>CM053604.1:16962088-16998103 GCA_028646535.1 Procyon lotor
ATGTCCATTGTTTTAGACCAATCTATTTCCCCTGTGGAACTTCGCACTGCATCCTTAACTGGACATTTATCATGTCTTAAGATATTGGACAACCTACCTGACATCTTGAAATTGTTGCCAAGCCTCAGCCTATTATTAAAAAGGCCTGTCACTTGAATGAGAACCTTTAGCTGAGGGGGAGATGAAAAGCAAGGTGACCAAAAGATATCTTTTGGGCTTTGAAAGAATCACACATTGGCAAAATTCCATTCTGCTCTAATTATTGTGATACAGAGTGGGGGGGGGGATAGGGAGGAGAGAGAAAAAGAGACAGAGAGACATAGTTTCATCGATATTTCTGAGACACTTGAACATGTAAAGGCAGAGATAAGAAACTCTCAGTCTCTCAGTTGGTAACTTATTGATTGCATGAGGAGTTCACTAATGAACCAACTGCAAGAAGGCCAACTACAAAAAAGTTTCTATCCCCAAATGTGCTGACATGTTTAAAACAAAATGTGTGTTTGCAAGAGCACCCACCCATGTATAAAACTGGGGATAAACCTCTTTGGAACCTTTGACTTATTTCTTAGGTTCACAGTCATATATTTTTCATGGTGATAATTAATTGTAAGGTCTATTCACATCACAAACACAAAAGAGGCAGAGTTCAAAAGAATGATGGAAGTTCATTGCCATAAGTGTTTTTCTAAGGGTAGAGGTCTGTTGCTGGCTTTTCTGACTTGTGCTCTGCCTGGGAATGAGATGGGCAAGGGATTTCCTGAAAGACTAAGATCTTGACAAGATCATTGTGGTGGAAATTTTAAGAGAAACAGGTCACCACTTGGACCGTGGCTCGAAGAACTGAGTTGGCAGTGTAAAAATGGTAGCTGCTGCAAAAAATAACATCTTGATTCCTCCAGGATGTAAAAGGTGAAGCTATAATGTACACACAAATACACACATAGTAATGAGGCACTCATTACTATGGTGCACCCTGTTGGAATCTATATGCAATATTCTGAGCTGAGGAGGTAAGCCCTTTTATCAAGCCCATTGTTTGGGGCTCCCCCAGATACCTTGTGTGCTAGGCCTGGAGTATGGAGCTCTCCAACTTGAGAATGTTGCCCAAGTGAGGCTGGCCACAAATTACCTTTTAACTTCCATTTCTAAATGCCCAACATGAATGGCACATGAGTGCCAGCCACTGATCTGATCATTTTACATTTACAAACTAATTTAGTCCTCATGATAGCCTGTGAGGGAGGTCCTATCTTGGTTTCACAAATGAGAACAGCGGATCACAGAGGGAGCACTTGCTTCCCTGCCCATTCATAATCTGCATCAGCACTTCCTGTAATGCTCAGCCCACTTTTTCTACTTTACTTTGCAGCTCTCACTCCAGAACCTTGTACCTGACCAACACTGTCTCTGGAGCAACATGAAAACTCCATCACTGATTTGGGCCTTTTCTGGTTTCACGTGAAAGAGATATGGTCCTTACTAAGTAGAAATGGGATTTTCCCTCCACATCAACTCATAAACCAAGATATTCAGATGTAGAGCCAGGCCTAGCTTTAGACTTCTCTGTTTCCAGATGCCCCCCCAAACATTGTCAGGATGCTGTCTCCAGTCCTGCAAGCCACCTTCCTCTCTGAGTTCACTTCATCATCA
Organism: Procyon lotor; assembly: GCA_028646535.1. Taxonomy (NCBI): domain Eukaryota; kingdom Metazoa; phylum Chordata; class Mammalia; order Carnivora; family Procyonidae; genus Procyon; species Procyon lotor. The sequence continues at coordinate 16,963,742 of CM053604.1, forward strand.
GGCAGGGATGTTTCTCATTTGTGGTGGATGATGTCTTGCATTCTACCAGCTGAGCAATGTGAGCAATGTGAACAATGTGAGCAATGTGAGCAATGGCAGCAAATGTCAGTTGTCTCAATAGGTCTTTCCCCCGGGATTTCAACTGAAAAAGGGACAGGAAGCTAAGACTGAAAGCTTGTTGAGATGGTTGTATTCTGAAGGTTCATTTGTAGCAATCTCTTTAAATTCAACCCTTTGATGGGCTGCTGGTGAAATTAAGGAAGGAAGAAGAGGCTTGGTCCTGTGCAGCATTCAGGGTTCATAACTCTACACAAGATGGCACGATCCTAGGGGACCGTGGTTATTTAACGAGAACATTTTAAACTGTCATCCAGACCTCTTGGCTCCCAATCCCACATGAGGTATAGAATTCCAGGGACTTTTTCCATTTAGGAATAACAAAAAGGTGCCAGCAGATTTTAGTAGGGGTAAAGCTAGGAGATTTCTCTCTAGGGTTGAGAGAAAGTAGTATGACTCTGTCTCGGAGAGAGACGAAGAAAAAGCAACAAAATGGCGAGCCATTGGGATCTCGGTCTCATTTGTTACCTTTACTGCTTCCTGCCTAAAGGCCTCCATTCTCTGATAGATTCTTCTTATGGGATTAAGCGTGGTGGGGTATTGTCCTGGATGCAGCACAGATGTAAGGGATACCGATCATAATTTTATACTGGAGGGATAAGAATAATCCAAGCCACATGATCAGTCCGAAGCTGCAGACATCAACTGGACGTGCTTGGTGTGAAGTGGGGAACAACGTGTGATGCAGGTGGAAAGATGGTGGGAAATCCATGATACTGAGAGGGAGGCACAGGATAATGGGGGGGGGGGGATGGAAAACCTCCTTAGGCAAATTTAGGCCTAAACTCCTCAGATATATTTTATTACTTTTCCAATTGTTCCTATAAACTGGATTTAGATAATTTTCATTAGACCAATTTACAAGCATTAAAGTATCAACTGGCATGCCAATTTGAGTTTTTTACCAAGACAAATTTAACTACCAATGTAACTAGACTAGAATGCTGGCAACTCTATTCTGGAAATGAATTGAAAATTGGAAGGTTGCCTGGGGAACACAGAACTAGAACAAAGAGAGTTAGTTTTAGGACATAAATGTTTAATGACAATGGGCTAAGATAGCCCAGAGTATCTTTCCATAGGAAGGACACACAGGGATTGGAGGGCTCAAGGCCATGAGCCAGGACCCCTCTCTTCTGCCAATTCTAGGCCCTCTGACTCTTCTTTCCTAAGCTCCAATGGGCCCCTTCTCTATCCTGTCTTCTCTGCTCCCTAATTCTTCAAATAAACTAGTACCTTCTGTTGTGTTACACCCATTTTGATTTACTTGCTTGTTACCCCAAATCATTTTCTCACTAAGGCATCTTTTACATATATTGCATCTCTTAGTGTTGACTTCATAGTTCGATTCTCAGAATTCGGGCTCTATGTTGCCGTTGTCCCTATTTCTGTCACTTGTAAAGAAATTTTGGTCAGCCAATTTCCTCTAAGAATTTATGATTGATCGATAGAAAGAAAAAAAAAATTAACCTGCATGCATTTTGGTGCTGTCCCTCTCTGGCACCACTGTGCTAAAGAGAATTTTACTTCTCATGTTTAATCTCCACTCTTTGAGGTGGGTTCTACTGTTGCCAGAGTTGTTCCTTAGGTTGCTATGGGGCTAAAGTCACCTTCGGATTCATGGACATCTTTGTTAGATTTTGCTTCTTGACTGATGAGCTGAGAACTAGAAGCCAAAGAATTCAAGAAGTTTTTTCTTGTAGTTTCTGTGGTTCTTCTCCTTGGGCTTGGTTTCATGACATCTTGGGGTTTGAACTTAATAGTAGAAGGTTTACATTGATATTTTAATGGGCCATGAAGAGAATGAGAGGGACTCATTCTCAGTACCAAATGCTTTTCTGAAAACATATGGAGCTGCAGCCACCTTTCAAGGGGTGAGCATGCGCGTCCACGCATCTATGTGTGTGTGTCTGTGTGTGTGTGTGTGTGTGTGTGTGCATACCAAAGGGGGGAAGTGAGGGGGGTTCAAGACAAAGCATTAATTGAGAGTTCATGAGAACTGCATTTCTTTCTTCTGACTACTTTTAGTAGCCATGCTCTGATAAACTTTGGCCTCGTCAATAGAATGATGGCAGTGATTTTCCTGAAGTGGATTGGCACATTCTCAGATGCACCAAAAGGTAACCCTGAAGTAATGGGAATGGAAATGTTTTAACAGTTAATTAAAACAGAACAAAACAAAACAAAACAAATCTCCCACCTATGGGAAGATTTACTAACATTCATATTCTTTTCTACTGGAGAATTTTTATAGATTCTGCTTTAAGAAAATTGACAGGATCTACAAGAACACATGGAAACCCTAAAATAATAGATACACACTCAAAACCATTTATAAACGCAGCATTTTAAAATGATGCTGGAAGAATTTTCGGTTAATTCCATAATGGTCGTAGCATCCTCTGCCTGAAAGAGGAAATGCCAGCTCCAAAAACTACTGCTGTTGATTACAACATGGAAGAAATTTATTTAAACTGTTAAGTGACAGGAAGGCTATACATCAAAGGATGGTATTGAAAGTAAACTTTGACAGCAATACAGAAAAAAGTACAGTTACTCAAAGGAACACATATGGTTTCTTTCCTGCATTCCTGGCATACAAGTAGGAGAACTCAAAGTCAAATCCAAGAGCCACCGAGGCAGTCTGAGTTTAGAGAAGGGCCAGGAGTGCTCAGGCTCCTTGGTTTCTCCATGAGGCTCTCTACGGTGGCTGGGAAACATCAAACTACCGGCCTCTTCTCTTTGCTCTTCAATTTCCCCGTTTATAGCACTGGACCCAAGCAGTCCTCTCCTTGTGTTGAGAACTAAGAGACTTACTTGATCTTTCCAGAGCTCTGTGGCATTCTTGGATGCACAGTATTGGCAATGGTCGGTGTTTTCACTTCAGGTGTGCATCTTGAATAACCCTAAAACTCGTGATGCTTTGCAGAGTTGAGTGTTGACAGGTAGTCCTTTCCTGATATGGGAGCAAGTCAGGTGCAAAGATGGGCAATGCCTATATGTCCATCCTCCTGACAGATGCCAGAATGAGACAGGATACATTTAAAGATTTTATTTATTTTGAGAGAGAGAGAGAGAGAGCGAGAGAGAGAAAGCAGGGGGAGGGACAGAAGGAGAGGGAGAGAGAGCATCCCAAGCAGAGTCCACGCTGAGTGCAGAATCCTAATTGGGGTTCGGCCAAAATCAAGAGTCTGACACTTACCCAGCTGAGCACCCAGGTGCTCCAAGGATATATTTGTATTTTATTCTCTGTATGCAGCTGCTTTTTAGAGACCACTTGCCTTTAGGTAAATATTTTGAAGGTTTACTATTGTTGCTTAAATTTTTTGGTTAGAAGGGAGCACAGGGCTTAATGATATTCACCTCATATCTCATTAGTTCACTAAAGGGGGGGGGATTTACATTCCGCAGAGACCTATTAAGGGAAGTAATTTTATTAAAATCCTAATTATTATTTTAAGACATATAAATTAATATTCTTATTTGTGAAGTGTTCCCTCCCCCTGCTTAGGATGCTGCATCTACAATTAAAATATAATAAAGATGATTAATAATGAATAAACACAAAATTAAAATATCATAAAATACGCAATTAAAAAACACTAAAAATCTTAGCTGAGCAGAATCATTAGAAAGGGCTAATCATGACTAGAGGAGAAATGCTTCTGGAAGACGATGTTGCTAAGCATTATTTAACCAGTGAGAGTTTTTAAAAAATGCTTAATTCATAACTTATCACTGATAATGATGTGAATCTTGTTAGACTCTGGATGCCCCAAATTAGCAAAACCAAAATGGTCCTGGGACATACTCTGATACACCTTTTGACCCTCTAGTTGCTTCTGTGTCATAAAAAAGCCCATCTCAAGCCTGAAGGACAGTGGCCAGGTGTGTTGTCAACCATGTACCACTCATAATCCTAAATTTCACTGTTATTAAATTTAATACTATTTATGTATCGACACGCATGTGTTTTCTAGAATAACCTTCTAGAAACTAGACTAGATATCCTCTAAAGTCCTTTCCTGCTTCAAAATTCTACCCCATAGCTGAAAGTGGGGAGCTGTGGTGTGGCAGAAGAACATCGAGCAAAGATACCTGGCAGGTCTGATGGTTTCATGTTTCAAGTCCTCAGTTTTCCTATCTATAAAACAGGGAGTGTAACCTCCTTCTCGTTGGATTGCTGGTCCTGGGAGAAACACAAAAAACATACGTATAAAAAGTATAAATTCCCAGAAACACTACAAATGGTTCTGTCATAGCTAATGCAATATTCAGATCCAGGTCTGATGTTTAGGCCCCACAGCTCTGCTTGATCTTTTGGAAGAGTGCACTGATTCCCTTTCCTTCATGATTTGCAATTTTCTCTTTTTCTTTTTTTCTTTAATTGCTCTCACATTATACGTTGCCTTTGTTTCTTGGCAATCTCACATCCTTTCTGAAAAGAGACAGGATGGAAATAGTTCAAATGTTATTTTCGTGGGTTTAGTGAAAGCATTTGACCCATGAAATATCTTAATCAGGATAATAACCCATTGTGTAGGGAATTTATATCTTTCTGTTAGAAATAGATTCCTTTGTGTCTTTCAAGGTACTTTGATTTCCAGGATGCTGCTGGTAAAATGCCCTGGGAGGGAAAAACATGCAAATTCTTGCCTATACGTTTTATGTGCCAGACAAGGAGGTTTTGCTTTCTAACTCATCAGGTGGCTGAGAGAGTAAGGCTCTTTGGTGGTCAGATAACAACCACAGTGCCAGAGTTGTACGTGGTGTTTGGCATAACTTGCCCACAGCCTTTGTTATAATACCAAAACATGGTCGTTGTTTGTCCTCTTGGGCACACGTGCAAGCAGAGGCACAAAAAAGTTAAGTTACTCCATTTACATAGTTGTAAGATCACATGGCATGTGGGCCTGAAAGCTGGGATGCAGAGTGGAATCTTATGGAAAGATAGGCATTGGCCAAATCTCCATCGCGAGCTTGCCTGCGAGCACCGCTGTGATCTGATCTAGATGGACAGGGCTTGTGGACTTAAGGTACACAGTAAAAGCACAGTTTTGTCACTTGTGAAATAGAAATAACAGTATCGCCTACATACTTAGGGGGTCAAAGTTGACAATCCGTGTAAATGCTCAGTTTAGCATCTGGCAAACCTGAGAGTTCAGTAAATGTTGGCTATTACTCTAATCCTCTCAACTACTGGGAACAACTAGAATGCACACAACTTGGGGGTTTTATGATTGAACTCAGCATATCTCATGAAATGTTCCATATTAATACATATTGTGGCCTGTTTTTGCCCTCACCCCAAAATCCGTATGTTGAAATCCTACCCCCGAAGGTGAAGGTGGGGTCTTTGGAGGTTGTCAAGCCATGAGAATGGAGACTTCATGAATGGGATCAATGCCTTTCCAAGGAGAGCCAAGAGTCTGCTTGCCCACTCTCTGTTCTCTGCCATGTGAGGATACAACAGAAGATAGAGTTCTGCAAATCAAGAAGTGGGCTTTTGCCACACACTGGATCTATCGGCACCTTGGTTTTGGACTTGCTAGCCTGCAGAACTGTAAGAAATAAGTTTCTGTTGTTCATAAGCCATTCAATCAATGGTATTCTGTTATAGTAGCCCAAACAGACTAAGACATGGCGGAAAACATAATCCTGGGTGACAGAGTTCTACTGGCTTAAAGCTTAGTGTCTTTGGAGTTGATGTTCAGTGAGATTCAAAACTCAACCCCTTCCTCTCTGCCTGCCCAAGATGGCATCGGAGTTTAGTAGGAAGGAGGTTTGCATGTTTAGTTCCCTTCCCCGGTTTTTACAGGGTTTTCTACATCATCACTGTGTTGGTCCCCATGCTGGGAGTCATTCAAAGCCGGGTGCAACAAGAGGGGGGACTGGCAGGTGTCAAGGAGGCATTTCCCCCTCTCCATTGGGGCTGGTTAAGGTCTCAGCTTAAGCTGGTTTGGTGGTCTTGGGTTATGCGGTGCACACACATACCCCACCCATGCTCCACTAGGATTCAGTTTTACTCCTGCTTCATGGTGAGGAAGGGCTGTCACAGACCCCCTTAGGTTCTTTTGGCTCCGAGTGCCCATCTCCTGGACTGCTGTCCAGAGCAGTATGTCAGCACAGCACCTCTGCTCGCCTCCTTGCTCCTCCATTTAGGGGCCCAGAGAAACAGAACGCCCTTTAATGCCCCCAGAGCTTAAAGAATGGGCTGTGGTCCCTTCTTGTGATAAGGTATGTCTCAATCTGGTTCCCTCACACCCCACTGAGGGGGATTAATTTGTAGGCCTCCCATTTGCAGACATCTTCAAATGAAAAGTGAGTGCCAGTCTCCTCATTCTGAAATCACCCCACACCTCAAGGGACATCCTCTTGCTGCTCCCACCTTACCAGGGAACACTTGGTAGAGCAGCCTCTATTTCTCTTCTCCGGCCATTTGCACTCTGCTCTTCCTCAGACTCCCCTCTGCATTTTTCTCCAGAAGCAGTTGCAGAAATGAGGTACACTGGACTGTTTCTACATGTGGGGTCACAACTTCTCTGTCTCTACCACATGAAGGGTATGTCTAGCACCTAAGAAAGGTGTCTCTTTAAATGACAGGACTGAAAAGTGGGGTTATTTTCTCATTTTTCTTAGCCTGTTACCATTTATTGGATGCTTGCAATACGCCAAGCACTGAGCTCTATGCCTCATGGGCCACATGATGTCAAATCCTGAGAACACCTGAGAAGTAGGCATGGAAACTCTACCGCTCGTATAGGGATGGGGATGAGGCTTGGTAATGCGAAGCAACATGGTCAGGCCAATTAGTGGTAGGATGGGGACTTTCATCCTGAGGACTTCTGATTCCAGTAGCTCAATAAATATTTGAGAAGCTATCATGTGGGAAGGCACTGGATTTTGTGTTTACCCAGATTTCTCTCTCTTTCTCTCTCTCTTACTCTCTGTTTCCTTTCTGCCTGACATGAAGAAGATTCTGTCCTCAAGCCACAGTGAATTGATTATCCACTGTTGCTTCCTGCCTCCAAGTCTTATTGTGTTGTTCTTTCTTTTTGGATTTTCTTTTCTTTATCTGGAAAGCTCCAACTCATTTTTCAGTGCTAAAATGTAAAATGTTACTTCCTCCATCACATCCGCTCCCCCACATCCCACCTGGGGACTGAATCATTCACTCATTTTGTGGAAACATAAGACATTGTGTGGATTATACACCTCATTGTAACACTTGTGCTGTGGTTGGCAAATCTTTCCTCTTCTAACAACAATTTGTCTTGCACATAATAAACTACTGAATAAATGAATGAATAAACAAATGAACAAATGGTTAGCAAAAAGAATGTGATTGTAATAAACAAAATTTATTTAACTTACGGCTTCGCGGTGTATCGAGCATTTACTTGGAAATTTTCTTTCAAAATTCTGCGACTCTATTTCAGGGAACCAGACAAATTTCCACCAGTAGTTTGACTTCCCACATGACTGCTACTTCCCGACTATATAACTCTCTACCTCAGTCAGTTGAACCTCTTCCTTATCTGGAAAGATGGGATAATAGTATTTATCTATTTCATACATTCAGAAGGATTTGAGCACTATGCCCATGTAAGATATTTCTTTTAGGATTACGGGAATCTTCACATATCTTGGAGCCAATCTAGATTGCCCAGGTAGTGGTTCCCTTTTCTTCCTTCTCCTGGCATAATTTTTTTTTTTTTAAAGATATTCACTCCTCATGCAGCCATATGCCTTAGCATGAGCTGATTACAACTCCTATAACCCTATAAGGGTAGCAAAGGGATGTCCATTTGCCATGTGAGTAATGCACTAGGAAAAGAAAAGGAATCCAATAAATGAGATGTGAGGGGGAAATGGTTCTGAGAGCTTCTTGGAAAAGTTTCATTGCTGGTAAAGTAGATCTGAAGGCTCTGACTCTAAGAATTATGTTTGCTCAGGTTCAGGGAGAAAACTGCAGTCAGGGGATTATGAACCTCATTAATAGTAATAAAGAGTGTGCCTGCTTCAGAAATAAATGGACAACACATTCATAAATAAAGTTAAGAGAGAGCCATAGGGAGTAATTGTTTTTCTTCTTCCTGTGGTCATTATTATCTGGATGGGACACTTACTTCAGTCAGTGTGTGACCATTCAGAGGTCATGTTGATAATGAAAATTCTGCAGAGCCATGGGCTGGAGGGAGCAAGACCCCAGGATGATATTTGGAGTCTCTGAATCATCCAATCCAGAAGTCTACCTACCCTTGACTTCCGGTTATGACAGAAAATATATTATCAGATTATTTAAGCCAGTTCGAGTTCATATTTCTGTTGTTTGTAGCCACCAGCATCCATGCCTACTCTTATAGACCCCAATTACTATTCTCCCTAAGAAACAATTTACCTCTTACATCTTTTTGCTGTACTGCAGTACTAACATTCTCACTCTTTTTGTAGTGTCAGTGACTTTTCTGCAAACTTCTTTCTTTCTTGGCTTAGCTTGGCTCTCTTTCTAAGGCAGTTCTTTGTCTTTCCAGGTAGCTCTATCCCAGTGATTCTTCAACTTAGTAGGAGTCTCGGTAGCGAAAATGCATCAATCCATGGTAAGATACGTTGCTGTTTATTACTCAACAGACCATTCTATTTTGGCTGCATGGTACCTGGGTGAACTTCTTCATTCCTTCATTAACTTATCTATTTACAAATACATATAGAGCACCTACAAGAGTAGACACTAAGTCAGGCTCTGGGGATACAACAGCTAGCAGATGGAAAGAAAGACCATTACTTGGAAGTCAGAGAGAAGAGATGGTGTTTGAGAAAGTTTAGGATAAAGGGAAGAATATCACTTGTTCTTGACTGACACCACCTCAGGAGAAATCAAGAGTTTTCTAATTGGCTAAAATGAGAAAGAATGGCCTTAGTGGGCCATCATCTTTCTCTAGCTAAAAGCTAAACTCATTTTCTCTTTCCTAAGACTTGTTATTAATGCTACTAAACAAATGCAGGAACTGGAGACTAGTGGGAGGCAAGTACTATTAGTGTGTGTAATGGCTTAGGATGTAGGAACACCAAGTGAGGGGTTAAAAACTGGGACAGAGGCCCTCACAGTCTTCAAACCAACTAATGGTTTGAGGTAAGTCATTGATTCTGGATATTACATCTCGAAGAATGTAGGGCTGGATGCTGCCTAAGCTGCCTCTGACTTCTTGCCATATGAAATTTTATCATTGTGATTACTAGAGTTCAGAACTAATCATGAGACAATAAATACCCCCGAAATTTACACTGGGCAAAATAAGGAAAGGATTTAAAAAGAATAAGAAAAGGATTTAGTTAAGAAATAGAGACATTATTTTTACCTAAAAAGTTGAAGAATGCCAGGATGTATAAGTTTGAACAAATTATTTAAGTTGCCAAAGTCCAGGTTTTTGGCAGTGGTCGCCGAAGCTCATACAAATCCTCAAATAATTGTTCACCTCCTCTTTTAGGCAATGACAGCTCACAAGTCAGCACCCACTGGCCCTTTTCCTATTGTTGAGGAGTTTTCCTTGCAGATGTCAGGGAGAGAAATGGCTGCAACCAATTGGTGCTTCAGTTATGGGCCCCTGGATCCCATTACCTTCTTTGCGTTCATTTTCTTGATGCATTTTACTGTTTTGAGTCTCTGGGGTGTGGCTGGCTGTTCTAAGGTGGGATGAGTGCTGTCTTTGGGATGAGTGCTGTCTTCCCAAGCACTGCTCATCAGGCCATGAACATATCCATTGACAGTGAGTCCATATAATATATTGTCTAAACTGAGGACACATGGACAAATGAATGAGGACACTATTAGTACTTATGCTGGGGAATAGTGGTAAATTGGGATTGGCTTGAACAAATTGGGCCTTATGTATACTGTCTCCATTGAGCACCAGTTATTCAGAAGTGGGGACATCAGATATAATATGGAGACAGAGATAGCTGCCCAGATCACCACTCCCAGCAAAGCACTGTCATCTCTGTTAGCCAAGATCAATCTGCAAGTACCCTGTACTCCACCTCCCACACTTGGTCAGGTCTTTATTAACCCCTTTAAATTTCTGATGCACTTGGTTTGTTTGAAATAACAAATGTTGAATGGCTAATTGCCTCATAGGAATTCCCTTCAATTTGTCACTTTCCTAAAAAATTAAATAAATAAATGAATCATCCCTGCTTTATCCTCTATTTGATATAATTAATTCTAATCTTTTGCATTTTCATTTTCTCCATGTTTAATTCCATCATTTAAAAGACACAAACAGAAAGGAACTCTTTTAAAATTAGTGGAATAATTGTGCTGCTCATGCTATTCTGTGAAAAGGCTGTTGAAAAAAATACCATGACCCGAGCTCAAACATTAAATGGTTTATAAGTGAGACCTTCAAAATCAGATTGAAAGGATCACATTGAGAATTGTTTTTATCTTGGCTTATATACTTTCAGATGTGTCCTATCTCTCCAGTACAGCATTTTACTCTTGGAGAATATTAAGCATGGATTTTTAGTTAATTAGTTAATGCTATGGATAGCTTCATTTTTATATTTCCAACTCATTGTTTCTGGCATTGAACAGTATCACAAATAAACTTCAGTTTTACAGCAAATAATCTGACTATTGAGATAACCTGAAAAGTGCTTCAGTAATTGCTTCTATGCATAAAAAATTTGTCACTACCATGGAGGAAGAAGAAATTTCAGGGCATTTCAAGGCACCCAAGTTGGAGGAAAGGGTCCTGATTGCCCTGGCTCATAAAATGTAATTTGCAGAATCTGCTTGATCCCAAAATTGTAAGTGCCTTTTATATCCATAAGCTCTCTTCTTTCTGAGGGGCTACCACTCCCTGGTGGTAAGGTATTCATAGAGACCTTACATATAGTAATTATAATAAAAATAGAACTCTAAATTTGCATAGCAGATTATAATTTACAAAGTAGTTTTGCATGCTCATTATCTCATATGACTCTCTCTACAACCATTGAAAAAAGTGTTTTTGGCAGAGTGTTATGAGTTCATAACACCCTACTTTCTTTTCCTCCTGGACAAATGCAAGATTTTTCTAGGTTTCTCTGGAGTTAGTTATGTCCATGTTCTGGCCAGTGAAATGGACAGAAGCATTATATGTCATTTTTAAGCCTGGCCAGTTAAAGACTTCTGCCCATTCCTCACTCATACTTTGATCACTCCCCCTGCACCTTGCACTTAACCAGTTGTTTGCAAAGAATCCAGAAAAAAACTTCAATAACATATGGCAGACATGAAACAAAAAAGTGGTTCTGAACAAATGAATTTGGAACCGCCTTGCCAGTGCCTACTGTCACAAAATACTTGTGGGATACATAAGACCAATACATCCTGGAGGTGATGTTTAGGGACCTTGGTCTTGACAGGCACATAAGTACACATGAGGAAGCTGCATCACTGGAGGTAATCCAGTTAAATTCATTGATGTAGCTAAGAGACAGTAGCTAAGAGACCATGAAATACTCAATGTATACAAAATGATACTTTACAAAAGCTACTTTTTTCTTTTACCAGCTTTAAAGGGAAGTGGTTTTGAATTTGGGAACCTACGATGATGAATCCCATGTAAGCGCTCTTTTTGCAGGTCAAAAGTGGTTGACTATCAAGAATTTCATGTGGTTCTGTCTAATGTGTATTTTCCTCATGGTTGAAATAGTTTGTAAGATATTTAGTAGTCATATTTCAAAGCTATGCTTGAAATTCCACTTTAGTGGAGAAAGCACACTGCTCCAGGCTAGAGCGTCATGTGGATTTGCAACTGTTTATGCATTTCTTATTGCGTTTCCTTGGAAAAGACATTCCACTTATATTTGTGTCAGTGGTCATATCTGTCAAATGGGAATTAAATATTTATAGAGATCAGAGGCTTCAGGGGAAGGATTCAGTACAGCAACCTGTGGGAAAAGAGCCTAGCACAGGGTCATCACACAAGTCAACCTTCCCAGAAATGTGCTGCTTTAGGTTCACACAAACTGTAGTCAGGTCACGTATGGTTGACTAGAAAGAGGTGGATACCACGCATTAGCAGTTAACTCCTTCGAGAGCCTACCGAGCTCTAGTAAAATGAATACGTTGGAGTGACTTCTGTGTGCTGGGCATTGTGCTCAGGGTCGAATGGAAGAGAGGACCTTGAAAAGTGTTATTTGTTCTTGGGTTTTCTCCTTAGCCTCAAAGGGCACTTGCTTGAATCCTAACATGCACACAATTAATACGGAGGCAGTGGGTTTTCAGAAAACACATATTAAAAATATTAACAAATACTGTTTGGTTTGGTTTTAGAAAGAGGCATTGATTTAAATGGGGAATTTTTTTTCCTGTCAAGGTTATGTTTGTGAAATATTAGGCTACAAAGCACGGGCACAATGTCATATATTTTACTTATTTATGCATTCCCCAGATGCAGCACCATGTGTGACCTTGTTCAGCTATCCAAACTGTAAAATAAAAGATTACCTAAACACTATTGGATATGTAAAAGAAATTACTTGGTGAGTCAGAGATGATTTCTCAGGGCTTGTTTTTCTCTTTCAGCTGAGCAATTTCTTTTCCCTTGGCCTGAAATCCCCTAGATGGCACTAGAGAATACTATATTTAATTGGTTTATATAATAATATCTTTAAGTAGATGAGGGGAAGTAATTTTTATTTTTCTGCAAATAAATGTTAATAAGGAGTTGAACAGGTTGGAATAGACTGTGCAGGGTTAGCGTTTATGCATTTTGTAGTTAAACGGTATACTCGACATTCCTTGAAAGTGAAAATTGGTTATTGTAATGGTGGATGTCTCAGAATTGGTCTTTGGTATTTTGATTAGAATAAAACTCATTTGTTGCAGACAAAAAGGCTTGTAGAAACAGCAGAGATCTGAGACTGATAGTTGGCCCAAAGGACATTTATATCAGTCATTTAACACAATATCAACATCTGATGGGACAGGAAAGGATGGATTGAAATGGGAGTCCTGAGCTCAAACGACCCAGGAAACGGGCAGGTGAAATGAGTGGAAGGGCGCCCGAGTGGCTCAGTCGGTTGGACTCTTGACTTTGGCTTAGCTCATGATCTCAGGATCCAGGGATTGAGTCCCCCTTCGGAGCGTTACCAAAGGTCTCTGAGACACAATTGTGGCCCTTTGAAATAGAGCTAACAACAACATCTACCTAGTGAATTGTTGCCATGATTATATGGGGGAGCAGAAGGCAAACCCTTTGCAGAATGCTCGGTAAATGCCAAGTCCCATCACCTTCGCCTGAGCATGGCATTGTTTTTATTTACTCACTCTTTCTCCCCACAAAGGGTTGCAGGATTCAACAAATAAAAATACAGGACTCCCAGTTAAATGTGAAGTTCAGGTAAGCAATTCATTAGTATAAGTATATCCCATGCACTTTGGGATATACTTATACATCATTTGCTGCTCCTCTGAACTTCACATTTAATTAACTGGGTGTCCTGCATTTTCTCCGGCAATCCTATCGCCACACTCCCTCTCTTCCCTAGGTTCTCTCCAGCCAAAGAATAAGCAAATGCAGCCTAAGTTAAATCATTCTCCCATTCCCATGGTTGAACCTTAGCAGGAACCTGACAAGCAGTGCACAACACCTATACCTTCCTTTAGGGAATGAGCACCCTCCAGGCTCAGGAAGGGAGGACTCTGCCTCGGCTGAGATAAGAGCAGGTCTCAAAAGCCATCATTATCTTAGAAACTTTGCACTCTATTTTCTTCCAGAGTGTTTTTTTTTTTTTTTTCCCTCACAGTTGGCTGTTCCATGTCTGCATAGATCTGCAGTAAATACTGTACTGCACTGCTGAAAAGGGAGGAAAAACATTACCATCTGCATCTACAGCTTGCAAATTACAGCTTGCAATCACCTGCTATTAAATAAAGACACTTTAACAATATTTTGGGTTTTAAATTAGCAATTTACATCACAAGACTCTGAAAATACTAGTCTTTTAATACTGCAATTTTCTTTCCTTTTAACCAGGCATCAACATGTATTGAATGTTTTAAAAAAGCAATCCAGAGTAATGTTTATTTAAACAATAGCCACCAATGGTATGAGACACCCGGATGGAAATCCAGTAGCTCCTCACGCAGCGGGTGGCTTCAGTGGAGGACCCTGATGGAGTAGCAACTCTCTCATTTACATCATGGGGGGAAATTGAGGCATGGCCTTTTTTTTTTTTTTAACTACTTGGCCACACCAGGCTCTGTGTCATATAAGAAAGTGGTCTCAAGCTGGGAATTAGAGGCAAAGTCTTTGTCTGAAGGAGACTTGAAACGAAAGGCAGGAAGGGAAAGAGTTCAAGTGGGAGTATTTCTTTTTGTCATTTGACATTGGGGCTGAATTGGAGGGGATCGGCATTTGTACAAAGCACACTGGATGCAAAACGAGATGGGATTTGGAAACACACAAAGAGAGAAAGATGAAACAGCTCTGTGCCTCACGGACACTACTTATATCGACAGAGGGTTATATCTGTATCTAAATATAGTGGTTTGTCTTGGAGTTCTTATTATTGGACCTTTATCCCCCCTCTCTTGATATCTGAGTTAAGGAATGGGAAAACGCCAGCAGCTGGCACGAGTTGCAAAGAGATAAGTATAAGCTTTGCGGAGTGAATCACTGGGTTGTAAATTCCTTCACACAAACAAAAAGCATTCTGGAGCATTATAACTATTAGCAGGCAGCCTGCTTTCCTGTGTATCCCCAGCTCTTGCATACATTCAGCTGCCGTGGACAAACAGCTGCTTCTCACAGAATCTTCTTCCCAGATTCAGGGTGGCTTTCAATACTGGTTTTTCTTTAATCCTGAAAAATGGATACTACCCTTGTCGTCGTTGTTCACGTCTTGCCATTTTGCTCTTTGTAACCCAAGACACCTGTGTCAATCTGAAATTCTTTCCTTTTCATGCTCTGTCGAGCTTTGATTCCTACATCCGATATGTGTTCAGTAAGTCTTGGTATTAGCAGTATAATAAAGGTTTAATGCTATGCCACACAAAATTTTAGTTTGAGAAAGAAATTGTCTTGGAGGAAAACATTTAGATGTCGGCTCATTCCAAGAGCATGCAGTGGGTGATTGGTCTAGAGGTGTGGGCGGTGCTAGATCCCTCCCCTGGTTCCATTAATTACACCGTTGAGCTTCACAGGTTCGGTCCTGAGTCAAACGAAACACTGCTCGGATAGAGCCAGCATGTGACCATTAGTGATTTACTTGGAAAGCAGCAAATTGAATGACTCTTGGACTTTTCCAGTCCTCTTAGGCTTATTGGTCACCTCTGATAACATTTATCACCATATCTTGTTATCTCTGTTAAGGTCTGATGTTAGTTCATCTGTTTAAGGATTACATTGGTTTCAATCTAATCTCCTAAATAGAATTCAGATGATTTGGGGCCCAGCTCAACTCTTTCCTGGCCAGAAGGCTTTGTTCAGGTCCTTTTATTAGGTGCTATTTATAGTACCATTGGCTGATAGCACCAGGGGATAATGGATAGATTTTATTTCATGTTGATTACATACACGTCCTTTTTAAAGGCTTTTAGAAACTAAATGTACAACTTATCACCAAAGCTTCACACTGGAGTCATTCTCATTTGCTTAAATAGAACCTGTAAAGGATCTAATTCTCTCTTGAAAAGTATATAAATGTTCTTGAGTGACAGAAAAGCCCTTGAATGTGTATTGCTAGCTGTTTTGGGTTCATGACCTATCTCATGCCTTTTAATGAATATCCTAAGTGCGGCTAGGACTTTGTTATACTCATTGTCTGAAGCAAAAAAGTTGTCGGCATCTTTGGATAATTAGACTTTGAATGTTTTCTCAGTGGTGTGTGTTGTTTTCATATGTGTGTTGGTCACAGATGCTGTAGTGTGAAGAATACAGACAGTCCTTAAGTTTTGCCCTGCCTGGTTCAGCAGTCAGTGGAGATAGAGTGAGATCATCATGAAAGCCTTTTGCAAACTGTGGAATGCATTTTTTTTTTTAAAGTTACTCGAATTACACAGTGAAAATTCATCCTTGCTTTGATGTCATAAAATAAGACCAGCACTTAACTTTGCTAGTCTTATAGCAGGATATTAGTCTATTTTGTGTGTGTGTGTGTGTGTGTGTGTATGTATACGTGTGTGTGTGAGCAGGTACATGTACACGCATGTATTGTCACATTTGTTTTAAATGCTTTTGTTGAATTTTCCTCATAAATAATGTTTTCCAAAGTGCTTACAATAATTTCTTTTTAATGATGAGACCGCTAATTTCTTGTTTCTATGAGATGTTCTTGAATCTTTTTTTTTTTTTTTAATTTGACAGAGAGAGAGAGTGCACAAATAAGGGGAGTTGTGGGCAGAAGGAGAGGGAGAAGCAGGCTCTCTGCTCAGCAGGGAACCTGACGCTGGACTCCATCCCAGGACCCTGGGATCATGGCATGAGCTGAAAACAGACCCTTAAGTGACTGAGCCACCCACACACCCCCTGTTCTTGAATCATTTTGAGGGAGGAAGAGAGAGAGAGCAATCTAGTGGGAGAGCAATCAACTAACCTTTATTAAGACTTCACAATATTTGTATGTACACTTCCTTAAAACTGGTCCTGACATTTTACAAATCCTTGGATACTTGTTAACATTCTTCATATTCATTTTTATGATCTCTCTGCTGGAGAGAAGACAGTTTACCTGTTTTAACTATCTTTAAGCCTTTAGCTAATTAAGTAAAGATAATTTCATATAATGGGTTTTGCCGTTGAGTTTACATTTTAAAGAGTCTCACACAATCTATCCACTCACTTGGTTTTTACATAATGAATTTGGCACTATAAGACCGTAGCTGAGAAAAGTACATTTCAGAGCCACAGTAAAGGGGAAGATGCAGAATGTTTCAATCCCCAATGCTTAGTTTTACTAATGCCGTCAACACTTTTACCCCATCTATCTCTCTCAAGAATTGCTCACAGATTGCCAAATTGATTAGCTTTTCTTTCACCTTTTAAAATTTTCCTCTTGCCTCCTCTTTTGGGGCTGGTAATGATCACAGAACCATAGAATTTCAATCTTAGAAGGTATTTTAAATGTCATAAAAATCCAATAGTTCATCCCATGCTTGAATCTTTTATATTACATTCCTACCAAAGGGCTAGCCAGGATCCTCTTGAATTCCTTTAGCCATGGGGCACTCACTACCTCTCAAGGGAATCCAGCCCATTTCTACACAGCACTAGTAGTCAGAAAAGTATTTCTTATGCTGAGAAGAAATTCCTCCATCGACTTTTGTCCTGTTCTCAGTGGATAGACAAAATACACGAAATCCTTTTCTTTCCTGTATTTTTGAGACCAACTGTATGCTCCTCCATGCCAAATACTTCTGACAGTACAAGTCCTTATAAGATGTGATTCTGAGTCTTGATGTTTGGGATTCCTCAGCTCTACATACACCATAGTTCACTGATAAGAAGAATGAAAATAAAGCTATCATGTTGAATTTTTAGTAAGTGCCAAGTATCTTACAAATATTACCTTTAATATCTGCAATGATCTGAGTTAAGTATTGTCATCCTCATTCTATAGACAAAGAAACCAATGGTAAATAGAAGCTGAACATTTTTCCCAAGGCTGTGTAGCTACTGGTTGGCTGAGCCAGAATTTGAACTAATGTCTTTACTGATTCCAGAGGGTGTGTTCTTAACCATCCATTATAGTCCCCTTTAGGAAACGTGATAACAACCCCATTGCCAAGGCCAGGAAGTAAAGTGAATAATCCAGGTCTGGTTTGAACAACTCAGAGTGGAAAAAGGTTCTTGATGTGGGGAACAAAGGCGGAAGAAAACTTAAATTTCCTTAATAACTGTATCCCACTGACAAGTCCTTGAAACAGGCACAGAGAGACATTCCTCTAGAAACTCAGCTGCCTCGTTAATACTTCGCTAAGGGGAAAAGGCAATCTTAGCCCATCCTCCCAGGATCCTGTAAGTCTACTTTAACATATAAAAATTCCTTTGAAATCTTCCTTTATCTCTATCCCTCCAGATATATGTTGGCAATCATCCCCCAAGCGTATGACCCACTGATATACATCTAAAAGGGTCTTGTGACTAAGGTTTTACTAGACATTAATAAATGACCTTTTCCTAACAATAGCTAGCCCCCTCAAGGTCCTGGAAACCTTGCTTCCAAAACTCCTTAGAGACTTATGTAATCCCCAATCCCCTCCCAACTTGAAAATATATAATCAGCCACTCCTCATGACCCCGAGGCAGCTCTTTCTGCCCAGGGGTCCTGTCCCTGTGCTTTAAAAAAAAAAACCCACCTTTTTGCATGAAAGATGTCTCAAGAATTCTTTCTTGGCTGTCAGCTTCGAACCCTAACATCTTTGCTTTCCTATATCAGTTGTCACTTACTTTGTTCTAGAAGTGATGTCAAAAGGAAGAACTGATAAAAATGAGGTCAGTCAGAGAAAGTAGGAGGGAAAATGAAGGAACTAGATGATTAATAGGATGGCTTACAAGCTTTGGAAAAAAGCAGGTGAGGAGGCAAGTCTCATATATGTAGTGGCTAAGTAGAAAGTTGGCAGGCAAAAAGCAGAGAAATATGGAAGGTGTTGTACAAATCCCCAGTATAGGTTCCAATTAGAAAGTCAACTCTAAAAAGCACATTCTCTGGCATCAGTTTCAGGAATGGAGCTATGTTGCCTTCTGAGTTGTTCTTGGCCTTTGGGAGGAGAACAATGAAGGCTCGGGGGCAGGGCGGGGCTCTGGGTGGCAAACACCAGCCTGCCTGTCAGTGTGCTGGGCTCCTAGAGAGCCAGCAAGATTTATTAAATTGACTTTGGAGGGAGGGTGTGGCTGTAAAGAAATAATCATTCAGATTAGTCATTTTCTGCTTCCCCAGGAAAATTAGGCTGTGAAAGTGGAAAAGAAACCCATACACATTAACAAATGCCCTTAGCAAGCAAAGTTTATTGAAGATGAAAGGAAATAAAAAAGGAAAGTCCTAGTGTCTTTTAATTATACCTTAATGCACTCTAAGAAAAGATATTATTGCCATAAGTATTGGAGATGGCTTTGTTAAAATTCCCACTGAATATATGGGAAACTGAAGTCCAGAAAGGAGAAGTGTCTTGCCCAGTACTTTACATCCAGATGGGGACAGAGAAGAACATCTGAGTTGGGTCTTTTGATCACAAGACCAGAACTCTTTTTACTATACTTCTTTATACTTCATATTTCTTGGTAAAGCAAGTAAGTTCTACTGAAATACATGGACACAATGAATAGTCACAAGATAGAAGCTTACTCTGGAAGCTTGCTGTGTAATGTGATGCAGAATTGCGTTGGCTGCATCTTTCATGGGAATGCTTGCTGAAAATACCGAGAAAGGATTTGTGGCAACATTACTCTTGCTAGCGTCATGGTTTTCTCTATCTCATGATGCTGTTTACGGTGAATCCGATTTCATTTAGTGTTGTAACCTTTAAATCTAAATCATGGGGATGGGGGAATGTGTGCATCAAAAATGCAGGTTCTTAGGCTTACCAGCAGACCTCATCAGAATTTTGGGGGAGTGGAGTTTAGAAATTAGTATTTGACAAACATCCCAGGTAAGATTATGAATACTCAAGTTGAAGAAATTTTTGTTAGTCCAACAGTGTATTAATTTCCAAACGTTGCTATAATAAATTACCACAAACTTAGTGACTTAAGACAGAGGAGAAGGTCGGAGGGAGAAGCAGACTCCCCATGGAGCTGGGAGCCTGATGTGGGACTTGATCCCGGGATTCTGGGATCGTGACCTGAGACAAAGGCAGTTGCTTGACCAACGGAGGCACCCAGGCACCTTAATTTTTTTTTCTTAAAAGGCATCTTTGTATGTCACTGTACAGGAGACCCTTGGTCATCTGCCCTATGACAGTACTTGGAAAGAGTTGGATTTAATAATTGTCCTCAATGTCTGTATTAGTCAGCTTGGGTTGTCATAACAAAACACCACAGCTTGGGTGGCTTCAACAGCAGAAATTTATTTCTCATAATTCTGGAGGCAGAGAAGTTTAAGATTAAAGTACCCACAAAGTAAGTTGCACTTTGAGGTGTCTTCTCCTGGTTTGTAGATGGCTACCTTCTTGCTGTGGGCTCATCTTGAAGAGAGAGAGCCAGAGCTCTGGTGGCTTTGCCTCTTTTTACAATCACACCAGGCTTATAGGATTAGGGCCCTACCCTTATGTTGCAAAGGTGCAAGGATGACTAATTCCTTTAGACAAAGAACAAGGTATGAGTTTAAAAAATCTGTGCTTCTGCTTCTTCCCCTTGTCATAATCATATAAACCATTTTTTAAAAATAATGAAATGGTCAAGGTCTTTCAGGAATCAAGAAACACTTGTTATACTCTGGAGACAAACTACGCACTGAATTTTGCCCTCCAAAAATACCCATGCTTAAGTATTAGCTCTCCATGTGACTATATTGAATTAGGGCCTTTTAAGAAGTGATTAAGAAATCCCTGAAACAATTATATCTACATTATCTTTCTATCTATATCTATCTATCATCTCTCTCTTTCTATTATCTATCTCTCCATCTATCTAATCTTTCTTCTATTTAAGTAGTTATCTATTGCAAGGAGGGGATAGGATGCCATATTTGAAGGAGAAGAAAGTGGCTTTATATCAGTTAAAAAATCATTTCCCAACCTGAATTTTGCCAGTCTCCAAGAAAACTCTTATCACTACAAAGAAGTAATGGGATTTACCTAAAAACTATCAGATTAAACTATTTCTAAATCACTTACATTGAAGAAAGAAAATAATTGCTTTTTTGAGAGGGGTAAAATTCCTGTTCAAACTTTTTTATTTTAAAATATCCTTCCCTTTTTCTATTTATATAAGTCTCTAAACTTGTCCTATTCACTACTAAAAAACATACAAAAGGGAATGAAACTGAATCTCCTTGGTGACATGCTTCTCCTACTCTAAGCAAGCAAACAAACAAACGAGCATATCTGTTTCCATCTCTACGTTTGGTTTGTAGGAACAAATTGACACAAATTAAATAACAGAAAAATATGACATATGAATTATATATAAATAACTGAAAAAGTAAATGTAATTAATATATAAGTATAATAAATAACAAATGAATGGATAAAGTTTGATAATATGTTTTTTGTATGGGTAGAAAGAAATGAGTGAGGTAAGGAAGTAATAATTTATAAATTTAAAAAATGTCACAACTCCAAAATTGGAGAAATCATGGATTCTTTTTCAGGGGGTAGTATGACTGATATAATAATCTACACATTTTAGCCTAACACTCTGACAAAGAGCCTAAAGAACCATTCCCCAAAGTGCCAAATGCCTAATGGTTAGATCCTACAAGAAATGAAGACATTTTTCTATGTTGTTGAAAGAGCACTTACCTCCAAGTCAGAAGATAAGGACTGGAGTCTGACTCCACCACTAACCAGTCTTAATCTCCTGAACAACTCAACTTACTTCCTTAGACTCAGTGTTCTCATTCTCTTGGTAAGATTAAATGTCTATAAATTCCCGAGCAGTCCGGAAACTCCATGAAACTCAACTGATGAGAGTAGCCTCTTGTGGCAGTGGGCTGTGGGAGAACCCTGGAGATTATAGCTGGGACATGCTATAAAGAAAGAAGCCAGCTAAGGATGATGTGGACAAAGGAGAAAATTGACCTAGTTGGGGAAATATTGCAAAAAGCTGCCTGGAGAATCTGAAAGTGATTTTCAAATAACACCCAAGTATTCCCAAGGATGCTTGGGGCAAGACAATGCTCTGCTATTTCAGAAAAGAAAACATGTACTGTGTTCTGTGAACTTGAATACAGTCAAGGACGTACATCATAATTGTGTGCCAAATCAGCCTTGTCAGGATAAGTTATGGTCTGAGAACAATTCTTTTCTGGAACAAAGCTCTGTGAAGTATACAGGAGCATGTAGTACTTTGAATATTATCTCTACAGTATTGTAAGGTGGGTTTTCTTCTTTTTGGTGTAGGTTTTAACAGAATTAAGTTCATATATTATGAATACTATACATGATAGTGGAGTCTTTGAAGTTTCAGATATGATGATTTCACCAATTTATTACAGACCTCCCTAATTCACCAATGCAGTGAGGAAAGAAATCTTCCTGACCTACTATGTTGCCACTATTGATTAGGTTCTGTGGCTACAGAGATGTAAAATGGGTCCCCACAAGTATATCTGTGAAGAATGTAAGTTGAAAACAGCATCTGTCTGAGCATGGAGCCTGATCTGGGGCTTGATCTTGGGACCCTGAGATCATGACCTTAGCCAAAATGAAGAGTCGGATGCTTAACTGACAGCCCCCCAGGTGCCTCAGAAAGTTTCTATGTTTTTTAAGGACTCATGCAATTAGATTGGGCCCAGCTGGATGATCCAGTATACTCTCCCCATTTTAAGGTCCATAACCTTATTGACATCTGCAAAGCCCCTCTTGTCATGTAAAGTAATGTCATAGGTTACAGAGATAAAGGCATGGACATCTTTGCAGAGTCATTTTTTCTGCTAACTATAAAGTCCAAAATCAAATTTACTATCCTGTTCTCATAGTAAATCTCCTTGCATATATCAAAGTCTGTTACTAATTGGCAACTTCAGACATCATTGAGATGTCTTTGCTTTGTCACATGTCCCCCATTCACTTCAAATTTGAAAAAGTCTTGTCTTTGCTAGATAACTTACAATGGCTTTCACTGTCCACAGGATAAAGTTCAAAATCTTTATCATTTCCCTAAAGATTCTTATCTGTTTTTTTCTGATTCATTCCTGTGACCCTCCCTACTCCACCTCTTTATTTTCCCACATCTTTCTTCTATGTTATGCCAAGTCTTAGTGCCTTGACTTACATTTTTCTTTCTATCTGGAACATATCTCACCTTCAATGGTTCAGTGAGTGTCTTCCAACTTAAAATGCTCTAGGAACTAACTTCTTGTCTGTCTTTGACTACCAGCTTCATGCTTATGGTCCCCATAGAACATCCTTTCCGTTCTATTGTCCTAACTTTGCTGTGTATCTGTAATGTCACAGAGCATAAGGACCTGGACTTATTCACCTTTGTATTTTCATTGTCTGGGAGAGTACCTGAGAAATATTTGATGCCCAATGTATATTTTTTGAATAAATGAATAAATGAGTGAATGAATAAGAATAATTTGTTTTTCTTGAGGAACTACAAATTTTTCATAGAAATCAATTAAAAAATTTGTTTATAGTTTACTATTTATTAAGCATGTGTATCTATTAAGTAAGTGATCTATGTATGGCAATTGATTTATCATTTTTGTGAACTACAGGTAAATCATCACATTTAGCTGTATTTTGTTCCAAATGCCTAACACTGAGTTTTGTACTCAGTACACCTTTTGCATAGAGGCTGCTCAATAAATGGATATTGAACTTCCACCCTGTTTCTCTGACAGGAAGCATCAGCTCAAGTGCCTGGAATTGCAGAACTCTGCATCTCCTGCATCCTCATCGTTTGGAGGATTCAACTGGCTGGATTTATAGGGTCAGATTCTTGGAACATGAAAACTATGGATTTTCATGGATTTAATTCCTGTGTTCCTGTCCTGCTTTAGGCACCAGTTGGTTATGCATGTGACTTTAGAGATTACATTTCATTGTTCTGAAAATTTTTTACTATTTGTAAAATGAGACTTTTAATTATATGATTTTTGAAACCCTATCACATTTTCTGCCCACTAAGAATTCCTTGACCCTTCCTGTGTGGCTGTCATTGGGCTAGGGTCTGAGAGTCATTCAAAGAAGTATTAATCATGGTCCTTGCCCTCAAGGAATAACCTAGCTTGGGAGGCCAGAGAAATTTGGTAAAAAGAGAGGTTGTTTGGTAAAAATAAGTTTGAAGCACAAAAAGAATACTTGTATTCATCTTTGGCCTTTATTTTCTTGCTTTTTTCACCTACATGAGAAGGCAAGATACTCAGCTTCAACTCTTTCTTCCTACACAGGTGTTTCATGCAATCTTGAATGGTGGTAAATCGATGGTGAATCAGCCCTCTGGAGATCACCTTGGAGAACAAGGATGAGTCGGGCCTCCTCTTGTCTTTCACTACATTTGAAAAGGCTTGGCCAAAGTATATTTCAGGAGCTAAAAAACAAAACAAAATAAAACCAAAGAAAAGCTTTCTTACCAGCAGTAAGGAAATAAACACACACACACACACACACACACACACACACACACACACCAGAGTATTTGCGGTGGTTTAGAAAGCAAAGACAAAAATTGAAACTCTGTTCTCACTGAATGGCTAAGACAAATTGAAATGTTTTTCATCTTCATTTTCTTAATATCAATTTTGTTGTCTTTTGTGCTTGATGGAAGGATGCTGGAGTCAGTTTGGATTAGAAGGCATATGCCAACATAAATGGTTAGTAGCTGAAACAATGCCTGACAGATCTTCATCATAAATCCTCCTCCTGAAACCAAACTTTCAATTAAAAGAGCACTTTTTTGAAAGGATGATGCCCACCTGATCTTAAAAGGATCTTGGGAAAAGAAATGAGATAAAGCAGAGTAAAATAAAAAAGACTGTTAGTAGGCAGCTTAAAAGAGTAACCAAATGGAGTGGAGGAAACCATTGTTACGAGGGAAAAATAGAAGTTTTTCTTGTAATCTTTAATTCAGCAAAGGAAACTTGATGAATGACTCTCTTCTTTTGGTGGTGTCACCAAGACCCACCAGGTTTTGATCTGAGTATACGCCTTTTCTGTTTAAATGATCTATGCCAAGTGTTCTCTTAGTGGAACAGATAATTGAGACCTAACTGGATTCATGAGATGTATGATGTAGATGTATGATGTAAAGCTTCATCAATTCTAGGCAGAGTCCTAGACTGGAAAAAGAGTAGGAGATGTCTGATCAACAAAGAGGTTTGACTTAATTATGCCTTTGGAGTGGATGTCCCATTCTCTCTGGTCAACCTTTCTTTTTGACACAGATACTTTCAACCCATATGGGCACACAAAGTCCTCACCTACTTAAGAGTTTGGGCGTATTGGAAAGTATTAATAGGGAGTCACCATTCTTCACAAAGCCAAATCAATCATTCTGGTCTCAGAGATAAGAATAGTTTCTCCCATTCAATGACTTCTTTACCCCCATACTTTGTGCCCTGTAAGTGAGCATTGAACCCATCTGCCAATTGGAAAAGCTGTTACTCATCCTAACCCAAAGTACCAAGGTTACTTATGTTTCCAATACCAGTTAAAGCTTCAAGAAAAGCAGAGAACGATGATTATTGCATTTCTCTCTGCTTGGGCTGGGGATAATGAGCCGCTCCTGCTGCCCTTTACATGCATAATGCCTATTGATGTCAATGAGAGTCTCATGGTGTGCAAAAGCTGTTAGATCACATACATCATCTTGAAAATAATAAGGACAAAGGGATGCTTTTATTTTTTTTTTCCTTGACAAAGAGAGTATCTATGGTCCCAAGCCTCTTTAGATGGTCCCAATTAAGAAAAAATAATTTTCCTAGAGTAGTGTGGCTGCCACTGTTTCAAGGTGAGCTTTTCATAGGGAAGGAATGGAGCGGTTTCTGAAACTGTTTTAGGCTTCCAAGGTCACTTCTCCTGAGAGACATGATTAGGAAGTGTTAGCAGTCGTCTCCGAGATTGATCAAAAACATGTAACTTTATATATTGGAAAGGAAATAAGGAAAGTTAAAAGAAGAGCAAAAAAGAAAAATTCTTTTTCAATTGCAGGAGACGAAAGACTTCCTTAGGTAATTACTTAACTCCTTTGAGCTTTTTGTTCCCTCTTTTGTAATGACGGCTTGAGTCTAGATCTGTGCTTCTCAAACTTAATTCATTGTTGGTACAACTTGGAGAACTTGTTAAGAAAAAAAAAAAAAGAAAAGGAAAAGAATAGCTTTATAGATTCCTCTCCAGGAAACTCTGATACAGCAAATCTGAAGTGAGTCCTGGAATCTTCGTTTGAAAGGTCTATTTATTTATTTCTTTATTTGAGAGAGAGAGAGAGTACACCCAGAAGAAGAGGGAGTGGGAGAGGGAGAAGCAGATCCCCCTGCTGAGCAGGGAGCTTGACTTGGGGCTTGATCCCAGGACTCTGGCATCATGGCCTGAGCCCAAGGCAGATGCTTAACTGACTGAACCACCCAGGTGCCCTGGAATCTGCATTTTAACAAGTTATTTTGATAATTATGTAAATTTGGAGAACACTTGTAGATGGTTTCTGGGGTTCTGGACACTTAAATTCTTTTTTTTTTTTTTAATTTTTTTCAGGTGTTAGATTATGCTCCAGCCTTGTCTAATTAATGACACGGCATATTGGAGAGACCATACCCTAAATTATGTCTAGCTACTGATTGCAGTGGGCAATGAGGACATGTTTCTGAGGTTGAAGAAAAGTCTCATCTGGGAGATAGGAAATAATATTACATGTTATAGCAACAGGTAGCAGACACTCATTCTAGCAAAAAGTAATGGGTAAATTAGGTAGAGAGAGAGAGAGAGATGTTGGCTATTCATATTTACATGTATCAATAGGTATCTGACTTCACAGAGACTTTCCAACGTCTCATCCAACACAAGCCACTGCCCCACCATCATTGCTTCAAACAAAAGTCTGGAGTTATTCTTGATTCCTCTTAGACTCTTGCATCTAAGTGTGACTAAGCCTTCACAGGTGGATGTATCTACCCTATTTCTGACATACAAACTGAATCTGACTGCTTCTCATCTTCTTCAGAACTACAACTTCTAATCTAAGTGCCCACATTTCTTCCATGAACCTCTGCCACAGCTTTCTAACTGGTCTCCTGGTTTCAAAGCTTGCTTCCTTGCCACTTTATACAAAGGAACCAGTATAATCTTCAAAAAAAAAATCAGGTTATACCACTTCCCCACTTAAACTTTGATCAAATCTTTTTTCTAAAATTCTCCTCAACTCCGATTATAGGTGAAGGGTCTATCTTCTCAGTGGAAAAACTATTTGAGAAAGCTTCACCAGACTATCAAAGATCACTCAGTGATTAAATGACACGAAGAATATCTCTTAATTTACAAAAATAATTGTTTTCTAAATTCTCTTCCACTATATCGTTTTTGCTGACTCATAATTAACTGAAACTTCTACAAATAAGAAATCTTCATCTTTCTTGATCATATCAAATGAACTCAGGAATCTAATTATGCTCACTGCTTTTCATAAATGCAGTTGGTGTTCTGCAGCTTGTTGTTGGGAAAACTTTCTCAATCAATTATTTATAGTGATTTGTTTTTCTTTTCTAATGTCTCTTTTCTTCATTAAACACTGAATTAAGTAATCAGTGGTAAAAGTCAGTCAGGTAGAGTCCTGGGGAAAGGCATTAAGGGAGGATTAATAGTATGTCTGAAGGCACGGACATGTGTGAAGTAGTAAGAAAAATTCAGAACAGTGCAAGTCCTTTGGAGTCCTCTGACTGAAGCAAAGAGGGTGCTTCTGGAGGAACAGAGGGAGGTGAGATTAAGGATATGGACAGGTACCACGTCACAGCAGGTCTTATGAGCTATTTTAAGGAGTTTATAGTATGAAATATATGGAGAACCGTAGGATATAATTCAGGGAAGTAAGATGATAACATCTGAAGTGTAGAAGACCTCTCTGGCTTCTCATTTCAGTCAGAGTCAAAGTCAGTCATTATAATAAGTACAATGCCCTACCCAAAATAACACCTAGTGATACGACTGATCTCGCAGGATGGGTTTCCTCTACTCATTCCATTTCATCTATACTAAACTCCTGCTGTTCTTGCAAAATACTAGGTATGTGCCTTCCTTAGGGCCTTTGCAATGGCTGTTCCCTCTACCGGGCATGTTGTTCCCATAGATATCCACACACGGCTAATTCTCTAGTCTCCTTCGACCCTACTCGAATATCACCTTTCTAAAAGGTTGTACCCTTCCCTGATCCCTCTTTTAAAATTGAGATCTGCTGCAACTTTCTACCCTGGGTACTCTAGATTCCCTTTCTCTCGCTCTATTATTTCCCCTAACACCACATGCAACATACCATATGATTTACCAACCTATTATTTTGTTATTAATTTATTTATATATTTTGTCCTGTAATATGAGCTCCATGGGGAAGGATCATTCTCAGTTTTATTCACTGATATACACTCCAACAGTCACTGTGAGGACAGCTGACTTGAGAAAAACTGTAGGAAAGGAAATTGTGAGGCTTCCTAGGATTTTTTTTTTCCTTTTAGAGTTCAAAGAGAAGCATTAAGGAGGCAGATACTATTTATAGTTTCTCTCTTAGAATTTTAGATTTTTGGGTAATCCAACTCCAGTGTCAGCTGATTACTTTCATAAGCAGTTGGAACCCCAAGTGCTCTAGCTCCAGGGTCTTAGATTTCCTCTCCGGCTTTATCTATTTCTTTACCACTCACCCAAATAGCATGGCTATGCCAAGAGTGAGTCCCATCTAATTGTGTGATATAGATCAGGGGGAAAATAATGTCTACAGGCAACGTTTGTTGAATGCTCATTATGTCCCAACCACTTAATTAATCCTCACAGCAATCCCATGAGGTAAGAGCTAATTATTATTGTTCCTTTTTTATATATGGAGAAAACTAACACACAGAGAGATTAAAGCACTTGGAAGTAGCAGTGATAGGATTTGAACTGCAGTCCTTCATAGTAGCCACTATGCTTTGATTCCATCTCTTAGAACAGTGGTTCTAATAGTTGTTCATGAGATGAAACTCTTTGGCATCATGAGAAAAATACTGTTATCATTGACATGTTAATTTTTTATATAAATTGAGGAACTTAGTTGCAAGCAACAGAAACCAGGTCTGGTTATTTGAAGCAGAAAGGGAATTTATTAAGACACAAAATACCTTCCCAACTCTTCAGGACAGGTGGAGAATCAAGTATGGAGCCACCATAATCAGGGATAATCCATGAGTGATGTCACAGAATAAGAGGACCATCTGGGCTTTGTCACTGAACACTGCTCCTAAGTATAGGGTTCTAAGCTGACATTACCTGTTTTCAGATGCTGAACACCAGTAATTGCAACTAGAACCAATATTGGCCATGGTGCCTCTGTAAGATGGATCTCTACAAGATGGTCTCTCCTTCTGACACCTCTTTGGAAAGGATTTTGCACAGACCCTGCTACTTTGTGTTCCTAATTTGGGTTTCAAAGTCTGGGGTGGTGCCTCTGATTGGTGAAGTGTGGGGAATATGCTGCACACTAGCTTCAAAGGAGACTGGGAAGATGAAAATTTGGCATTTCAACTTCTATTCGTGCCCATTAGTCATTCTTTTAGCTTTTTAGTAAAAGAACCCTTTTCTTGGTCTTGTGAAAGTAGGGTTTCAGAAGACAAAAGGAAATAACTAAAAAGTGATGAATATCTATTGAATTCTGTATATTGGCCAAAAAAATGCCTACATTATATATATGCAATGGAAAATTATCAATTTCAATAAATGTGGGTGCAGATAGCTAAAGCTGTCAATCTATGCACAATCAGGTGTTTTGTCAGTGGCAAAAGACATTGACTAGTTTGTGGAGGAAAATTTTCAGATTTAGATTCTCCTACCCATAGATTTATTCTTCTTTTATGAATTAGGCAATAGTAGTTAAGATTTAATTTCATGAGATGATCACCTGGGTTCAGCTTTTCAAATTCTATTTGAGAAAGAGCACAGTTTGAGAGCCCAAGCTTAGTCAGGGTGTGTGTAGGGGGGTGCCTAGGTGGGGAGCAGGAAGAGAGGACAAGGGGGACAAGAGGGAGGCAGCAGTGGGTTGGAAGAGGAGGCGGGGAAGTACATCTTTCCAAAGGGAAAACTATTCGTTCAAATGGTTGTACTGTGGATTCAAAAAGGTCATGATCTATAGTGGCCAATAACTGAATTGAAGTCACAGTTTTGTTTCATTTGGCTTTTATAAACCACCATTTTTTTGTAAAAAAAAAAAACAAAAAACTGGAGATTTCTCATAAAATCTGGACTTGTGGCTTCTCTTGAAAAAATGTACTTGGATTGTCTGCACTTAGGCCTTCCCTTGTGTGCTCATCTGGCACTGATTGGTTGGAGCTGAGAAGCTTCTTCCCTGCGTGGACAGGGGCCACAGTCCTCACTATTCCCCACTATAGCCATAGCTAACGCTGTTTGCCAGCCACTGCTTATCATTAGGCTTTCACTTTCATTTGCCTTTTAGCAGAAAAATATTTTCCTACCTATGTCTCTATGCAAAGTTGGAAAACGTGTGCTGGACTGTTTCAAGAAAAATGAGAGAAAACATATTTCTTTGCAGACATTTCTACATTTTCAATAAACAAACAAAGTGTCTCGGGCAAAGATTCAATGCAAGATGCCTATGTAAAACAAGCCATAATGAGAATTATGAAAATTGCATGGAAAATGCATATGGAAATGATGCATGATAAAAAGTTTAATGATTTAAAAAAGGAAGTGAGGACAAAAATTTCCATAAAAGCTAGTTTTTTTAAGTGAATAGAATAAGTAAATCAGTTCATGTTAGCCAGTCCATTTCATTCACCAGCATTACCTTTTCAGACCCTGTGGGCACCTCAGTTTGCTGCTAGTCTCTGCAGTTGGAGACTTATTAACTCCTAAAATGTTTAACCAGATGGATTGTTCCTAAAGTAAAAGAGCAGGGAAGGAACCTGGCTTTGGTTCAGAATAATGCTCCTCCTTTCTCCCAAACTTACCCACTGATCAATTTGTGGTTTTAATTGTGTTTCCCGAAGTGTATGTTAAAGCACTGACATACAGCACCTGTGAATGTGACTTATTTGGAAATAAAATCTTTGCAGAAGTGAGTTAAGATTAAGTTATACTCGATGAGGGTGGACTCTAGTTCAATACACTAGTCCAATGTAGTTGGTGTCTTATAAGAACAGGAGAGACACAAAGATAGAGAGGGTACGATGTGATGAGACCCAGGAGAGAACTCCATGTGAAAGTAGAGGCAGAGGTTGGAATCATGGCTGTCTGAGCCAAGGTGTGTCCAGGATTGCCAGCAACCATCAAAGGATAAGTGAGAAGTATGGAACGGTTCTTCCTCAGGGTCTCTAGTAGGAACCACCCCTGCTGACATGTTGATTTCATACTTATGGATTCCAGCACTTTGAGACAATAACTGTCTGTGGTTTTAAGCCACTGAGTTTGTGGCAATTTGTTATGGCAGCACTAGGAAACAAATACAATCACTTTACGAATATATTCGGGTGACTGGTCTTAAATCATACTACTTATTCTTCTGATTCTTTATTGTCAGTGCCATCGATTTATAGCCATAGATATCATGCTTCTATGTCAGAATGTGATTCTACTTTTTGTCACAAAACCTGAAGAAGTTACTTTTCCTATCCATACAACGTGCGTGATTGAAGCCATTAATTTGGGTCTCATGCCCAGGATGAATCTGAGCATTCTCCACCAAGTGCATACATGAATGTTATGTGAATTACTAATTTGAAAGGCAGTTTAAAGTTATCTTTTATCACTATACTGTGATAAAGAGAGGCTTTAAATCGCTTGCTGACCCTGCTAAATAGGTTTACTTCACTCCTGATATAATTGTCCTCCTCCTGTATAAAAATGCTGCTTAGGCTCCCATGGTGTTACCATTTCCCTCCCTTGGAGCAGATAACATGGTAGACTGAATCACCTGAAGTAAATTGAGTAGGATTATTGTCTCAGTGACAGCTTTGTTGTCATTCCATAACACATTCTCAGATGCTGATGAACTTGATGAAATAAACAGTGATGTTTTCTTTATCTAAAAGAAAAAGGAAATGAGTCTTGAAAAAGGCAAATATACTTTTTGTTTCATGTCAGATATCTGTTCAGGACCCAACTCATTTGCCCAAGAAGAGAATTTTACTGAAACTTTGGCCTAAACTCTCCTTTATTTAACTTTGGAAAATGTAGACTTTTTGCTAGAGAACTAAGAAAGGATATAGACATCAGAATTCATCAGGTAGGTTTCATTTACCCCCATGATGTCTTGTATTCATTTCTTGGATTATTTTAGTATGCTTTGCAACTTTAACAAATGATTTAAGGTGCCTTAAAATGTTCATGTTTTGCTTTACTTTCTGTGTATTTATTATTTAAAATGTCATAAACTGGGATCCTTTGATATGCACCTGGCAATCGAGGGACTGCGCATCCAGGGAGAAAACTTTTATGGCAAAATATTCTAAGAAATTGAAATAGCTTCTGAACAGGTCTAGATCATGATTAATGACCTGTGATTGTTATTTGTTCCAGTGTTGGCTGTTGACACGGTATTATAAAGGAGAGTTTCTGCTGAGTATTTAGGACCAAGCACCCATAGTTTTCTTATCTTTTTCTTTCTTTGTTCTCTGATACACTCTTTAGTCAATGTGTGCCCCACATTTATTTACATGTTTAGTTTCCTCTTTTTAATAAGGTAATAAGCATCTGTGTACCTGCCATACAAAACAGAAGCTACGACCTTGAAAATAATCTATGTCCAAGTGCATGGTTCACTTTTATTTTATTCTCCTGCCACCTCCTCCTTCTGATTCCTGCATTCATGCCTTGCTTTCATTTTAATCGACTCTATAAACATTCCTTAAACTATTTCTATTTTAGTTATTTTTGGCTTTTAAGATAGGGTATATAAAGCTTCATGTAGTCATTTGAGACTTAGAATTTCACTTACTATGTGACCAAGATTCATTTAGCTTGCTGCATGCTATCCAGTTAATTCATTTGCATTGCAATATAATATTCTATCATGTGAATACAGCACATTTTGTGTAAACAGTCTCCAATGGGCAACTGGGTTACTTCTAGGTTCTTGCTGTTATGGACAGTACTGCTATGAATATTCTGGAATATATCTTCTATCGTATCTCTGCAAGGAATGCTCTTGTGTCTTCGATAGGAACTCAACTGCTGAGCGCTCAGATTTTTGGATATTCAATATTAGACTATAAAGTCTAACTTTTCCAAAGTGATCATGCTCATTTATGTTCTTACCAGTAAAATATTAGAGATCCTGTGGATCCTCTGTAATACTTGTAGTATTCAGACATTTTAATTGTTGTGAATTGAAGCAATGTAAAAGGTGTCTCATTAGGGTCTTAATTTTCATAGCTCTGATATAATGAGCAGACCTTCAATTGTTTGTTGGTCACATGTTTCCTCTTCTGCGAGATATTTTAATATTTATTTTCCCATTTTTCTATAATTTCATTATTGATACTAATTTATATTGTACTTACCTTCTTGATACTGACATTTGGTCCATTTTGTATAATGTAAATATACTGTGTATGTATATGAACTGTGTTTTCACTTTCTCAAAAAGACCTTCAGTTTTTTCTTTTTTTAAACAAAATTATTAAGTTTAATATAGCATGATTTATCAATTAAAAATTTTATAGTAAGCATAAGAAATTTTTCCATATCCCAAAGACTAAATAGTCCTAACTTATATTTTCTATTTTATTTTCGATACTTTAATCAATGTATTTGGGAACACATTGACTAATTGATATTCAAATAGAATAGGTTGTTGCTTATTGTGTGAGGTAGGGATCCAATTTCATTCTTTTCCCATATGAATAATAATTTTTTCCTGCTTTACTTATTGACCAATTTCTGCTTTCCTCGCTGATCTTACATGATACACTTGTCATTCCAAATATCATAGCTGTTTTATCTATCCATGATATGATGGTTTCATAACCAATTTTGATATATGGTAAGATCTTGCCTCCCTATTCTTCTTCAGAAGTGTCTTGGCTGTGTTTGACCCTTTATTTGTCACATAGATTTATAAAGATCTCTATAAAGTTCCATAAAAACATTTGGGGGAAGTTGTTTGAAATTTTATTGATCTTACAAATAAATTTTTGGAGAATTGGCATTTTTATGATACTATCTTCCTATCCATAAACACGGTTTATATCTCTTTTCATTTGAGTAATTTTTAATACTTCTTTATAAAGTTTTATAGTTTTTCCAGAACATTATTTTTTGGATTTATTCTTATCTACTTGATATTTATTTGATACAGATATAAGTAGAGTCTTCTCTTTAATTATGTTTTCTAGATTTGTGCTGCTGAAGAATAGAAATGTATTTCACTTTTGTGTTAAGCTTATATCCATCTACCTTGC
>CM053604.1:16998603-17023175 GCA_028646535.1 Procyon lotor
AAGTTTAATAGCTATGTCCAAGAGGAAATGAAAGTCGTACCAAACCATGCCTTAAATGAGCATAAAATATTTCTGAACAATATGCATTTATACATCTCTTAATTGAATAGCTACAATCCACAATCAGTGAGCAGAAAATCAGAGAACACAATGTTGGTAGGAATTTAACACAAATTTACTTGTGGAGGTTTAAATTACAGAGTTTCTATAATAAAATGGAAAGGCTACCCTTTTATTTTTGCAGACAGTTAATTAGTATCCTCCCTCTGGTGTGAAAGTGCTCTTGCTATAAACAAGACCTTATTGTGAAGAAAATGTAAATATCTTTGCACAAAAACTATGCATTTGCTTTGTGAGTTTTGTTTCCTCTATTTGGGCACAAACTATGATTTTTTTAAAAGCATAATTTCTATTTTTATGGCCACTTACAGTTTTCAAGGTACCTTTCTAAACACATTGAACCTCACAATTTTTGGTGAGGTAAACATGGTGATGTTGTGATACCCATTTTACATATGAAGAAACTGAGGCCCAGAACTGAAGAGTGACGTCCTTAAGATTAGAGAGCCTGTAAGTGGCAGAACCAAGACAAAACCTGGATTTCCTAACCTCCTAGTCAGTGCCCTTTTTAGTATCCCCATTCCCAAATGTACTGTCCATTTCTTTGTTAAATGCATTTTAATCTTAATCATATGATCCAATTTGCTTTATGCATGCCCAGGGGTTGTGTTCGTTAAGGGCAGGGGTCTTTTAGAGAACAGACATGTCTATTTATCTTCAACAAGAGTACCACGGTGTCTATCATTTGCCAATAAATTTATAAATCATTGAAAAAATATAATGCTGTTTAAAGACATGGTTTTATTTATCTCTTAGGTAATAACACTTTGATGAAGAATCTGAGTCATTGGTGTTAAGTAACTTGTCACACAGTTTATGAATATTAGAGCCCGGAGTCAGGAGTCATCCCTGGGTAGTTTGATCCCAAAACCATGCTTTAGTCACTGTATTACATGATAGCAAAGGAATAAAAGATGAATAAACTGAACTTGGTAACGATGGTATTTTCATGCACTATGGAGGAAAAAAGTAATTTGACCTCAAGCATATTTTTTTGGTCTAAGACTAAAAATAATTATTCCCCAATAATTTACATTTTACTTAGTATTTTACATGTGTTATTTCTAATTTCCATACCACTACTATAGAGAATGTATTATTATTATTTATTTATTTACTATTATTTATCTTATTATTATTCTCATTTTATAGATGAAGTAAGCACTAAGAATAAAAAATATGGCACAGCATGCTTAAAGGCAACTGGTAAGTGGTTGAAATAGATTTCAAATTTCATGCTAATTGCTCTGAAAGCCCACACTTTTATATTTTTTCATGACTAGATTTTTTAAGCTATAAAATCATAACTTTAGGGGCGCCTGGGTGGCTCAGTCGTTAAGCGTCTGCCTTCGGCTCAGGTCATGATCC
This sequence comes from Procyon lotor, assembly GCA_028646535.1. NCBI lineage: Eukaryota > Metazoa > Chordata > Mammalia > Carnivora > Procyonidae > Procyon > Procyon lotor. The sequence continues at coordinate 17,000,092 of CM053604.1, forward strand.
CAGGGTCCTGGGATCGAGCCCCGCATCGGGTTCCCTGCTCTGCAGGGGGCCTGCTTCTCCCGCTTCCATCCCCTCTGCTTGTGTTCCCTCTCTCTCTGTGTTTCTCTCTGTCAAATAAATAAAATCTTTAAAAAAAAAAATCATAACTTTATTTTTTTATTATGTTCAGTTAGCCAGCATATAGTACATCACAAGTTTTTGCTGTAGTGTTCAATGATTCATTAGTTGCATATAAACCCCAGTGCTCATCCCAACACATGCCCTCCTCATACCCATCACCTGGTTACCCCCAACCCCTACCCTCCTCCCTTCTGTAACCCTCAGTTTATTTCCTGGAGTCCAGAGTCTCTCATGGTTTGTCTCCCTCTCTGATTTCTTCTCATTCAGTTTTCCCTCCCTTCCCCTGTGGTCCTCCGCACTATTCCTCATGTGCCACATATGAGTATAAGCATATGATAATTGTCTTTCTCTGCTTGACTTATGTCACTCAGCATAATTTATTACAAAAAAGAAAAAAATAGTTATAGGATTTTTTAAAACAGTTAGCCATTGAACTAGAAATTAGTTGTATGGTTAGTCAAAGTACTTAGCGTTGTTCTGAACATCTTGGAGGAGTAACAGATTAGGAGTTCTATTTTCTATTCTCACAATCCACAATTCTACCATGGATAAATCACTTCAGTTTGTTTCTTTTATTTTTTTACCTACAAAGTGGGCATTGATCCATGGTTTAACTAACTAGTGATCATTACAGATTATCTAGATACATTTTCAAACTGTTTATAAACAGGTTTTTAAAAAATATATTCTCCATATAAGAAATATTTAATTATGGAAATATTAGTAAGAAAAATGACTTGTGGCATAAGGGATTTAAGAAACCATGTGGATGTTTTAAAACATAACCCCAATTTTTTGCCATTCCTAGACCGAGTTGGTGGTCTATATTCTGTTTTCTTGAATTTGAGTGGGTTCATGAATGCTTTGACCAATGAATTATAGTAGGAATAATGCTATATGACTAATAAGGTGAGATCATAAAAGACCATGAAGCTTCCACCTGGTTCTTAGGGAACATTCTCTATCTGGAAGGTCCCTCTTAAATGCTCCCTTTTGGATCCCAGTAACCATGTTATGGGAAGCCCAAGCCACAAGGAGAGGTTGTATGCAGGTGCTCTAGGTGACGTGACAGTCCGAGCTCAGCTAAGTCTTCAAATAATCTCAGTTCAGGGGCCAGATATGAATGATTAAGGCGTCCTGGAAATGAATCCTTTAATCCCAGTTATTAGAACTCACAGCTGTTTGAATTGTCTGTAGCCATTCAAATCTTCCCAACTGAGGTCCCAAACAACCTTGCAGATACAAGTTATCCCCACTGTGCCCTGTTTGAGTTACTGGCCCACAGAATCTGTGAACATAACGAAATTATTATTTTATTCCACTACACTTTGAGATAGTTTTTAATGCAGAAATAGCAACTAGGACAAAAATTGGCAGCAGAAGTGTGATGCTGCTCTAACAAAAACCTAGGACATATGACTTTGAGATTCATGGTGGTGGAACCTGGAAGGTCTTGAGACGGTTGTTAGCAGAAGCCTGACAGGCCTCAAGCAAGCTGTTGGTGAGGGGGCAGTGAAGATTGAGCAAAATGTTATTGGAACCTGGAGGAAAGGAGATCCTTATTACATAGCAACTTAAAAATTTAAATATTTTCACTTGTAGGAATGTAAAAAATAGATAATATTCTTATTGACCTGGTAGGTTTGCTAAGACCTACCTACATTCCAAGAAGAATGCTAAACGTGTTAGCTGGTTTCCTTTATCTGAGTGTTATAAGATAGGATATAGAAAAATGAGTTAAAAAGAAAAAAAAAATTAAGAAGAATTATCCAGTTTTCAAACAGTACCTAGAAAAACTTAAAAGATCTAAAAATTCAATAGTACAGGGGCTGCTGTAAACATAATTGATATCTCCCATAAGTTTTGCACAAACACCACCATTAAAAAACACATTATTTGTAGATATTGTGTAGGTTGTATTTGTATTGGAGATACCTGTATCTCTATACTTCTGTCTCTATCTATCTCTCTATCTATCTCCCCACAAAGATTTATATGTATCTCCATAGTGTCCATATATAAAAGTCTGCTAGGATTGCCGTAACAACTACCACAGACTGGTGCTTAAACAATAGAAATTTATTTTATTTTTTCACAGTTCTGGAGGCTGGAAGTTTGAGATCCAACTGTCAGCTGGATTGGTTTCTTTTCTTTTCCTCTCCTGGGCTTGCAAATGGCCCCCTTCTCCCTGTGTCTTCATATTGTCTTTCCTCTGTTTTTGTCTTAATCTCCTCTTCTTACAAGGATATCAGCCATAGTGGATTAAGGTGCATCCAAGGGACCTTATTTAACTTTAATTACCTCTTTAAAAACCTCGTGTCCAAACGCAGTTACATTCTAAGGTACTTGGGGTTGGGACTCAAAGGTATGAATTTCAAGGGGAAACAATTTAACACATAACTATTGTCGCTCTTCCCATATATTTTATATTCTCTATATAATCTTATACATGTAATATATAATCATATATAATCTATGTGTATATCATATACATATAATCGTAACACAATAATCATATATAATCTATAATCATAAATGATAGATATAATATTATATTCATATATATATTATATATGTGTAATTAGATATTATATAATCTCCAGACAAGGCAGTATTGAGCAATTGAACAGTCTGACTTTAGTTTCATAGACAAATTTTGCAGTATCTCTTCTTGCATTCTCTGAGAGACTTGGGTTTTATTCTCAAGGAGTTATTTCGGGTCTTTGCTGAGAATATCATTCTTAAAAGAACAGTATCTATTTAATTAATGACGCTTCTTCAAAGTTTTACCCTTGAGGAAGGAAATGGGGAGTGGGGAATCTAGCATTCTTTCTGTCTGTTACAGCTGGATATTGGACACCAAGATGCCATCTTCCCAAAAAGGTTTTGTAAAAGTTTCTTTGAATTTTGATCCCAGGAGAACAAGATCTGGTCAACAGAGATCCTAGTTATGTATCTCAACATTCTGAAACACATTAAGCTCAGAGTATCTTTGGTGAAAGAAATCCAGAAACTTCATAGAAAATATTTGTGCTGTGTATTCTATTTAAGTATGAAAGAAGTAGAAAATATTCATAGAAAAAAACTGAAGAAGATAAGAAAACTTTCCATAGAAGTGTTTATTTTTCTACATTAGACCTAATAAAAAAGAAAGGAAAATTCGATGTTTTCTCTACTAAAGGAAGAGGTCTATACACTGTAAATATGAACTGTTTAGATCATAATACAGTGTGCCAGATATCAGAGCTCTTTTTATATTAGTTGAGAATGTTCCAGAAGCTCTTGAAGAAGTAGAATTATTTTGTAGAATAAACCAAGGCTTTGTCTGTTTGTGGAATATGTTGTACTCTTGCATGGAACACATTGAAAATAATAAACCGTATCAGTGGCAAAGGCCAAAATAAACTTCAGCCAGAGAGAGTAGAGTGAAATTGGAATAGTTTATGTCCCATGTCTGTTGGTCAGCCAGATCCAATTCCTCAAGACCAAACATTTTCTCTAGACATATTTTCTCAGATTATGGGCTGGGTCTCTGTTGCCCACTGGAAATAAATTATATTTTATCTATTAATTGTAGGCACAAGCAGGCTAAGAGGGCCCTTGGTGATACTGGGATTCCTGGTTCTCTTGTTGAGGGACAAGTTGTCTTGGGGTTTCACTTGCGGTGTTTTAGGAATATGCTTGTACATTTTAGTCTTCTCTCCTTCACTTCCAAAGGCACAAAGATAAGCAAATGAAGTAATAGACCTCACTCATGTCAGTTTGCTCCTTCACCTGTCTTGGTGAGCAATTTGCATGTGACATGGCCCGGATAGTTTGTAAGGCTGGTTTAATTTTTCTCTAGATGCTTTACATTTCCTGGAGGAGACTTTCCTAATCATTTATTATCACCTGAAAGTTCATCTGACCCCTTTCTTCTTTGTACAAGCATTTTCTCACTATTCTTCTCCCTACAATTTACAATTGTTTTTTTTGTAGTCTTTAGTTCAGCCTATTTATCTGACTGTACTAGAAGCTCTATGAATGTATAGGACCATGCCTTTCTTGTTCAGCTTTTTAGTCCCAGAATAATAGGAAGTATTCAATGTATATATACGAAAGAATAAAGGATTATGAGAAAACAGTTGCAGTGTAGGTTTCTTTGTGGTTGTTATATTTTTCTGGTCAACCATATTTAGTCCTTAGTAAAGATTCTTAGAATTCAGAAGTCATCCTATTCACCTCTGCATTTCAATAAGAATCACATTCTATCTGAGATGACTGGAAAAATCTCAAGTTCTCTAATCAAAAGCAACTTTGCATTTTTTTCCATTAGCATGCTTTTACCTTTGTAGTTTTCCTAGACACTAACAAGGCAATTTAGGTAGATTTTCAAAAGTTTGTCTTATAGTTAAGGGCAAACCTTTGGGTGACTGTTTTGTTATAAATAGCATAAAGTGAATGAGATACATATTTGTTGACTACATTGAAGAAAGTATATGGACTTGGGACTAACACAGCACTTGGTCTAAAAACAAATACTGTAAAATAAAACAAAGCAAAACAAAATAAAATTTTAAGCTAATGTAGATAACTGCATTAAAGAACTCCAAATGGGGCAGGAAGGGGGCTAGGTGGCTTAGTTGGTTAAGCTCTGCCTTTAGCTCAGATCATGAACTCAGGGTCTTGGGAGTGAGCCCCACATGGGGCTCTGTGGGCAATCTGCTTGAGGATTCTCCTTTCTCCCTCTGATCCTCCCACCTCTCCTCTTCTTCTCCCTCTTCTCTCTCAAATAAATAAATAAATAAATATTTAAAAAAAATAAATAAAAATCTGAAATGTGAATCAGAAAAATCTCACCATAGTCTTTTAAAGGTATTTAATAATTCATATGTATATCTATAATAGTATATATATTGTTATATATACTGTTAGTAATATAGTATTATAGTATATGAGTAATATACACACACATGAATACGTATGTAATAATGAATGTATCAACAAAACTCTTTTAGATTATTGATAAAACTGTGGCATTATTTGTTTTTGACAAGCTACCTTAAAATGCTTTAAGGGTGGTTTAAGTTTTCCATGCATATTTCCTTAGGAGTTTGTCCCATGTTCTCCCCATGATCACTGGAGTATTTCCATTTTAAAATCAAGAGAGATTGCAGTTGACAGTTTGATATAGATTAGGAAGATTGACTATCAACTTTTCAAAAGACCATCAAGATAACCTGTTCTTCAAACAAAGCTAAGTTCATGTATTGCAGTGAGGTAGAGAATGTATTGTATGAGGTAGAGAATGTATTGAGGTAGAGAATGTATTGTATGAGGTAGAGAATGACAGACTTAGTCGCATCTCAGGAAGGAGAGGTCAAGGGTAGACATTGGCAGGAGTTTGGACTCTAGGATTAAGTACTTTAAGGCAAGTCTTTCAATGCATATCGTTGATTGGGATTGGGTACAGTTCTTGAGGTAATATTTTTGGTTTGGTGGGCACAACGAAGCAAGTGTCTTGAAGGAAATTTTGATAAGTAAACAGATGTTTGATAAGTGAGCTATTTGGCCGTATGAACAACCCATTGTTCCCAGAGCAAAGGCTGTTTGCCCAGATGAACAAACTATTCACTCAAATGCTTTGGCTTTTAGGAAATTCTTGGCAATAGTCAAGTTATTTATTGGTTTACAGTCTTATCTTCCTGGCCAAGAATCTTCTGAAACAAAGAGGAAATTCATGTGGACACAAGTGGCTTCAGATCTCCATCCCAACAGTTAAGCTGTGTGAATGCAGGTGGTTTCAGTTCACAACATTTAATGTAGGGGATAAATAATGCCATTTTTATTAAGGAACTTGAAAATATTGCAATGGTATGTAGGTTTAAGGGGACAATCAGAAAGGAAGTCAGTTTTGAAGATGTTCCAGGTACACGCTAAGATTTAAAACTAATTTAGAACTTTTTTGAATATAAGAGGTATTTTTAATCCAAGTGTATATACTCTAACTGACTGTGTTTTATTTCATGAGATCCAAGACCTCCATTGTCTCAGAATATTAGGAATGAAAACTTTCCTTATCCCCATTTAAGTGTATGACCCTGTGGGGAGTCATTGTTTGTCACTTGGTATTCTGGTTTCCAAAGTTAGTCATTTACATGGCTCTGGTTTTTTTTTTGTTTGTTTGCTTGCTGTTTGTTTGTTTGCTTTGCTTCTATCCTCACTCCATATGTATAATAGTTGAAAAGCATGGCCCATCCTACCTTTAAGATAAGAGGCTTTGATCCCAGTATATCACTGGGTAACTGGGCTCTCAACAGTAATTCCTCCTTCCATGATTCGAAGTAGTTCCATCACCACTGGCCTTTGTTCCTATGTGGGCTAGTTGATATAAAGGAAAATTGTGGAGATTGGATGGAGGAGAGTAACTGACCTCTGCCTTCCATAACAACATGGTCATAACATATGCCCCTGAGTATAAAAGAGTTGAGCTGAGTTGGGTCAACATTAAAGAGTGAGCAGTTTTTGAGTCACTGAAGGGTGACTGTTGCACATGGGAATAGACAAACATCTTTCATTCATGAGTACTTTAAAAGGGATAGTTGTGTACAACTAGAGAAATGTATGAAAGGAAATATTGAACCAATCCTGGAAATCCTTGGACTCTGAATTGTTTTGGGGATCTCTCACTCAAATACATGATACCTGTATAATATCACTCAATATCCTTTCTGGCTAGGACCTAACTTTTCTGAGGTTGCCTAGAAACTTAGCACAGGAAGTTAGGAATAATTCAAGCAAGTGTTTTGAATGAGTGTGACCAGAGGAATAAATCATATTTTCCAGATCTCCCTTGTCTGGAAGATCTCCTCACAGGAGAGAGTGAGCAGAAAGAGTTACAGCCTGTTTTGCCAGCTCTTTCCAGAGTTATGACAGTAAATATTGCATGTGTTGGAGAAGAAACTAGAATTTCAAGCTGTACTTTGGAAGACATCTTCTGCAGCTAGGTCCAAGTTTCATTCCACTCCAACCTGTTCCCTCACTCAAAGACATTATGGATAATTTCAACTTTGATGGTTCCTGTCTGAAATAGCACATTTTACTTTTCTTATGTCATTTAGAGGAGTATTCCACAATGTATCTGACTTCCATCATGGTAATATGTTGCCTTTTCCCATCTTATACAATATTAAATTCCTTTAAGCCCGCAGAGTTGATGCATTCATACATTTTTTAGTACATGCTAACTATATAACATTTCTGTGATAGTTACTAGGGAAACAAAAAGGAAGACATCATCCTTGTCCTCAAATAACCTATTTAATAAATCTGCATTATACTTCTCAAGTACTACACATCTTGTCCTATATGCTATACACATTCCACAAATATATCTAGATGGGCTTTAGGACTAGATGGGCTTTTTTGTTTAAGAAAGAAGACTTAAAAGTAATCCAATTTGAGTTTGGATCAGTTCCCCAAGTTGAAAATTCAGTACCCATTTTAAACATTTTTACAATATTTATTGAAATAAAGTAAAACATATAAAGTCGTTCACATGGAGTAGGTGCTCCAACAATGTGAAGTTTTATTAGTCGTTATTGTCAAACCCAAGGGTTTGTAAACTTCTGCAAATATTCTTGGCTTTGCACCCATATGGTCTCATAGCAACTACTCAACTTTGACGTTGTGGAACAAAAGCAGCCATAAACAATATGCTAACAAATGGAAATGGATGTGTTCCAATAAGACTTTATATACAAATGCAGGTGGCAGGCTGGATTTGGGGTGTGAGCCAAAGTCTTCTGATCTTGTCCAACTTTCCTAATTTATAGAAAAGAAAATTAAAGCTCCAGCAGCAAAATGAATTATTCTGCATGCCATATACATGTCTGCTTCATTAAAAGCATTACATTTGCACCAATTTCCCTGTCAGTTGGGATGCTGGTGGTAAATTTATATAAATCAGGGTGGATTTTCCTGCCAGTTCCCTTAATGTGATTCTTAATTCTTCATTTTACTGTAAGAATTGGGTCTGAAGTCTAAGGTAATAACAATTGCCTCTCAGATGAAATGGAATTTAATTTCAAAGCTTAAAAGATGAGGAAAACTAGATTGTGCCAACCAGAAAGGAATGAAATTCAGTTTTCATTGACCACTGGCTTCAATGTAGAAGAGCCCATGATCTTCCAATACTTTCAAGTTAAATATTGCTTTGTTTTATTTTATATTCTATTTCAAATATTACAGGTTTTTTTCTCTTGATGTAAATATATTTTTGTATCCTGTTTGCTTTGGCTGCAAACAATAGTGTTACAATTAAAAAAAGGTCCCTATGGGAATTATAAGAAATAAACAGAAAATAACTTCACATTTTGGGGGAGGACCACACACTACTTCCCATTATATTCATATCCAGTCTCATAGCCAAGTCATATCCATATTGGCAGTAACATTTTGTTGTTGCTGCTGAAGACTCTTCTAAGTTATAGAAGTAGTTTGCAGTCAAAATTTAAAAAACTGACAGAGCTTGATATTTCTGGTATTTTAAGAGCAGTCATTGTAGCATGGTGATTTGTTTCTTAATACTTGGACACAAAAGGAATGGTCTCAGTATTGACACAGTTTGTCTAGATGGTTTTCTCCCCCTGAGGTTATAAAGCAATCTCAAATTCTATTAAGTGAAAAAAGCAAAATATAGAACAATGTGTATATAATGCTTGCTTTTTAAAAGACAGAGAGATAGAGAGACCAGAAGGATTAGGAAACTATGGTCCATATATACAATGGGATATTATGCCTCCATCAGAAAGGATGAATACCCAACTTTTATATCAACATGGACAGGACTGGAGGAGATTATGCTGAGTGAAATAAGTCAAGCAGAGAGAGTCAGTTAGCATATGGTTTCACTTATGTGTGGAGCATAAGGAAAAACATAGAGGCCATTGGGAGAAGGAAAGGAAGGGTGAATTGGGGGAAATAGGAGGGGGGAGATGAACCAAAAGAGACTGTGGACTCTGAGCAACAAACTGAGGGTTTAGGAGGGGAGGTTTGTGAGGGGTTGGCTGAACCTGGTGGTGGGTATTGAAGAAGGCACGTATTGCATGGAGCACTGGGTGTAGTACATGAACAATGAATCTTGGAACACTGAAAAAAATAAAATAAAATAAAATAAATTAATTAAAAAAAAAGAATGGTTGCTTCTGAGAAGAAAAGCAAAGGAAAAAGATAGTGAGGAAAACTTTCACTTGATTAACCTTTTATAATTTTTAAATTTTATGTTGTATGTATAAGCGATATGTTAAAAAATTATTAAATTATATACACACCCTGGTGCTTAAGATTCAGCACAGTCTTACTGATCAAAGTCTTTGGGAGTTGGACCTAGGCTTTTGAAATTTAAATCCCCCAACAATTCTGATGATCAGTTAGAAATACTCATCTATTCCACTGACGAGGATGCTTATTTTCTTGTATCAAGGTGTACATGTGAGAATATAACTTTCTTCTTCCAACTAAAGAAGCACACAAGGGATATCTTATAGTATGTCATTTTAAACACAATTCCCAGCCCAGAGAGGTTTTCAGGAAATATTTTTTAATGGCAATAGTGCAGAAGAATAATTCCCACGCTCTACTACATTTTATTCCAGTGTAGAATAATTTTTAGAAATACATTAAATATTATCGTATTGTGGGAATTAAGAATTACCAAATACGAAGGGCCAAATATAAAAAAAATGCCAATAATAAGGAATTGTTACCAAAAGCTATTGGTATGGCCAGTCTGTTAAGGGCTAGTCGTGAAGTTCAAAGTGAAGACCATATAACTTAAGAATGAGTCAGATTTCATATTCTTCTACATGAATTAGTAGAAACAGCACTTAAATAAAATGTGTGTATATACCAGATTCCGAAGAAGCTCCATTTTATTCCAGACAGCATATAAAACCCTCTTCTCATATGGCAAAGTACTGTCCCCCTCTTTAGGGTGATATATATGGCACCGCCATAGTTTCCAACTTTCTCTCCTACTGTGAGTCTTACATGAGCTGGTATTTGTAGAGAAAGTTGATGTGATGATTAAGGCTCTGTGGTTATCAATGAACATCTGATTTCTATTCAGTTTTCTTCTTTCAGATGCAACCTAACAATTCACTCTCAATTCAAACCTTAAAGTCATCTGAGAACCCTAAAACGTTCTTTGTCATGCTTCCAAGTTCCCCAGGATTTCACTGTTGCCATAATACCCCTAACATGGCCCTCCTTTCATTCTGATAATCAACTCCTTTGGTGGAGGAGGAAATGTGGGCCTTACAGGGGACAATCCAAGGATGCCCTTTCTTGTTTCTTTGGGCATCTGTGAAATGTGAAGGGGATGAAAGTCCAGAATCTGGAACCCAGAGTTTTGAGATATTTAAGAATCAAACCCTTTCCCTGTGCTTTATAACAGCTTTTGTGCTATATCTTTTGTTATCACCCCCCATTTACAGAGGAAGGAATTTGAAGTTCAGAGACTGAAATGATTTTCCAGAAGTCATATACTATAGGAGATAGGATCCTTTTTTTTTTTTAAATTAACATATAATCATATAATGTATTATTTGTTTCAGGGGTAACAAGTCTGTGTCTTACACAATTCACAGCACTCACCATAGCGCGTACCCTCTCCAATGTTCATAACCCAGCCACCCTATCCCTCCCACCCCCCTCTCCTCCAACAACTCTCAGTTTGTTTCCTGAGATTAAGAGTCTGTCTCTAATATTATGGTTTGTCTCCCTCTCTGGTTTCATCTTGTTTCATTTTTCCCTCCCTTCCCCTATGATCCTCTGTCTTATTTCTCAAATTCCTCTTATCAGTGAGATCAGATGATACTTGTCTTTCTGATTGACTTATTTCGCTTAGCATAATACCCTCTAGTTCCATCCACATCATTGCAAATGGCAAGATTCCTTTTTTGATGGCTGCATAGTATTCCATTGCATGTATATGTATGTATATATTATATAATCACATCTTTATCCATTCATCTGTTGATGGACATCTAGGTTCTTTCCGTAGTTTGGCTATTTCTTACCAGAAACTACAAAAAGCCAACTGACATAGTAATGACATTTTTTAAGGTCTTGAAATAAAAATAACTGTCATATTAGAATCTTATAGCTAATTTCATAGCAGGTCTCTCAAAAGTAATGGTATATTTTAAATAAAATTGGCACTATTGGACATTTCTTAATCGTTCCTGTTTTAAATGGATGAATTCTAAGTATGTCCTCATGAAGCACGGTGTTTACTTTAGGGTGAGTGAAATGTTTCTCTAATTTTTAATTTTGGGTATTTATTTAAATTTTCCAATTACTTTTCAGCCTCTATGAAGTTGCTGAGAAGATTTTTTTTTGTTTTTGCTTTAGATTTATTAAAATGAATAAGCACAACCAGATTTATTAATATTGAAATATACTTTATTACTGGATTACACCCAAACTATACTTAATGGGATATATTCTCACTATTTTATGTGTTTCTAGATACTGTGTACAAAATTTTATTTAGGATTTTATAAATGACATTTTTCTATAGTTTTCTTATTTGGTGTGGTCTTTGGAATTATCAGTTCTTTAAATGTTTGATAGAATGCTTGTATGAAAGTCTGAGTTTATGTTCTCTCTTTTTCTTTCTTCTCCCCTCCCTCCCTTCCTTCCTTCTTTCCTTTCTTCCTTCTCTCTCTCACAGTGGGAATCAGTATTTTTTTCTTTAATAATTATCTGTTTTCCCCCCTATATTAAGTGTTCTATTTTGAATTTGTCTCTCTTCTGTTGTAAAACCTAATTATGTATGTAAATTAAGTTATGTATTTTCCCAGAAAATTATCCATTTCATTATACTCAAAGCTTCAAATTTATTTAAATGTATTTTAAAAAAGTGGTTTCAGGGGCGCCTTGGTGGCTCAGTGGGTTAAAGCCTCTGCCTTCGGCTCAGGTCATGATCTCAGGATTCTGGCATCAGCCTCACATCAGGCTTTCTGCTCAGCAAGGAGCCTGCTTCCCCCTTTCTCTCTGTCTGCTTCTATGCCTGCTTGTGATCATCTCTCTCTCCATCATATAGATAAATAAAATCTTTGGGAAAAAAAGTGGTTTCATGTTTTTTATTTTTTTTAATTTTTAGTTTTATCAACCTTTTATTTATATACTCAGGTTTCTTCTTTTTTTTTCTTAGTTGGTTCAGCAAATGATCTAGTTTTTTAATTGTGACATGGACTATACCCTTAATTTATCATTTTCCCCTAATAAACTCATTTCTGATTTTTTTCTGTATTAATCTTCTTTTTATTTTTATTATTTATTTATTTATTTATTTTTAAAGATTTTATTTTTTATTTATTTGACAGAGAGAAACACAGCGAGAGAGGGAACACAAGCAGAGGGAATGGTAGCAGGAGAAGCAGGCTTCCTGCCGAGCAGAGAGTCTGATGTGGGGCTCGATCCCAGGACTCTGGGATCATGACCTGAGCTGAAGGCAGAGGCTTTAACCCACTGAGCCACCCAGGCACCCCTATTCACTCACTTTAAATATCTTTATTATGTTTATTTCTGAATATATAAAGATAACTAATACAGACAGATATATTGAATCTTGAATGAGGTAACAATTGGAAATCTTAGGCCAGATTCCTGGAGAAACATCTAGGGTCTAAGAAACTAGACAAAACCATTCAAGTAGGAAGGATCTCTCACTTCCTGCTTGCACAAGCTATGTGACCTGCTCCTGATATCTGGAGCATCTCACTGGGTGGGGTGGAATCTGCAGTTAAAAAATTTGGGGAAAGGCAGTACTGGAACACTGGGCTCCACCCCTCCCACATCAATCCCTACCTCACATCCTTGCTCAGGTTGCACGTGTACCCTTTGACTGGAGTCCAGAAGCCCAAGGGAAAAGAGAACACCAGGAGTGAGTATATTGAGTGGAGGCTAACAGGTGAGCTGGGCCATTTAAAGTTATATTAGGTGAAACAGTAGAGATGACAGAAATACGGGAACAAAGATTCCAGGAGGAAAAAGAAAAAAAAAAAAAAAGAAAAGAACAGAAACTTGATTTGAAGAGCAGTAGTTACAGATTCATCCACCTCTGGAAAAACAGGGTTCATTCTACATTTAACAAATGTGGATTAGCCCCTGCTGTTTGCCAGGAAGTGCTACTAGATGCTTGTGAGAACAAAGCCAACATGGCCCCTTCACTTATAGGTAGACAGATATGAAACAGTTGATTATACCAAATTTGTAAATAAATTCCAAATGATAAAAAGAACTTAATGAATTTTCTAGTAAGCACCTTAAGGTAAAAAAAAAACACCCTTTTTTTTTCTATTCCATATTTTTTAATAAGTATCTTTTTTTCAGCAACTTAGCAAGTATTAGATTATAAAAGATACAATAGATTTTTTAATGGTTATATATATCCATGCTTACTAAGTTATCATCACAAATATCAACTGATAGTGTACAGGAATATTAAAATCAAAACTTCTCCCCAGACTAAAATGGCACTGGGGGCTATGTTTTAAAATATATTTCTGTTACTAGTAAGCTTTGTTGTCACTTTCTGCTTTATTATAAAAAATGACAAAAAATAAATACTTAAAGACAATATTCCACAAAGTATAAATGAGAAACTGGTATTTGATCTCTTTGCAATAAAACTAGAAATTAACAAGAAACCAAAAACTAAATAAATAAAGAAGTTTTATGACCTGAAAGTTTTGAAATAATGAAACAGAAAACACTGTTAAAGGGGAATCTAAATCTAAATTTCAGAATTTCTACAAAATAACAATAGCAATGTACCACTGGAAAAGCTATGTGATACATCTAAAACAATGCTCAGAGGAAATGCATTAAAGTCTAATATTTCCTTTAGTTAAAAACATTAATTATTTACTAATTATCTAGTCTAAGAAGTTATAAATAAAAACAATATAAAACTTAGGAATAAAAAGAAGATTAGGGGAGGTCCTGGGATCGACCTCCGCATGGGGCCCCGCATCCCATCGGGCTCTCTGCTCAGCAGGGAGCCTGCTTCCTCCTCTCTCTCTGCCTGCCTCTCTGCCTGCTTGTGATCTCTCTCTGTCAAATAAATAAATAAAATCTTTAAAAAAAATAAATAAAGTGAGTGAATAAATGCACACACACACACACACACACACACCCAGTAAAGCAGCAAGAACAACAGCATAACATTAATACAGCAGTGCCTGATACCAAAAGACCACACTAAAAGAAATTCTAGGGCTGTACTTGAGAGAAAAGAAATATAAACTTATGTAGAAGATCTAAATTACATGCAGCAGGAAAGCAATGATAAAAGTTAAATACACGGACAAATTCTAAATGCATTTGTGAATAAAATTATAACAACAACAGTAATAGTAATTACTATCATTGACATTTTTAAAAGATATAGAGAAATAAAATACACAATAACAATGGCATATGGGTAGTTGGGAGAGTAAAAGAAGTTAAAGTGAGCTAAATGTCTTCAGTTCCAGGGAATAAAGGAAAGGTATTAATAAAATTTGCACTTTAAGATGCAAAATACGTATGTTGTAATTTTAAGAAATACCACAAACCTTGTAGAAAAAGTTTATAATTACAGTTATAGATGGAAAAATTGCTTAAATATAATGAATTCAAAAGAGCTAAGAAAGGAAAGAAAAAGAAGCATAGAACAAGTAGCACAAATAAGATGTACAAAAGATGGAACTTTAAATCCAAATGTATAACAAATTATATTAAGTACATGTGGACTAAATGTTTTGGTTAAATAGCAAAGATTATCAGATTGGGAAAAAATGTGGTATTTACTATATACAAAAGACAAATCTTAAGCATAAGTATATGTCAAGGTTGAAAGTAAGGTGAGAGAAAGATTTAGCATGTAAAGTATAAGCAAAAACAAGTTCTTATAGCTATTTTAACATGAAACATTAAGAGAAATCATGAAATCTTTTCATAATCGTCATCATCATCATCATTATTGTTCATCAAAAATATATTTCAAATTTTCACTTGCCTATAACATAGTCTCAAAATATCTAAAACAAATTGATATGACTAAAAGAAAAAATACATTTACAATCAAAACGGTATATTTTAACAAATCTACCAAGAATTGGTAGAGGAAGAAGAAAATGAGAAAATTAAATCCAGTAATATATATTAAAAAAAGACAAATGCATTACGATGAAGATGAATTTGTCCCAGAAATATGTTTAATTTAACATTATAATAACAATCATTAGAAAGCAATTAGATTAAAGGAGAAAAATCTTATTGACTAAGAAAATATTTTTAATAAAGTTAAACATTTATGTTTAAAAATTTTAATCAACTAAAGGAAAGAAATATTTTATTTTATTTTATTTTATTTTATTTTATTTTTTTAAAGATTTTATTTATTTGACAGAGAGAAACACAGCGAGAGAGGGAACACAAGCAGAGGGAATGGTAGTGGGAGAAGCAGGCTTCCTTCCAAGCAGGGAGCCCCATGCAGGGCTAGATCCCAGGACCCTGGAATCATGACCTGAGCCGAAGGCAGATGCGTAACAACTGAACTACCCAGGCACCCCAGAAGGAAATTTTTTTTTTTTTTAAAGATTTTATTTATTTGACACAGAGAAACACAGCGAGAGAGGGAACACAAGCAGAGGGAATGGTAGTGGGAGAAGCAGGCTTCCTGCAGAGCAGAGAGCCCGATGCGGGGCTCAATCCCAGGTCCCTGGGATCTGACCTGGGCTGAAGGCAGATGCTTAACAACTGAGCCACCCAGGCGCCCCCCCAGAAGGAAATTTTTTAAACAGGAAGGATATAGTCAAAAAACCTGAAATATACATAATAAAAAATGCTAATGTATTGAAACTTTTCCTTTTGAGGATAAATATTCAACCTTGACCTAGAGATCCTGGCCATTAGAGGAAGGGAGAAAAACAAAACAGTAAATAATATAATAAAAAAGGAAGAAACAAAATTCTCACTATTTTCAAGTTACATGTTGTTAATATAGAAAATACAAAGGAATAAATAACTTCTCATAGAGTTTAACAATAGACATAGATACAAAATCAATATGCAAAAATCAATTGAATTTCAATACAACAGCAAAATATTAGGAAGGAATAAAATTAAAACTGCTTTCTTAACAATTGCACCCAAAATATCAAGTATTAGAACACCTGTATGGCTCAGTTGGTTAGGTGTCTACCTTTGGCTTACTTCATGGTCTCAGCAGCCTGGGGTTAAGTCCCACATCCTGCTTCTTGCTCAGCGGGGAGTCTGCTTCTCTCTCTACCTGCCAGTCCCCCTGCTTGCTCTTCTCTCTCTCTCTCTGGCAAATAAATAAATAAAATATTTTTAAATCATTGAAAAAAATCAAGTATACAAGAATAAATCCAATAATATGCAAAACTTTGACAGGGAACATAACAACTTCATTAGAGATACAAGAATAACTCAATAACTGACAGACCACACCAAATTCCTGGATTTGAAGACTCAATCACTTAACTAAATTCTACTCAGATTACTTGATAGATACAATGTAATCCTAATAAAAATCAGTGCAATCAATGTTTTGGGGGAGGATTCTTACAAGATGAAAGTAAAATTTATGTGGAAATGTAAAAGGCTAATTTTCTTAAATATTGTTGAAGAACAAGCAAGTGAAAGAACTTTCTCTACTAAATATAAAGATTTATTTTGCAAGATTTTAAACTATAACAGCAATGGAGGGATTGATAGATCAATGCAATAGATTTGATATCTAGGGGACACCTGGGTGCCTCAGTTGGTTGGGGTTCTGCCTTAGGCTAAGGTCCTGATCTCAGAATCCTGGGATTAAGCTCTGCAGTAGGGCTACCCACTCAGTGGGGAGGCTGCTTCTCCCTCTGCTTATGCCCCCCGTCCCCCACATGCTCTCTCTTTCCTGTTTGTCTCTCTTGAATGAACAAATAAAATCTTTAAGAAAAAAAGAGTTGACATCTAGAATCACATCTACACATGTATATTAATGTGTAATAAAAGGTAGTGGATACTTGTACATCAATGTTAGTAGCAGCATTGTTCACAGTAGCCAAAAGGTAGAAAAAACCCAAATGACAATGGCAGATGAGTGGATAAACAAAATGTAGTGTAAAAATGCATTGGAATGTCATTCATCCTTAATAAGGAAGAAAATTTTGACACAACCCACAGCACAAATGAACTTTGAATACACATGCTAAATGAAATAAGCCAGGCACAAAAGGACAAATGTTACAAGATTCTGTTCAAATGGAATACTTAGAGGAATCAATTCACATAGACAGAAAGTAGAATGGAGGTTGCCAAGGGCTGGTAGAAGAACATGGAAGTTAGTGGTCACTGAGTACAATGTCAGTTTGGGAAGACAAAAGTTCTGTAGATGGAGAGTAGTGATGATTGCACAATAATGTAAATGTATTGAACGTGACTGAACTGAACACTCAAAAACAGTTAAAATGGTAAATTTTACATTATGTGTATTTTACCCTAATGAAATGATAATTATGGCACTATAAAACAATTTATGCTATGAGAATTGGGTATCCATATGCCCCATGTCACAACTCAGAGCCAAGTAGATTAAAGTTGTATATATCAGGACAAAACAATAAAGTATCAAGAATGTAATATAGGACTTTAGGGTAGAGAAATCAAACCAGACATTAAATTAAATTAAAATCAGTTTAAGCAGAGTGAAATAAGTCAAGCAGAGAGAGTCAATTATCTTATGGTCTCACTTACGTGTGGAGCACAAGGAAAAACATGGAGGACATTAGGAGAAGAAAAGGAAGGGTGAATGGGGAGAAATCGGAGGGGAAGATGAACCATGAGAGATTGTGAACTCTGAGAAACAAACTGAGGGTTTTGGAAGGGAGGGGGTGGGATGTTGGGCGAGCCTGGTGGTGGGTGTTGAGGAGGGCATGTATTGCATGGAGCACTGGGTGTGGTGCATGAACAATTAATCTTGTAACACTGAAAAAATAAAATAAAAGTATTTGGGGAAAAAAAATCACTTAAGCCAGAAAAAATGATGGTCAAGTGAGGAAAAAGAATATTCAATTTTTCCTAACTTATTTAGCTAAATACTTAACATCTATGTATTGTGACATATAAAATTATACCATAATAAAGTTAGAAATAATAACTGGCCAGTAGAGGAAAAAATAAAGTTTTCGAGTGGAGTTTCTAGAATCAGTTGGAAATTACAGAAGGTATAAATACTGAGCATGAAGTAATGACGGTAATTGAAAGCTGAATTGGGATGGAGGCAGAGAAAACCATAAATGAGAAAGCAAAGTAAAAGAGCAATCAGAGTCAGGGATGGATTATCCAAGAGTATCTCAAGTGTCTTCAGGGATGGTGATCACATAAGAGATAGAGATAGATATTATGAGCACCTTAATATCTTAGAAGAAATGGGGGCAGTGCTTGGGTAGCTCAGTCCATTGAGCGTCTGACTCTCGGTTTTGGCTCAGGTCATGATCTCAGGGTCCTGAGACAACCCCACCTAGGGCTCTGCGCTGAATGTGGAGTCTGCACGGGATTCTTTCCCTCTTCCTCTCCCTTCCTCTTTGCCTCTTCCCCTGCTCATCACATGTTCTCTCTCTAATAAATAGACAAATACTATTTGTCTATTTGATTACTATCAAAGAAAAGTATTTCCCCCAAATACTTTTTATTTTATTTTTTCAGTGTTATAAGATTCATCATAAAATCTTAAAAAAAAAAAAGATACAGGGGTGCCGGATGGCTCAGTCAGTTAAGCATCTGCCTTCTACTCAGGTCATGACCCTACGGTCCTGGGATTGAGCCCAAGTCACACTCTCTGCTCATTGGAGAGTCTGCTTCTCTCTCTTCCTCCGCTCCTACCCTATCTTGTGCTCTCTCTCTCTCAAATAAATAAATAAATAAATAAATAAATAAATAAATAAATAAATAAAATCTTTAAGAAAAATGTAGAGGAATATCAGGAAGTGAGAAAATGACATTTAAAAAAAAGGGAAGGTCAATGATACAACCTCAAAATCTAAGAGCTAAGATTTTTTTGTGTGTGTGGGAAAAGGATAATAAATAACTTGGAAAGTGAAAATGGGACAAAGGAGTATTCTAGTTCTTAGCTTTGAGGTATTTGGGAGATGGGAGGAAAAAAAGCCATTCTCTAATTAAGAAGGGTAAGAAGGACTCAGGGCAAATAGTATCTCCGTGGGATAGCCCACAATGAGTCCAGTAAAAAGAAAAAAAAAGTAAATGGAAACTTCTCAGAAGTTAAAGATATCGAGGTTTTTAATTTAATTTTTACATTTACATTACATTAATTTAATTTTTACAGACAGTCTGTACCTATCAGAGGGCACAGTGGAAGGATGTGGGAGATGCGGGCGCGAAGTTAATTGGTGGAATGCATGGATAAGTGTGAAGATCAGGGTAAAGGTAAAGATAAGGAACAGAAGGATGGCATGGGTGCGGGAGCTTTTGGCAATCACAGAAGCAAACAGAGTTGGTAGCTTTAATGTCGGGTGATAACTTCTTTTTTTGCAGCTGAAGAAATAACAGCCTCTGTCTGGGAGTCCTTATGTGAGTTCTCTGTTCTTTCTGAAATGAGACAAAATCAAAGTGCCTCAGAGATAATGACCAATAAAAATGCTCAATATTCTATCTCATAAAGATGTTTTAGGATCCTAAGAATGTTATCAGAATTTTTGATATGTTACACCAGCTGAAAGACATAAAATATGCTGTTAGTTCTGGGAAATAAATAACATTAACTTGCATTTTAAATCATTTTTATTAGGTCATTTAGAGCTCAGATTTCAGGATGAGTATAAGATGGAAAGGAAATTCATCAAGGGACAGAGTTGGTTATATTGTTCAGCAGGAAAGGGTTAAATATTTTATCTGTCTCTATATATAATGTGTCAGAGCATCCATCCTTTCAGAAAAAAGATTATAATTTAGGAAATGGAGGGACTGAGTAAAATTGGTAAATCTGATTATTTTTACTCTTATTTTAGAACTCTTTTTAAAATAATATTCCTGAAAGATGACCCTCTGTTCAGTAGCATACAGACCACATGGATAGGCACTGATATTTTGATGAAAGTAAAACAGAAAGACATTTTGCTTTCCTTAATCATAGATGAAAGTCACTGAAGTAAAAAAGACTACAGTAACTATGCCCTTTTTATAGCATGAATATAGAAGCTTGCCAACAATCTTTCTTCATTTAATGTTCGGCTATTTTGCTTGATATGCTGTATATCTCTATTAAGTGTGGTTGGGAAACTAAGCATTTGGTCAGTGTATTGTCCTTCCATCATACAATGGTCTCTTTGAAGAAAAGGAATGTACCTAACATTTCTTGGAAGGATTCTATGAGCCATTTTCTGTGTTATTACTAGCAATTCTCACAATTTTCTAAGGAGGTATTACTATCTTCAATCTTTTGGTCAAAAAATTGAGGCTCAGAAAGTGTTAAGTGGATTGTGCAGTAAGGTGCAATTCACAATTTGGAATTGGGACTTGGAAAAAAAAAAGGAAATATTTTGTCCCTATATTTTTGAGCTCCCAGAAAACATAAGATCTAGGCTTCCAGGGCAGAGACACTAGCAAAAAAATTTATAAGTGGGAGGTGTTCTCTCTGATTTATCCAGGCTACAGGGATTCTAAATTCCTTTACGCAGTTGATAGATCAATACACAAATAATTTGTTTCATGAACCGCCTAAGGGAGGCAGCAAATGCTCTAGTGCTTTATAGGATTGCTATGAGGATCCAGGAAGACAATTTATATTAATCTGGGATAGGACCACATAGACATGGGTACCGTTAATGGTCGTGTTTTATCCTTTCTGGATTTTTCAGAGAAGAGTTGAGTGAGAAAGACTTTGCATAATCTTGTAGGAATTTGGTATTTTTATAAAAAGTCAAAGATACTTATTTGAGATTTCATCAGGTTCTCACTGCATCCATATGTGATGAAGTTCGAGAGGAGAGATCAGCACCTTGTCAGTTATTAGTGGTCCATTTCAGAGCTTTAGGTCATCAGGTGCCACAGCCAAACTTGGTTGCTGTCCCTTAGGCATCCCAGCATCAGGAATGAGGCAGAGTTATGAAGACTAATTGTTTTTGGATATTTAATTGGATAGTTCTCAAGAGAAGTCTATAAAGAGCTGTTCTAAATTTCAAATTATAGTAAGAGTAAGAATAACAAATATTTATTAAGTTCTTAATATGTGGCAGTATGCTAAGGGATTCTTAGGTACTTCTCTATCATCTGAAACAACTCTCTGTGGTAAGTGCTATCAGTCATTACCTTTTCGTAGAAGGAGAGGTGAATGCCAAGAACAAATGTTTAGATCCCCCAAAGTCATATGTTGAAATCCTAACCCTCAGTGTGATGATATTATTAGGAGGTGGCCTTTGGGAGATGATTCAGTCATGAGGGCGAACTTCTCATGAATGAGATTAGTGCCCCATACACGAGGCCCAGAGAGCTCCCTTCCTCCTGTCATATGAGGACACAACAGGAAGAGAGACGTCTATGATCCAAGAATTGGGCTCTCATCAGACACCGAATCTCCCAGCACCTTGATCTTGGACTTCCCAACCTGCAGGATAGGGAGAAATAAATGTTTGCTACTTGAACCACTTAGCCTGTGGTATTTTTTGTTATACCAGCCTGAGCTGACTGAGAC
This sequence comes from Procyon lotor, assembly GCA_028646535.1. Classification (NCBI taxonomy): domain Eukaryota; kingdom Metazoa; phylum Chordata; class Mammalia; order Carnivora; family Procyonidae; genus Procyon; species Procyon lotor. The sequence continues at coordinate 17,021,960 of CM053604.1, forward strand.
AGGAGACTAAAGCTTAAAAGCGTTCCATTTGCCAGAGCCTCATTGTTAATGAGAGGTAATGAGAGTAGGTTTACCTGACTCTAATACTTGAAAGCTTGGTTTTGAAAGGACATTTGCTCATAACAATTAACTTAATTAGGCAAACCCATATTGAGGTAAGTTTACTATGTGGCAGGTGTTCTGTCAAAGACAGTAATATGCTAGAGAAAATTATAATTAGAGAGTACTAGGTGTTGTGTTAGAAATAACTTACCTAATGACATCTCTATCAATCAAGGTTCAACCAGAGAAGCAATAATATTCACTGGTTCACTGATTGTTCCATTCATCAATACACTCATTGATTCACTGACATATGTATATATGTGTGTATGTATGTTTTTTAAATATATATGTGTGTTTGTATGCATTGCAAGGAACTGGCTTGCACAATTGTCAGGACTGGCTGGGCAGACCTGTAATCTATAGAGCAGGACTTCAGGAGAAGCTGGCTGGAACTCTCAGGTGCTGGCTGACACTGCTGCCCATGGGTGGAATTTCTTTCACAGGCAAAGTCCCAGCCCTGTGGTTAAGGCCTTTTAATTAGTCAAACCAGGCCTATCCAGATTATCTAGAATAGCTTTCTTACTTAAGATCTACGGATTATGGACTTTATTTATTTATTTTTAAAAAGATTTTATTTATTTGCTTGAGAGAGAGAGAGAGATTGAGAGAACGAATGGGAGCAGGAGCAGAGGGAGAAGCAGACTCCCGGCAGAGCAGGGAGACTGACACGGGGCTCCATCTGAGGACCCTGGGATCATGACCTGAGCCGAAGGTAGAGGCTTAACCGATTGAGGCACCCAGGTGCCCTGATTATGGATTTTAATCCTATCTGTGAAATACATTCAAAGTGACACATTAGGGTAGTGTTTGACCAAATAATGGAGGGCTGTAGCCAAGTCAAATTCTCACATGAAACTACCCATCACAGTACCTAACTTGGGACAGAAGAAGAGGATAAGGTATCAAGAAAAGCTTGTGGAAGAATTTGTTCCTAATATGATTCTTTTTTTTTTTTTAATTTATTTTTATTAACATATAATGTATTATTTGCCCCAGGGTACATGTCTGTGAATTGTCAAGCTTACACATTTCACAACACTTACCATAGCACATACCCTCCCCAACCTCCACAACCCAGCCACCCCCCCCCCCCCCCCCCCCCCCCCCCCCC
>CM053604.1:17023675-17093295 GCA_028646535.1 Procyon lotor
TTTTTTTTTTTTAACCTGTAAGCGACAGTGAACTAATTCATGCTAAAGTGCATGTGAAATCTCTACTTTCTCACTGCCTCGTGCTTTTGGAGAAGCAGGGATGGATGAGGAAAAGCCGAGATAAAGCAGGCAAAGTATCCTTGTTCAGACTTTAACAATTCTCCGGGTGGAACTGAAAGCATGTATGTGACACGTGTAACAAAATTTCCTCCTAATGAGCATTTCTTTTGCTCCTCATCATCTTTTTACCAGGATACTACCCTGTCACCTGCGGGGAAACCTGAGCTGATACAAATTGCTTCAGCCTCTGGAAGAAGAATGAGAAATTCTTTTCAGAAAAAAAGAAAATTATTTAAGTGTTAGGTAAAATTCTGAATTTTATGATAGAGTCTTTTCCCTTCCCTTTCCTTCCCTTCCCTTTCTTTCCCTCCCCTTCCTTTCCTTTCTTTTTTGAGAGCACTGGGGAGTGAGGGGCAGAGAGAGAGGGACAGAGAGAATCTTAAGCAGGCTCTATGCCCATTGCAGAGCCCAATGAAGGACTTGATCTCACAACCCTGAGATCATGACCTGAGTCAAAATCAAGAGTCAGATGCTTAAACAACTGAGCCACCCAAGTGCCCTGAGTTTTTATTTTATTATTTGTAAATCCCCTTGTTACTGGGAATGTAACATACTAGTCAGCCCCTCAAGTGTGCTCTTTTCCTAATTAGTACTGAGATGCAGAAATAAGAGCAGGAGAACCATAAGGGTAGACAGCAGCTTCTCTACATTTATGTAAGAACAGGTGGACCCTATGTTTTCAGAGACAACTTTGCACTCCTGTTTGCTTCACCTCAAAAAACATAACTTGACTTACATGGGACAAGGGTGTGCATGTGAAAAAGGCAGTAGGACATAAAGTTCCAGAAGGCTAAAGAATGCTGGGGTTTAGATATTGCTTCAACCTCACAGTGTATGAACTAGGGTAATAGGAGTAACTTTTTATGTGTGAATTTCCTATCCTTAAAATGGGCATAATAATAATAGTACACAACTCATACTTTTGTTGCAAAGGTCAAGTGAGAAACTATCAAAAAATAATTAATAAAGCCTGGCATGTTGCATTCCGGTATGTTTTTTATTATGATGATCTTCATTTATAATCTCACTGGTACGAAGGACTCAGGATTTTTGGTAAAAAAACCCCATATATGTCCTGTATGCAATGTCAAAACATGAATGAGCACTGGGTGAGATTTCTGTGCAGAGTTTGTTTTGGAGGGGTCCACTGTTCTGCCGTCACTCTCTTGCCCAAGAGAAGTGGGAGATAAGCTCACATCCTTTTCCAGACTCAGTTCTCCATAGACATTCTCAGATAATGGATTTTGTCACCCGAGCTGATGGTCTTTTGGAATGACAATTACTCAAATATACAGATTGCTGAACAAATCTGCCAAGACTTCTAATTTGTGTCTCACAGAATTTGAAAGCTACAAGGGACCACATTAGCTCTTTCACATATGAAAAATTGATGCACAGAGGATAATCTTTTGAAAAATGTAGATTTAATTATATCATCCTTCTGAAAGAAGCCACTCAGTACTCTTATTTTTTTTATTTTAATTTTTAAATTATTTTTATTAACATATATTGTATTATTTGCCCCTGGGTACATGTCTGTGAATCGTCAGGCTTACACATTTCACAGCACTTACCATATCACATACCCTCCCCCCACCCCCGCCTCCCCCGCCACCTTTAGTTCCTGAGTCTCTTACAGTTTGTCTCCCTCCCATTCCTTCCTGTTTCATTTCTCTTATTTACCATAAAACACTCTTTAGCCTGAGTTATACGACCCTACATGATTTGGTCTTGGTTCATTCTTACAGACTCTTGTTTCCATGTCCCTTACCCTTTTAGTTTACTTAACTCACATTGTCCCTGTTACTGCTAAAATACATTTTCTTTTTTTTTTTTTTTTAAGATTTTATTTATTTGACAGAGAGAAACACAGCGAGAGAGGGAACACAAGCAGAGGGGATGGTAGTGGGAGAAGCAGGCTTCCCACAGAACAGAGAGCCCAATGCGGGGCTCGATCCCAGGACCCTGGGATCTGACCTGGGCTGAAGGCAGATGCTTAACGACTGAGCCACCCAGGCGCCCCTAAAATACATTTTCTACTGCTAAGAACGTATTACTTTCTTCCTTCCTCTGCTTCCCTGATCCCTTCACCTAGCTAAGTTCTACTCATTCTTAATAAGTCGGTTTAAATATCACATTGTCTGAGAAGCTTTCCTTGGTCTCCTAGGCTAGATCAGGTCCCTGCTGATATATGCTCAATTATTTATCATAGAACTAACATTTTTTCTCAATATTATTATCTTTTTGATCATATATCCTGTGTAAGACCAGAAACTGTGAGAAACCTGAAACTATGCCTTATTTGATTAACATTGTATTAACATTGCTTAACAGAGTGCCCAGTGTATCATAGGCATTTAATAAAGAAGAGCTGAGTGAACTCAGAAGTAATACCACAATTATGATTTTGCTAATGGCCCAAATCACATTACTGATCAGCGAGGTAACAGTAATATATATTAGAGCTAATTTCTAAACAACTGTGACCAAAGAAAGAGCCTACAGGAATGAAATACATATCGTAAAAGGAAGATCTCTGAGAAAGCGTATTCCAGGAAGATCCTTGGAGATATAATTGTCACTTCTTGTTTTGATTCCACTAGTCACAGGAATTTATGAGGATTTAAATTTTGGTTTTGATCCATACCGATAGCGACAAAAGTTAGGGTACAGGCAAGCCCCGACAAAGCTACCTACAGGAAGCTCGGTAGAGTATTTCTTAAGCATATAAAATGTCCTAATGATTTATACCAGGCATTAGAAAGCAATCTATTAATCAGTCTTCTTTATAATGTTGTGTGACTGAAGAGTGGGTGACTGTACCGACATTAACAGGTTAATGGCTTTTTTTTTTTTTTTACAAAAACAAAAGTCCTCTTCGGATTTCCCTCAGTTGGCTAAACAGGTACTAATATAGGGGCTTTCAAAAATGCCAGGTGATGTAACATGGACCTATGAAAAGCAGGGGATACTCTTCACTTTATACCATTTTGGCGTAAGAAAGGTTTCATAGGAACACTCTACTTTCATATAACAGTGAAAGTGCATTTTAGAATTCTATTTTTTATGAACATATTATGTGTCTAAAAAATGCCAAAGCAATATTGATAATAGAGAGGAGTGACAAGGTAGTAGCTAGAGAATTGATAATTGGCATAAACATAGGATGTAATTTTTCTCAGTTTTGACCCATTTTTATCTCCTTATCTTTCATATATCTCATTAGAATGGTCTTGAAATACACGGTAAAAAAGAAAACAAGCTTTGGAAATTGATCTTATTATCATTAAGATGTCAAACATGATAAGATTCATGGAAAGATGGAGCATTAATATATTTTAAAAAACATGCATTTTGAGACGTTTAACTGCTTTAACTTTTTGAAAGTTTTACCAAGATTTGTTTTATGTGAGTAATTTAGAAACTCGTGGTCTTAAAGTAACTACGATTAAAGTAATATATCAGAAGCTGATAAACGCTTTAACCTATAAACATATTATTTAAAAAAATGGAGGTTTTTTCCCCCTCAAAAAAAAAAAAGAACTTTTTTCCCCTTCTTTATTCTTCCCTGGAAATATGTTTTTTCATTTTGTGGTTTCACAGCAGGGTGGAGAAGAGCATGTCTGTAAGTTTGCATATTTCTATGATATTTCCTTCATAAATTATTATTTATTTGTTCTACTATCTGCATTCAATAGACAAATGAAAAAGACAAATGTATTTTTTGGTTTCTGCTTACCATTTCTTTCTAGTGTCAGATAATAAAATATATCAGCCTAGCCCCCAAACTCTCTATTCTGTCTCTGATTCCCAGTCCTGTTTCCATCTACTGTAGCTAAGCTGCCTGAGGTTCAGAAACTGAGTACTCCTCATATTCCTATCCATATCAGATAGGGAGATTTGATTCCCTCCACCAAAAAATAAGTAAAAACTCACCCATCAATCCAGTCTTCTAGCTGTAAGGATAGGCCTTGTGAACAGCTCATTGTCTCAGTTACAACCATGGTATTTTCGTCATGACATGGGCTGCCATTTTGGATGGACATTCAAGAAGTAAATCACAGGATTATAGATGTGAAAGAGCTTATGAGGCTCATCTGGTATAACCTACTTCCCACTTATATAAGAACGTCTATAACATTCCTTGACATCCTGTTTTGTTTTATTGATTTCTCTGATGGGACTTCAAAATGAAACAAAGTGGGCTGATAATGTTAACAAAAACTTATCTTCTTTGTTGAGAAGCAAGATGCAGTTAAGATGAGAAATATAAGTTGAACTTGCCTGTAGGGGGGACTATGAATAGCCAAGGGACAGATGAAACTGCATTATGGTAGCATCCGTACTTGTGAGAGACCAACGACAGGCAGAGCCAAGAATGGAGACAGCAAAGTTAAGAAAAACCCACCATCTACCACCAAGGCTTTCGTCTGTAAATAACACTTGGCTTAACACATGTCATGTGCTGAGAACTCTGGTCGATTTAAGATTTAAAGAGCAAAGCAAAGCTCCTAATATCAAGGAAATTACAGTCTTTGTTAAAAGACAATCCCCCTGAGATAGTAACTGAGTAAGTGCTTAATTATTGGGTATAGACATATTAATTGGAAGCATTTACATGAGTTAGATATAATTAAGTTTATACACATAAACAATACCTAAAGGCAGTAAATATCTGATAGAAAAATTAAGCATTCTGTCATCAATTTGTTCCCAGATATTTAAATACTTTATTATTGTAGCAAAATCAAAGATCATAAAAAGGATGCTAAATTGTATTAATTGTTTTAGTGGTTGCCTTAGGATTTACAATGTACATCTCTAATTAATCAGAGTCTATGTTCAAATGATATTATATACTTCACAAGTAATAATAACCATTAGAACCGTATATTCCAAATTCTTTCCTCTCATTCTTTGTGCTATTGTTTTATGTCTTATGTTTCTATATGCTGTAAATACACAAGGCATTGCTACCATCTTTGCTTTAAATGGTCAGTTATCTTTTAAGACCCTTAAATAAATGGTTAAATAAATGGTTAAATAAATGTTAAATTAACCTTTTCAAATAAACAAGGAAAATTCCTTTTACTTCTGCTCCATTTCTTATTGTTCCTTCTTTCTTTGTTTATATCCAGATTTCTGCCTGTTGCCATTAGTTCTTAAAAAAACTTCCTTTAGGGGCACCTGGGTGGCTCAGTGGGTTAAAGCCTCTGCCTTCGGCTCAGGTCATGATCTCAGAGTCCTGGGATTGAGCCCCGCATCGGGCTCTCTGCTCAGCGGGGAGCCTGCTTCCCCCTCTCTCTCTGCTTGCCTCTCTGCCTGCTTGTGATCTCTCTCTCTGTCAACTAAATAAATAAAATCTTTAAAAAAACAAAAACAAAACAAAAAAACCTTTCTTAACAGTTCTCCTGGCAATGAATTTTCCTCGTTTTGTTTATATGAGAAAGTTTTGATGTGTCCTTTATTTTTGAAAGGTATTTTCATTAAGCTTAGAATTATAGCATAAAGGTTTATTTCCTTTAGCACCTAAAGGATGTCTCTTCATCGTCTTCTGTCTTCTATAGTTTTTGACAAAGAAGCATTTTGTATTTCTCATTTTTATTGTCCTGTGTATAACACGTCTTTTTCTATGGCTGTCTTTAAGATTTTGTCTTTGGATTTTAACACTCAGAATGATATATCCAGGGGCACCTGGGTGGCTCAGTGGGTTAAGCCTCTGCCTTCGGCTCAGGTCATGATCTCAGGTCTCAGGGTCCAGGGATCGAGCCCCACATCGGGCTCTCTGCTCAGCAGGGAGCCTGCTTCCCCCCCCCTCTCTACCTGCCTACTTGTGATGTCTCTCTCATTCTGTCAAAAAAAATAAATAAAATCTTAAAAAAAGAAAAAACAACTTAAAAAAATAAAAAAAAAAAGAATGATAATCCACATGAATTTTTTAATTTATTTACATATTTTCTTTTCCCCCTCTGACACTGATCTTGCTCGGTGTTCTCTGAGATTCTTATATCTGGGGTTTGGTGTTTGTCATTAATTTTGGAAAGTCTGTGGTTGTTTCTTCAAACTAGAACTGAAACATCAGCTCTTTTGGGGTCTTGAGGTTGTAGGATTTTGGACTGAAACTACAGCGTTAGTTCTCCTTGGTCTCCACTAGCTGACTCACCTGTGGATGGTGGGACTCGTCAGCCTCCACAGTTCCACTAGCTAATTCCTTAAAAGAAATCTGTCTCTCGGAGGCACCTGGATGACTCAGTCAGTTAAGTGTCTGCCTCTGGCTCAGGTCATGATCCTAAGGTCCTGGGACGGAGCCCCACTTTGGGCTCCCTGCTTCTCCCTCTCCCTCTGCTGGTCCCCCTGCTTGTGCACGCTCTTCTCTCTTTCTCTCTGCCAAATAAATAAATAAATAAATAAATAAATAAATAAATAAAATATTAAAAAAAAAAAAGAAATCTCTCTCTATGTACAGTGAGACATCTTGAGCCGGATAATAGACACTGTGGTAAATAGATTTTATGCCTGGAAGTGAGCATGATTCTCCTAGGCCCTCAGTTATGGGAGTATGAGTCAATTTAGCCAGGAGTTAATCAGCATTTGGGATATTTGGTTGTGATGATTAACCTCAGGGCATTAGAGTCATCAGATTTCCTGGTGCTCCCTTGTTTTCTGAGTGGAAGTGTCCCTTCCAGAAGGCTTCTCTCCATGTCGGCTTTACCCTCAGCTTAAAGAGTCTCCCCTTTCCGCTTCCTCTTTTCTCCTGGCCTTGCACCACTCCCAGTGATATTCCTCTGCAACTTGTTACTGGGTACTGGTCAGCCCAACTTGTTACTGGATACTGGTCAGCCTTACATTAGGGCTGGTGGGACTGTTTTTTGCTGATCTCTTCCCTGGCTATAGTCCTGGGCAACTTATCCTCTGCCAGATACCGAGAGGTTTTTTGATTTTTTTCCTATTCCTACTCCCATTGCAATGAGTTTTCAGTACTGTCCCGAAAAGAAAGCAATTTTTGCCCCTTTCCCATCAGCTTAAGGCTCTTGTTCCACAGGGAACACAGAGGAGAAGCCACCGGGTGGGGGGTGGGGCTCTGTTATTTTCCCATAGTGGTGGGCTCCCTACACCTAGCCTGGACCACAGGAGACACTTTCTCAGGGCTCTAATTTAATGTTTGTGAAAATCTATTGAAGTCTGTGGCGAAGAGTCTGCACGTGGCTGGGAATACCATTGATATCTGCACCCCTAGCTGTTCTATATTCTCTATATTCTCTCTGATTAGCCAACATTTTGTCTTTGCCAATTTACTAATGACTACAGCTGAATTATTTTCATTGGCGTCTCAGGTAAGCAAGCGTCTTGTCTCTCCCTGCTGGGATCTGTCTATTCTGAGATTTCAGGCTGGTGGTTTGCCTGAGGAACACAGCTTTCAAGCAGGTTCAAGAAAATTGTGAATTCAGATATCCAGACTGCTTTCTTTTTGTAAGAGTGTGAGAGATGTACTTTGCAACATTTTACAGCTCAAGGGGAAACTGGAACACTCTGCAAAAATGTTTTAGCCTTGGAACCGCTTCTGATGATCACATGAGGTCACTGAGTTTAATGGAGTGGAACAGTGAGGTATAGCGCTCAGGGCTCTGAACTGGTAATTGTGTCTGGGTCCCAAGCCTGAGAATAATTACAATGTGTTCTCAAATAAATGGTGTATTCTCTTTGGGTATCAGCTTACCCCATTTAAGCTAGATATATCTAAAACCATTTCTAGATTAACAAGAGTGATGAATTCTTTTTTTTTTTTTTTTTGACTAGGATATAAGTCAATGCAGAAATAAATCATTAGCAGTTATCTAGTTACTAATTTAGGATTCTTTTGAAAAATCCCCATTTTTTTTTTCAAAAGTTCTCTCCTGGTCTAGCATAACCTTTGAGATTTCTGGTATTAAATTTTAATTTACTAGCTCTACTAGTTAAAAATAGTTTTGATTATAGATAATAGTAAAATCCAAACTTTAACAGTAGGATGAGGTTAGTTGTAAGGATAATAATGATTAGTGAACAATGCAACATACTTTACACATTTGCTATGTACTAGGTACTTTTTTTTTTTTAAGATTTTATTTATTTATTTGACAGATAGAGAGAGAGATTACAAGTAGGCGGAAAGAGATGGGGAAGCAGGCTCCCCGCTAAGCAGAGAGCCTGATGCGGGGCTCGATCCCAGGACCCTGAGATCATGACCTGAGCCGAAGGCAGAGGCTCTAACCCACTGAGCCACCCAGGTGCCCCATACTAGGTACTTTTTAAAGTATACTCCATAAAGACTCTGGACTCCAAGAAACAAACTGAGGGTTTCAGAAGGGAGAGGATGGGGGATGTGGTAACTGGGTGATGAGTATCAAGGAGGGCAGGCAGGTGTGGTGATGAGCACACGGTGTTATATGCAACTAATGATTGTTGAGCCCTACATCAAAAGTAATGTTGGCTAATTGAACATAATAAAAAATATAAAAAAATAAAGTATACTCCATGTATTAGTTCAATTAATTCTCAAAATAAATTGTATGTGATAGGCACTACCATTATGAGTCCCATTGCACAGGACAAAATATGGGTTTTTCAAAGTGAAGTGATTAGAGGTATGTGTTCTCTGATACGATATTATTGATTGTGGCTTTGAAAATCAAGCGAGTGGGTGCAATTTTCTAAACAGAGCATAGAAAAAGAGAAGTAAAGAAATAGATTTAAAATAAAACCTTTCAATACAGTAGTCTGATGAGATAAAAAGACTTTGTATTGGTTATCAATTGGTGTGTAACAAATCATCCCAAAACAAAGAGGCCTAAAACAACAATTTTAATTTACTCACAGTTCTGTGGGCTGACATTTTGATCTGGGCTCAGAGGGGATGGTTCTTTTTTTTTTGCTTCATGTGATGTTGTCTGAGCTCATTCCTTTGTCTGGAGCATTTGGGGCAGATAGACCTGTCACTTCACACAGAGTCTCTCATTCTCAAGAGAGTCAAGCATGTTCACGAGATGACAACATTGCAAGAGAAGCATGTTCTTTGTGACACTTTTTGAAGTCTGTGCTCAAACTTGTTCAGTTTTATTTCTGCCATGTTCTTATAGTCAAAGTAAAACACAAGGTCGGCCAGTATTCAAGGGACAGAGGCACAGACTTTTTGTCTTGAAGGGAGGAGGGGTGGAATTACACTGCAAAAATGCATGCATGCAGGAGCGAGAACAATTTATGGCCATTTATTAGTTTATTATCATGTGTTTTATGTCCACAAATTATACATATTCTTGTCTTGTGCTAAATATGCCTATGCCCATCTCTGGACCCCAAAATTCTCATTTAATTTTCTCATCAAGCCCAAAGTTCAAAGTCCATGAAACGTGATCAGGTCTGCATGAAAATAAGACCCTCCAGCTATTTCCCTTTGTATATAGACCTATGCACAAAAATTAAAAATTATCTACCCCCCATCCCCATACAACACAGCAATCACTGCCATTATAAAAGGAGAAATTCAAAAGAGAGAGTAATCACTATATCATAGACGTTCTGCAGTGTGGCAGGGAATAAGTTGTCAGGTTCTGCAAACCTGAGGACAGTAGGTATTCCTTGAGTAGGTTTTACTCTGCTCCCATGGAGTGGTCACCTAGTCTAGTAATTCTCTCAGGTTCTTGGCTCTGTCCTTTTGATTCTTGGTTCTGCACTCTGAAATGCCCTTCTTTTTATGTAAGAGATGGTCTGTGTTTGCAGCTGAGCAGCTTTTTCACTTTGCTGCTTAGCCATAAGAAGTTGGAGACTCATTCATTTTTAACTGTCCCAGTCTTTCTTTATTCATATTGGCAGAGTTCCTTTATAGATTTTCTGTGTATCATACTAAAATCAACATCATTAAATAAAAAGTACAATTTTTTGCACACGGTTCTCTCTGTATTTTGACATCTTGAGGACCTTTATTAAGATGAGAAGGTCTGTTATGCACTACCTGAAATCTTTCTAAGGTATTGACAAAGGGTCTTACAGGTACATCCTCAATCTGATCTTTAGCCTGAGGCTCTATCTTACTTTTAGAACCTTTTTGCTGGTTTGAGGCCAAAATTATAAGAATGAGCTTTATTTTTGAACCCAGAAGACCCTGGGTTGTTTTTTTTCTGCATTTTCTCAAAATTCAACTTGTGAATTGGAACAGTTCCTTTATTCATTTCTCCTTCTTGTCACATTTGACTAAGAGTGGTTAATTGATACTTTTAGCATTCTGCTTGCTAATATCTTTAGCCAAATCTACAATTCATTAGGTACATATTCTCTCTTCCATGTTATCATAGTTGACAGTTTGACAATCATTTGTCCACCCCATAAGAGAGATCACCATTTTCTAATCTGTTATAAAAGTTTTCTCACTATTTTCATCTTTTCATTACCTTTGTTAATAGTTCCCTTGGTACATTTCCAGCCAACTGGTTCAAAGTCAATGCACCCTGTATTGGAGTTTTGTTCCAGTGGCAACCCACTTGTAAGTATGAATTGCTACATCAGTTAACTTACTGCATAGCAAGCCACTGTGACACTTGTTGCCTTGAAACAACAATAGTCTATTTGCTCACAATTCTATGGGTCAGTCATTTTGTCTGGGCTCAGTTGGGATAGTTGATCCTTGGTCCGCATTGTGCACTTGGGCCTATTCTCATCTCTGGGACTCAACTGGGATGGCTGTAATGTCAGAAATAACTGAGCTTTCCTACCTGGACACTGGCTGGAGCTTTTTCTCATGTTGACAGTATTCTATTAAGCAAAGCAATTTACATAGACATCCAGATTCAAGGGGTGGAGGGATAGACTCCATCTCTTGGTGGAGGAATGTCAAAATCTCATAGCAAAGTGGTGTCCTTATTGTAATGGGAATATTTTGTAGCCAAGTTCTACAATTTACCAGAGATTGATATCTAAAAGGAGCCTCAACATGGAGCAATAAGTTTTAAGGGGAGGTTTCCTTTTCTTTTTGTTTTTTTATTTTAAGGGCGACTTTGTTTTTTATTGAAGTATAATTAACTTTCTATTGTATTGGTTTCAGGTGTACAATAAAATGATTCAATAGTTCTATACATTACTCAGTGATCATGAAGGTAAGTGTATTCTTAATCTCCCTTTTTTTTTAATCCCCTTTATTTTGCCTATTCCCACCCCACTCTGGCAACCACCAGTTTGTTCTCTGTGTTTAAGAGTCTTTTTTTTTCCTTTTTTTTTGCTTTTGTTTATTTTGTTTCTTAAATTCCACAAATGAGTGGAATCATATGGTATTTGTCTTTCTATGAGTTATTTCACTTAACATTACACCCTCTATGTCCATCCATGTTGTTGCAAGTGGTAAGATCTTCTTTTTATGGCTGAGTAATATTCCATTGTGTGTATATATAACATCTTCTTTATCCATTTATCTATCAACGGACCCTTGGGTTGCTTCCATATCTTGGCTATTGTAAATAATACTGCAATATACAGAAAAAAATTAGTGTTTTCATTTTCTTTGGGTAAATATCCCATATTGGAATTACTGGATCATATAGCAATATAGCAATTTTATTTTTAATGTTTTGAGGAAACTCCATATTGTTTTCCACAGTGACTGCACCAATTTGCATTCCTACCAGCAGTGCATGAGGGTTCCATTTCCTCCACATCCTCACCTACACTTGTCATTTCTTGTGTTTTTGATTTTAGCTATTCTAGGCAGCTGTAAAGTAGTATCTCATTGTGGTTTTATTTGCATTTCTGTGATGATTAGTGATGTTGAGCGTCTTTTTCACATGTCTGGCTGCTATCTATATCTGGTTTTTAGAAAAATGTTACTCAGCTCCTGTGCCCATTTTTTTTAAGAGATTTTATTTATTTATTTGACAGAGAGAAAGAGAGATCACAAGTAGGTAGAGAGGCAGGCAGAGAGAGAGGGGGAAGCAGGCTCCCGCTGAGCGGAGAGCCTGATGTGGGACTTGATCCCAGGACTCTGAGATCATGACCCGAGCTGAAGGCAGAGGCTTTAACCCAGTGAACCACCCAGGTTCCCCTACTCTGCCCATTTTTAAGGCAGATTATTTGTTTTTTGGGGTTGTTGAATTGTGTAAGTTCTTTATATATTTTGGATAGAATACCCTTATCAGATATATCATTTACAGATATCTTCTTCCACTCCATAGGTTGCCTCATTGTTTGGTTGATTGTTTCTTTCACTGTGCAAAAGTTTTATTTTGTTGTAGCCCCAGTAGTTTGATTTTGCTTTTATTTCTCTTGCCTGAGGAGACACATCTAGAAAAATGTTGATATGTCTCATGTCAGGGAAATAACTGCCTATGTTCTCTTCTAGGACTTTTATGGCTTCATTTCTCACATTTAGATCTAAATCTAGATCTAAATGGACTGAAGTCCATTTTGAATTTATTTTTGTGCATGGTGTAAGAAAATGGTCCAATTTCATTCTTTTGCATGTTGCTGTCCAGTTTTTCCAACCCCATTTGTTGAAGACATTGTCTTTTCCCCATTATATATCTTTTTGTCCTCTGTTGTAGATTAATTGACCATACGAATATAGGTTTATTTCTAGTCTCTCTATTTTGTTCTGAGGGAGGACTTTTTCTTTCTTTCTTCCTTTCTCTCTCTCTCTTTCTTCCTTCTTTCCTTCCCTACTTCTTCCTTCCTTTCTTTCTCTCTCTCTCTCTCCCTCCTTTCCTTTCCCTCCCTCCCTCCCTTCCCTTCTTCCTTCCTTCTCTTCTTGTTTTGTTTTTTTTTAAGGATGAGAGAAATATGAGTATTCTTAAAGATTCAGTCAGAAAGCCAAGAATTAAAGAGAGTTAGAAAGTTTTGGTAATAGAAAGATAACTGTTGGAACGTTTCTAGAGGTAATGGTGGAAAATATGATCAATAGCATAGGATTGATTAACTTGCATTGGGCAGAGGAAAGAGACTACTTATATGAGTCAGGAAAAGAACAAAGATATGTGTATATGCAACTAAATTTGGAAGGGGCATTGACAGTAGAATTGATTTTCCCCTAAATGTCATTATCTTTCTTGATGAGGTAAATGGCAATATAATTTGCTGGTAGTTAGGAGAATAGTGACTTGATGATGAAAAATATTTAGAATAACTCTAAGGCAATGAGAGAGTTCCTTGAGCAGGGAAGAATAAAAGGATTATTGCTCCATGTTGAGGGCCCAGGTGAAGGTGAAGACAAAGAATTTATAGTAGCAAAAAATGAGGAGCCGATAAAGGAGAGTCATACAGTCAATAGCATAGTTAAGTTTTCATTGTTGAAGGATGATATTGGCAACTTTGTCGGAAATAAATCACAGGGAGATCAGATCAAAAGTAGGATCTCCTGTATCTGAGTTTTGATGACTGTAACAAATTACCATGCCATGCACTGATTGTCTTATAAACAACAGGAATTTATTTTTCACATTTCTAGAGGTTGGAGGTCTAAGATCAGGGTGCCATCATGGTCAGAGTCTGGCAAAACCTCTCTTTCAGGCTGTAGGCTGAACTTCTATAAATTCTCCTTGTATTGTCACGTGGTGAAAAATGGGTGAGAGAGCTCTCTGGTGTCCCTTTTTTAAGAGACCTTAGAATTCATGAGGACTCTGCTTTTATCATCTAATCACCTCTTGCAGGACCTACCTCCTAATACCTTCACAAGGGGGTTAGGCTTTTCACAAAAGAATTTTGAGGCAACACAAGCATTCAGTCCCTGCATCCTGTTATGAAGCTGTTCCAGTTGCCATTGCCGCATAACCAATTTTCCTCAAACACAGTAGCTCAAAATATTCATGGATTCTGTGGGTCAGGAATACAGAAAGGATACAACAGGGTCAGCTTATTCACGGTCCATGACATCTGGCCTCAAAATTTGAAAGCTTCATGGGTGGATCCATTGCAGGAGGCTGAGATCATATGAAAGTTTGTTCACTCACTTGGCCAGTTTCTGGACTACCAGCAGTAGACAAGGACTGCTGACTAGAGCATCTATTTGTGTCTGCTGTATAGGGCTCCACTTCCTTGCAGTATGGCTGCCTGAGGATAGTTTGACTTCTATCAGGGTGGCTCAGAACTCCAAGTATGGGGTGAGTGTTTTAGCAAACAAGTAGAAGCTGAGTCAGACTTTATGATCCTGCTTTGGAAACCACATAGAGTTCCTTCCACAGTTTTCTGCGGCTTAAAAGCAAGTCACATAACCACACAGATTCAAGCGAAAGGGATATGGTGTGTCCCTGTTGGTGAGTAAGCAGCAAGGTTCTAGAAGAGCATATGTGGGACAGGAGATCTTGCAGCCATCTTTGGAAAATGCGGTTTGTCACAGAGGCTTTGCAGTCATTTAAGTAGAAAGAGTCGAAGCCTGGAACTAAGATAATGATGGCAGAGATGGAGAAACAGGCTTGGGTTTGTAAACCACACCATCTATGTAACTGACAGAGCTGATCTCATCTCTTAAATCTTCCACTAAGAATGTTATAGAACACAGGTGTATGGTCAAAAATACTTACTCAAACTGTAGTTCTCAATATTTCCTCTTCTCTATATAGTCAAGATTTAAAGTATTTTCTTTTCATTCACTGTGTATAACATCTTAAAGCCTTGTGAAGAAAGAGAAGTATGGTTCATATAAAGAGATATGGAGCTCAAGTACCCAGAAGAAAAAGTTGTAAAAAATTATATACATACTGCTTTTTAAAAGAAATTCCTGGGGCGCCTGGGTGGCTCAGTGGGTTAAAGCCTCTGTCTTCAGCTCAGATCATGATCTCAGGGTCCTGGGATCGAGCCCCGCATGAGGCTTTCTGCTCAGTGGGGAACCTGCTTCCCCCTCTCTCTCTGCCTGCCTTTCTGCCTACTTGTGATCTCTCTCTCTCTGTCAAATAAAATAAAATAAATAAAATATTTTTAAAAAAGAAAGAAATTCTTTAAAAAATAAAAGAAAGAAAGAAAATCTTTTAAAAAAAAAGAAAGAACACTGAAAAAATAAAATAAACATATTTGGGGGAATAAAAAAGAAAGAAATTCTTCAAGATAGATTTATTTATTTATATTTGAGAGAGACGGAGAGAGAGAGAGGGAGAGAGGAGAGGTGGGAGGGGCAAATGGAGAGGGAGTGAGAATCAGACTCCCTGCTGAGTGTGGAGCCTGACAGAGGGCTCCATCCTAGGACCTTGAGATCATGACCTGAGCTGAAATCCAGAGTCTGGTGCTTAACGAACTGAGCCATCCAGGTACCCCATACAAACTCCTTTTAAAAATGAAATGTAATTACAACTTTTTAGAATAGCATACATAAATCAGTGCTAGGAGGAAAGAGAATCTGAAATTTTTTTTTTTTTTTAAAGATTTTATTTATTTGACAGAGAGAAACACAGCGAGAGAGGGAACACAAGCAGAGGGAATGGTAGCAGGAGAAGCAGGCTCCCTGCTGAGCAGAGAGCCCGATGCGGGGCTCGATCCCAGGACCCTGAGATCATGACCTGAGCCGAAGGCAGACGCTTAATGACTGAGCCACCCAGGCACCCCGAGAATCTGAATATTTGAAGAGATAACTGACACATTAGGTTGAGGAAATGCAAAATATTTAGGTGAAATATTCAACTAATTGGTAGAAAGGAAAACTCAGGGTTTTCCTCAGGCATTTACTTTTTCATTTCGAGGTTGATAAAGTGGTTTTTGTTTTTTGTTTTTTAACAGTCTTCACACATTCAGATAACCTGGCATGCCTCTGGTTATTTATTTTTTTTCACTAATTTAATACATTTATTTAAAAATCTATTTTCTGTTTCCATGGATCTCCTTGATGAAGTGTGACATGTTGCCTGAGCCTCACCTCTGGAGGACAGGAATCCTCAGCTTCATCTGGATGCTTTGTCACTTGGGTATTTGTTCATTTTATGCCTCAGTTTTGTCAGCTGAGATAAAAGAATGAGCCAAAGGCCATCATAACTTGAAAGATTTTCATAAAGATAACTGGGTGCAGTAACGCACAGTGTTTATGTCCTCGTTCAAAAGACTTGCTAACTCAGGTGAAGCCAATGGGTTTGTCTTCAGGATGGGAATTCAGAACCGGAGCTGAGTTTTGGCAAATAAAAGTGCATGTCATAAAAGCCAGGGAGACTTTTCTCATAAATATTTACACCGAGATCTCAGGTGGCTGCAAATCTCCAAATGTCAAACAGTAATGGCTGTGTTGGCTTTCATTTCTTATACTCAAAGTAATCAACTCTTCATACTAATATAATTTCAAAGGAAATTTTGAAAACAGAATGAATAGAGTAGCAACTTCAAAATTAGGAACCAGGGTTGCTGTTCAGTGTTCTGATATTTATGAAAAGAATTGCTCTGTTTGCTCAGCTCGTAAAGCTCATGTTTTTAGAAGTCTTCAATTTTGGCCTTGTTTTGTTTTCTGAAAAGAGATTATTTTTTTTCCCAAATAAGAACATTTTAATAAAGGTTACTTTATGCCCTAGAATTACACTGATGCAAGTTGGCTGGCAACCTTGAGCCTAAGACCTACTTTTCTGGGTAAAATTCTTCACAGGATTTTTTTTTTTTTTTTTTTTTTTTTGTAATTCATCTTGAGACTCAGTGTCCTAATTGAAATCATGAGGAAGTTATGTTTTTATGTATACTGATAAAAAATTATAAATATTGGTGTTTTATGAATAGCTGAAGAGATACTCGAAACTAAAATACAAGCATATTGGAAAGATATTTACTCACTAGTTGGGTGACCTTTGGAGGCTTACCTAAATTTTCGTTTCCTTATTGCAAAATGAGGACAAGACGACTTTTACTACATAAGTTACTTGTTGGTGTTAATTAATACAGATTTATTCAACTGTCATTTATTAAACACTTTCTACCCTGGGTATGGACAGGTGGATAAGATACAGCCATTGTTTTCTAAGCATATTTGTTTTAGGGTAAAAAGGTATTTTTTTTTTCACATTGAACAACTGAGTATAATGTCATACACATTGAATCTTTGTCATCTATTTTTTTTTTTTTTTAGCACAAACACATTCAATTATTCTATGGTTCATCACCATAGGTTTCCCTTGTTGCCTTCAAAGAAACAGAAAACACAATCTTTTCTTTAACACAAATTTTTAGCTACAAAGTAAGCTTGATATCATTTTATAGTTGATAGTGCGTATACATATACATACATAGAGTTCCTGGGGTAAATGCTTTGTGTTTGTTGTTATTCATGCTAACATATTAATAGTCTCATTTCTCTAAATCCAGCAAAAAACACACCTCATTTGTAATCCCTCCTCCTTATACCTGTTGGAATTGATCACTTCCTTATTCTTGCAAATATGAAATATGACACTAATTGCATGGTATTTTATCTATCTATCCCTCTGACTTCTCAGATAATTTGTTTTGTATCCCAGGATCCAAGAGAAAGAAGAGTTTCAAAAAGAAGGTAGTGAGTTAGAGTCAAACATTGCTGAGAGATGCAGTACAGTAAGGTAGGAGAATGTACTCTCATTATCGTACAACTGGGGAGTCTGGTGTTGTTAGCAAGAGGAGCTGTGAGTGAGAGCATCTAGTGGAAGGTGAGAAACAGAAGTCTGAATAAAATGAGTTAAAGAGAGAATTGGAAATGAGGAATAGGAAAGAAGTACAGACAAGTAATCTTGGAGCAGCTACAGAGTCTGGAGCCTGGAGATTTGTGGTTATTGCTTAGATAGGGAAGAGTTACACAATGAATTACACAATGTTGTGCTGGTCAAGGTGATTCAATAGACATGCAAGCATGAATTTCAGTTTTGAAGAAAAGTTGGAGAATTCCACTCATTGGCCAAGGAGGATGAGTTGAGAATACAAATAAAGGCATAGTTGGTAGGTAGGTCTAGAGAAAGCATGATTAAGTGGTATCTTCTTGTGATTTTATTTTAATAGGCAAATAAGATGCAAGGTCAATATCTGTGATGGCTAATTTTGCGGGTGAACTTGACTGGCCACAGGGTGTCCAGAATAAACATTATTTCTGAGAGTCTTTCTAGATGAGATTGGCACTTGAACTGGTGGGCTCAGTAGCTTGTTCTCCCAAGGTGTGTGGGTATCATCCTATCTAGTGGAGGACTGGATAGAATAAAAGGTAGAGCAGGGAAGGGTTTGGCCTTTTTGCTTCCTGCCTGCATGCATTGGGACATCAGATTTCTTCTTCTCTGGGTTTCTGATGGGGATTTAAACCATGGTCTCTCCTGGTTCTCAGACGTTCTGACATAGATTGAATTATACCACCTAGGTCTCCAGCTTCCAAAGGGTGAATGATGGGACTTAGCCTCCACAATCATGTGAGCCAGTTTGTCACAGTAAATAAATATATATTTACGTATTTATTTTATCTATCTTATCCATCATCTATTTTTTCTATCTTTCATTAGTGTTTTTTTCTGGAAAATTTGACTAACATAATATCTGAGAGTCAGTAAGGAGAAGGCATATTGAAGATGTGAGAATAAGAAATATAAATAAGAAATAAGAAATATTTCTTATTTAAGAAATAAAACTGTCATCTGTATTTCAACACGATAATCAGAGAATTGAGTATGGGATGTATTAGAAATTCCAGCCAAGACAAAAACATCCTTATTTTTTGTGATCCTTGATTAAAAGTTGTGTGCTTTTTCTTCCACTACATTCAGCTAGACAGACCTCGGCTCATAGCAGAATTATTGAATTTAACCAGGAACTGGGATTTTTCTTTTGAGTAAATGGTGGAAGAAACCAAGGAAATAAAAGTACGTGAAAGGAAATGGGATATTTTTTTTCCTCTATACTTGATGATCTTGAACAGTTTCAAGGCCTAAAATGTCATTCATACCTTAATATCTGTCAATACTATCATCCTCCAAAATTTGTCTCTAAATTCCATATATACATTCCCAACTTTGTACTTGGACGTCTAATATGTATCTCAAAATTACAAAGTCCTAAACCAAAGTATGTATCTTCTCTCCAAAACTGGCTTTCTCATCTCAGTAAATAACAACTCCATTTTTCTTACAAAATGCAAACTCTTGGAATCGTGATTGTTATCTTGTTCACACAAGACATCCTCTCCATGTAGAAATACTGCTACCTTTTCCCTCAGAATATAGCAGAGCCTGGCCACATCTCATTTTGTGCTCTCCATTGACACCTGGCCTGAGCCACCATCATAGCTTGTCTGCATTTCTTGTCTGCTTCTAACCTGATACACCGTACTCTCACACCAAGACATTTAGAAGAGCGATCCTATAACAACACAAATAGATTCCTATTGTTGCTTGGCTCAAAGCAAGACAGTGGGTTCTCATCTCACTTAGAAAAATTGCTAAGTCTTTAGCGTAGACCAGTAGGGTTTATATTTCTGGCCCTTTTGTCTCTCTGACCTCATCTCTTACCACTCTACTCCTTGCTCACCCTACTCCAGTCATACTGGTCTGGTTGCTGTCCCTAGAATAGTATCTTTTAGTTTCTTTCTTCAGTGATATTCCTGCATCAGATTTCTCTTTTCCTAGATATCTGTGTGGTATTGTGAGGCCTACACTGACCACTCTACTTAAGATGGCACCCTCTATTCCTATCCTCGGTCACTTTCCAGGCTCCTTCTCTGATTTACTTAATTTTTATTTAACTTGTGTGTGTTGCATAGCACTCACATTTGACTAAATACACTTGTGTTTAGGGCAATAATTGAGCCAAAGCTGTCACTGTTCCAGAATAATTAGTCTTATTTATATCTAAATATAGATATAAATGTTTTTATATGATTTTAACTTTATTAGTAAAAATATGGGTCATCAGCTTTACAAAGCTTGACCTTACAGAACCAAAGCAATCCCTTTTTCACCGCCAGGTGCTAGACTTTTCAGACAGACAGTACCTTACTGCATTTTTGTGATACTGAATGGATGCTCACTTTCAAAGACTACGATTTTATTTTTTCTAGCTCTACTTGCATCAGGTACTTTTGATGGGGTTATTCCCAATAGATCCTTAAGTTTTCATTTCTCAACATGAATAAATAACTAGGAAAAGGCATTTCATTTTCATCTCCTAGATCAGAAGATTTTGTCAATGATGATAATGTAGTTTCACTGAAACAATCCCACAAATTCCACCTTTTACACTGCTACACAAAAGATGCTTGCTGAATATTTTCAAAAGAAAATTTAAGATTGTTGTTCCATTTATTATTTGTTATTTCTGATATTTTTGCTCTACACAATACCTTAAGAAACATGTTATTTTATTTATACAATCAGGAGAAGATATGGACCTGGCAGTACAGAGACGGAGGGAAAATTGTCTTAAAGATAACTCCGTGCTCTCTCAGCTTCTGTTGGTATCTCCTCTTTCATTGGCATTGACGCTAACTTTAGCATCCACTGTAGTGTAGAAAGCTATAGAACTTATCAGGTGAGAAATACATACACTGTCAAGGTTTATCAAGTTTATGTGTAGTTCCCAGCAAGTAAACTGTGTTCTCGGCAAACGAGAGTCCATCCACTTCAGCATTATCGTAAGCTAAGTACAGCACAAGACATTCTTTTGCTCCAGAATCTGTTTTAAAACAGGGGACTGCTTCTGTTTTATCCAGCAAGGACTTGTTATATAAGAGCATAGCTAAGGTGATAACAAAATCTGTTGGGTGTTAGGAGTTTGTCTTTGGCTGGAAAAGAATGTAGTCAACCATCTCTCTGATAATGACCAGTAGTTCGTTTATATCACACAGGACTATATGAACATTCAGCTGCAGGGGATTAGTTTCTATTCTGTAAATATTTCTTCCATCAGAATTATCACGTTGTCGTCAATGTGAAACCCAGCAATTTCTTGACCCACTGGTTAAAAAAAAAAGCGCGTTGTTTGTCAAATTCATAATAAATTCATATGCTGTTAAACATTTTTAAAAAATCATCTGTTGGGTACCTGGGTGGCTCAGTGGGTTAAGCCTCTGCCTTCGGTTCAGGTCATGATCTCAGGGTCCTGGGATGGAGCCCTGCGTCGGGCTCTCTGCTCAGCAGGGAGCTGGCTTCCCTCTCTCTGCCTGTCTCTCTGCCTGCTTGTGATCTCTCTCTCTCTCTGTCAAATAAATAAATAAAATCTTAAAAAAATAAAAAAAATTTAAAATCATCTGTTGTTTCTTTCTTTCTTTTTTTTTTTTTTTAAAGATTTTACTTATTTATTTGACAGAGAGAGAGAGAGAGACCACAAGTAGGCAAAGAGGCAGGCAGAGGGAGAAGGGGAAGCAGTCTCCCTGCTGAGCAGAGAGCCCATTGTGGGGCTCGATCCCAGGACCCTGAGATCATGACCTGAGCCGAAGGCAGAGGCTTCAACCCACTGAGCCACCCAGGCACCCCCATCTGTTGTTTCTCTATATTCAACTGATTGATTGACCAGACCAGAAGAGATGAATTTAATATTATCACAGACTTCTATGTGCATGGAAAACTATAATAGAGAAAAAAAGATTATTTAGGTAACTTGTTTCTCAAAAAGAACTTTGAACCTAGGATTGATAAGTTTTCTCCATTTCCAAATTTCTTTCTTCAGGTACTAAAATAATTGCCAGTTTGTGTCAATCACATGTGCAAGAATTTTGGTTAAGATTTTAGCCTCTGTAGTGTCAAAACATTAAGCATTTTTGGAATGTCTTATTTTTTTGTTTAGTTAGAACAAATTGTTTTTTATACTCTGTTTTTCTTTTATTCTTATATTCTATATAATGTGTAGTTCAAAAAGGATCTTTCATGCAGATGTCTTACCATATGTGATTTTGATGACCACTCTCCTTATGGACTTTTGAATTAACATTAATTCAAACATAATTTTAGATGATTTTTTTTTTTTTGAAAGAGAAGGAGAAAGAGAGACAGAGCAAGCATGAGTGGGGGAGGGGAGAGAAAGGACAGAAGGAGAGGGAAGGGGCTGAGGGAGAGGAAGAGTGTGAGCCCGATGTGGGGCTCAATATCGTAATCCTGAGATGACCTGAGCTGAAATCAAGAGTGGGGTGCTTAACCAACTGAGCCATCCAGGCACCTGGTAGATGTTCTTTTATTTTTTAATTTATTTTAATTAATTAATTTAGAAGTTCTTTTAAAATAATGAAGTATATCCAAATTGGACATATTCTGAAAGGCTACGGCAAAAAAAAAAAAAAGGATTTAGTAATTAAAAACTAAATATTATCCTCAGAGATTAATATTTAATAAGATGAATACTCCATATTAGAATTCTTATTCTCCTTTTTATTATTTAATCTTAAAAGACTATTGACTCTAATTGGATATCTATTATTTTTAAAGTTTTGTAACTAATGCACTCTTCTGATTTTGTAATAACAACAAATATATCTATCTACTTAACTAGTTAAAATTTCTTAAAATTTGATTTTGCTCAAATTTTAATAGTAATAGCTATAACAATTATATTTAAATGTCACAATATTTCCTGCCTTAACAATAGACAAATATATATCAAATATCTGAGAATTGCAATAAGCATATGAAGTGAATTTCATTCCAACTTAAATATGGAATGTATACTTATATTTGAAATTGAACATTAAGATGTTAACAATGAATTTGAATTAAATCCTTTGTTCACTACAAAGTGATCAGTGCAAGTGTAGTATCATTCATTGCTTGGTAGTGTGTAAAAAAGATGTTGAATTTTAAAGCCTCACACCTGAAACTTATGTAATAAAAAAAATTCTGTGTTCATATTATGTACACTGTTGAGCACAGCAGATGTGATGGTAACCTATGTAATTATGTAGTAATTATCCATGCAAATTTCCATGACACCAGAACTAATACTAAAAGAGTTATTCAGTCACTTAGTTTTTAAAGACTCAAAGCTCAAAACTAAATGCCAGATTTGGTTCACTGGAGCTGAGGATGAAATTTAGTGAATCCTTACTTAAAACCATCAAGTTATAATATATAATAAAGATATATCTTTTTAAAAAATTTTTCTAGATTTTATTTTTTTATTTGACGGAGAGAGAGATCACAAGTAGGCAGAGAGGCTGGCAGAGGGAGAGGGGGCAGGCTCTCCAGGCTCCAGAAGAACAGGTTTTTTTTTTTTTTTCCATTTTATTGAGTTCTCCATCTCTAATGCCCAGAGTGGTACCTGGTAGTATATTTATCTGGCTCAGTAAATATTTGTTGAACAAAAGAACGGTGAGTGAATAGTTAATGCTAATCAGCCACCATTAAGCCTAAGAAGAAATGTGCAAATGGGAAAGCTAAAGAGGAGATGAAAAAAAATGATTGGATTAAAATATGAGAAGTCCCTTTGAAGCTCAAATATTTTTGGAAATTGGTAACTAGAGTCAGAACTGGGAAGTTAGGAAGTGATGGTTTGGAAAGTAGAGCAGTTAATGGAATGACGAAGTCAAGAGTGCGACACAAGAGTGGATGTCTGAGGGAGAATAAGGGGCCAAGGTAATTTAAAGAAGAGGTTCAGAAACCAAGAAGCCTGTTTTCTGGGTGGATGCAGTATGCCCTGGGGATGTACTAGGCTCTCATTTTGTCACCCTAGCTTTTTGAGATTTACTGGGCAAGAACTTATGTCTGATGTCCTTCACTTGTGATGCTCCTCCAACCCCAGACTATTGCAGACTTCAGCTTCCTCTGTACCTATAATGACCTTCCTCACATTCTGAGTTTAGTTAAAATAAATTTATGATGAGGTGACAGAAACGAGTACTAAATGAGCATTAAAATTAAAATGAGAGAATTAAAATGAGTAACAGATTGATCTGCTCTAAAAAATATTCAAAGTACTTAAACAAAATAAAGGTTTATTTCTTTCTCACGGGATAGTGATCCAGGGTTGGTGGAATTCCCCTATTCCTTGAGATTCTCCAGGAAACCAAACTATTCTGGTCTCAGAAGAAGGCCATAATAGAAGATTGTGGAGCCAGGGACAGTCATCCCAATAAAAAGTCATTATCCTTTGTTCAACTCCTGAATCTGAGTCAGTTTTCAGATTTGGATTCAATGAGCCAAGAGAGTGACACTGCAATGGAACAGCAAGTGTATACCATAATGATCCCCAGAAACTTCTCCAAAGAAACCTCTAGCTATTTACTCAGGGAACTGTATAGTGAGAAACAAGACCATCCAGTTTTATTGAGGGCTCTTAGACACAGTTTGAGTTGACATTGAAATCTGGACATCAAAAACCTCTTAATGAGCCCGGGTCTAGGTAAAAAATGGAATCTTGACTAACATCTTACTGTGATTCTTCTGTGTTCCCTAGACCCATTTGGTTGTTTTTTTCTGGTTCCCCAAAGCATAACTAGGATGGATATTAGAATTAGAATTAAACCCGCATTAGGTGGGTTTCATCCCTTGGCCCATGGGATAAGACCTATCGAATTGGGAAAAATCAAGAAGTTTCTGCAAATGTCCCTTGACCTCAGCCATGATAATAAAAAGCAAGACAAAATGAAACAACAAAACAAATCTAACCCAACCCCTAAAACAAGCAAACAAAGACAACAAATAAACAAAAATACTCAATATTGAATCCTAGGAGGAAGAGTGAATCTTAGTGCCACTTTTTCCTAAAAGATATTTCCATTTAATAGATGATTCTGGCCTCTGCTGAAACCAGATGGAGCCTTGAGGATGACTATAAACTACACAAGCTTAACCACATAGTGGTCCCAATTGCGGCTGCTTTATAGGACATAGTGTTGCTATTGGAGATGATTACTAAGGCTTCAGGTACTTGATATGCAGACATTGATCTGGGGAATGCATTATTTTCCATTCTTATCAGAAAAGAGATTCAAAAACATATTACATTCATATGGGTTTGCTGAGCCCCAGTCAGTACCACCTTCCAGAGACCTGTGATTTCTTAAGGCTATTAAAGAATGCTTGATCCACAGGTATGGATTCTCACACAGCTTAGTATATGACCAAGGGACTCATTAGTAGGTGCAGGAATGGATTATGGAAAGAACATCAATAATTATTGTATGTTTATCCCAGGATTATGTTAACTATCCTATACTCTGTCATAATATAATCCAAAGAGACCATGGCCTTCTAGATATCTTGAAGAATATTGCTTTGATGCATAATATTGATGATATCATGCTGATTAGACAGACCAAGCAAGAGGTGGCTAATACCATGATGGACAAGATGCAAGCTTGATGTTAAGATTCACGCTGTTGAGAAGGCAAGAGATAAATTTATGAAGATTTATGTTGCCCAGGGATCAGAAACACTTTAGGATACTCCTTCAAAAGTAAAGAAAAGCTATGGCATCTTGAATCCCTTACTGTATAAAAAAGAAGGTCAGTATCTAGTCATCCTCTTTGGGTCTGAAGGCAACTCATTCCATACATAAAAATTCTTCTCTGGCCCATATGCTGAAGAACTTAGAGGACTGCAAAGTCTGAATGTAGTTTGAAGCAGGAAAGGGACTTGTGGCAGATCCAGGCTGTGGTAGAAGCTCTTTTCTTTTTGGGACCATATGATCCAGAAGATCCCATGTTATTGGAGGCATCAGTGGTATAGAATTTATAGAAAGTCTAAGTGAGGTTCTAAAGAAAGTTCATGCCGTCTGGAGCAAAGAACTATACATGTTTCAGGAAAGAGCTTCTGACATGAAACTGACCATACTGACCACTGAATGATAATGCATCTGGAAATTCCTATTATAAGCAGGCTGCTTTTGAGTTTGTCAATTTATACAGTTGGACACAGTCAGCAACAGGTTACTGTAATAGACATGGCATATTTTGGATCAAGCTCATGTGAGACCTGAGGGCAGGAGTAGAGTGGATAGCCCAAAACTTCCCATGTCACTCACCACAGTTTCAACTGTGCTTCTCTGCCAGCACATACCTCTGGCTCTATGGAAAGTCCTATAAGACCAGTCCTACAAGAGGAGAAAAAGCCCAAACTTTCGCTGCAGTTTGAATTAGGCTGGTAAATTGATGTAAGCCATAAATGGATAGTGGTTGCATTAAAGCCATATTTGGAAATGGCCTTGAGAGATGGCGGAGAGAAGAAGGTCTTTCCAATTGGCAAAGCTATACTTGATGCATCTATTTTTGTGAAAGGAAAGGTGGCCTGAGATGAGGATGTATACAATTTTCTGAGTAGTGGCAAATAACCTAGTCAGTTGCCTGGAATCCTGGAAGGAAAAGGATTGGGAATTCAGAGACAAAGTCTTGGGTAAAGTCATACGAATGAACATGTGGCAGTGTGTCCAAAGTGTGAAGATTTTTGTAACATATATAAACACTCTCCAGAAGTATCCATCAGAGAAAAAGCACTTAACTAATAAGTTTTGATCTTACATCAACAGCCATCTCAGAACTAGCACAATGGTCAAAAAGAATAGAGTGGCCTTTGCAGATATGGTGGCATGGCTTCTCACTTATTGTGGGGGATCTAGATGATGTTCAATCTACCAGCCACAGAGACTAATGTTGATAAAGCACTATTCCAGAATGGGTGGGGCCAGGGATAGGGTGGCTGGGTGATGGACATTGAGGAGGGTATGTGCTATGGTGAGTGCTGTGAACTGTGTAACACTGATGATTCATAGACCTGTACCCCTGAAACAAATAATACATTATATGTTAAAAACAAAAACAAAACAGAACAAAACACTATTCCAGGTGAAAGCTGACAGGCTTCTTGGTGGCAGGTAGACTATATGGGACTCTTCTGTCCTGGAAGGGTCGGTAGCCAAAGACAGACACCTGTTTTGTTTTGTTTTTTTCTTGCCTGCTGAGCCCTAGTCAGTCCAAATTTCCAGAAGCTTATGGTACCTTCTGGCAATTAAAGAATGCTTGATCCATAGGCATGGATTCTCACACAAGACAACATCTGACCAGGGGCCTGACCAGTAGGTGCAGGAATGAACCCATGACTTTGGAATATGCTGGTTGTTTCATATATGAAACTAGCCAAAAGATGCTAATTCTATAAAGCAACTGGATGGTCTACTGAAAGACAGTATAGCTAAAGTGTGAGGTCACAGCCAGTACTTTTCAAGAATGAGGTCCTGTTTTTCAGGACACAATACCTGAATTGGCTCCCTTTATCTGGTACTGTTTACAAAACAATAAGAATTAATGAAACAGAAACCAAGAGGTAGAAACAGGCCTGGCCTCAGTTGTCATTCTCCCCAAGAATCCTCTGTGGGATTGTTTTTGTGTCCCTTCAATGCTAGAACCTGTAGCGTTAAAGGTCTTGATCTTGGAAAGGAGAGAATTGTTGCCATAACAGATTAGCGGTTTCCATGAACTATACATAGACTTCAGCTGCCATCTAGCCACATTGGACTCTTAATATCCAGTGACCAGCATGGGAGAAGATAAGACACCATCTTGCCAGAGGTAATTGACACTGATCAATAGAGTGAGAAAAGGCTACTGTTACACAGTGGGGAGAGGAAGGAACATAGTGGAATACAGGTGATCCATTTGCATACTACTTGATACTCTTTTTCCAATTATGAACGATAATGGACATGTATATTGACCTTGGCTTGAGAAGTTCATTGTTACCAAGGTCTCAGAGCACTCGGGAATGAAGGCTTGGGTCATACCACCATGTAAGATAATAATGGATCTCCAGAGATGGTCTCTGAGGGATAGAAGAACTTAAAAGATAGTTGAAGGAGACAATGAATACCAGTCAAGATCCTGAGACCAACTAAAGCTCACTAATACAGCCACTGCCCAGGTTAAGAAGTAGATTATCACCAACACCTAAAGGCCTCTGTCATGGTCCTCCACATCACACTATTCTCCTCTACCCTTTCTTCTTGGAAATTTAGCCTACATTCTGTGTTCTAGCAATACAACCACTTTCCCCCATTTTTGGAATATTAATAAATGGAATCATGCCCTGTATGCTCTTCTGTGGCTGGTTTCTTTTACTCAACCTTTTGTTTGGGTGTTAACAAAGTTAATATGCCACTCGTGGTCATTCCACAGCTGTCCCAGACAAATTTAAATGCCATTCCTTATCCAATTATCGTGACTTCCAATTTCCCCTTTACACAAGTCACTGCTAATTTTCTGTGTATTTCTTTGTTAACATCATGAATTCAGACTTTGCTTCTTTCTACTGTGAGTATAGGAGGAGACCAATTCACCTTTACAAATAGTCAAAGATTTTGTGAGAGCTTTCAAAAAAATGAGCAAAGTTAAAATGAAGATGAAAATAGCTTCTAGACCATTTAGATAAGGCAGCTGTCATTATAATTGAAGTTAGGGATGAAATATATACTTTACTTGATTAAATTTAGCTCTGAACTCACTGGTCATAAAGACAGAAATGGAAACGATCTTACATAGTTCTCATCGATTATTAACTGGAAATATACGAGTTATCTATAGATTTTTTTTCTCGCTCTCTCGCAGTCCTTCTTTGAGTTAATCCATAAGCTATAAAGAATAGCCCATTCTAGCTGACATGTTGTGTTAAATGTCACAAAAATTGCAAATTTCTACCAAAATCTATTTTATTCTTACAGTCTTCCTTATGTTGGTATAAAATAATATCACAAACTAAGTGTACATGCAAGAATGGAAAAGTCCTTCCAAAGGTGATATTCTGAATAGGCCACACTCATAAACTTCAGAAATTCCTTATGTTTATGTTGTTTAAAAAGGGAGGACCAAAAATATTCTAGATTTGAATACCGGTGCTAATGAGTTTATCTTTGTCAATTTGGGAAAATTATTTGGCTTCTTTGAGAATCAGTTTCCACATATCAAAGATGATGCTAGCCATAGATACCTTGAAGTTTTGTTGTAGGAATTATAATCTAATTAGCCATTTGACAAATACTTTGTGAATCAATGAATCCATGAAAACTATATGTAAAATCTTTGGCACACAGTAGATTTTGGAAAAAAGCTATTTCAATGACTATTCTTTCCTGCTAAGACAAATTAGTAAATGTTTAGAAAAAAATATTGACCTGTTTCATGAATATAAATTGTATTTTGCAAAAGAACAAGCCTTATGATAATTTCATTTAGTTTCTTGTGCTTATAGATATCTTATCTTGGGAACTGTATACTTATAAAGACCCAAGCCTGTGATACTAAGCCACAAACACTGTAACTCTCAGGAATTGAACAGCTTTGCCATTTTCTCTAACTGCCTAAGTGATTATCAGAAGACCTTCTTCCTCTAGCCCATTTTGTAAAAACAGCATGGAATATCAGAGAGAGCCTGGGTAAGAACCCATAAATGCATTCCTTCAACGAGTCTGCAGATCAGACTTTTTTTTTACACTGTTTTGTATGCTCCCAATATTGTAGTGCCTTTTGCAACTTTTTTTTTTTTTTCCTGAGAGGCTAAGTGCTCTGATGTTCAAGGAATGACAGTCCAGGTTGAGTGCCATGCAGTTCTGTGTATAATATAATTTTGACTTTAATTTCTTGTTCTCCATTACCCCTATGTTTGTAGGTACCTATGCCTCCAACACTCTATTTAGCTTGTCCAACAGAAAGACTCCTTGAGGAATCAAATATTTCATGCCAATTCCTACTCAAGCTACAGTTTAAATGAAATACCAAACATAAGCTATAGCTTCATTCAGAGATTCACTTGTTTCCAGAGCCTTTAAATTGGCCATTATCAAGGTCAATAAGTCTGGGTGAACTTTATCTTGCTGCATCGGAGCTTCCCATGCCTCAAAGTAACCTTGAAATATCATGAAGAAAATTTGAGTGTCTCTAAACCTAGATTTGATCAGATTTATTCCTAAGCACAAGGACACAATTATTTTACTTCTATTTAAATAGAAAATCCTTTGTGAAAAAATTGAAAAAAAACTCTATAAATCTTCATTTGTTATCACGTTATCTCTTAAATTTCTAATGTTGTTCCCTGAGTTATTTCATTAATTCCTTTAAAACTCAAATTTAAAGTAGTGAAATTGTGTGTATAGCTTTATTAATCCTAGTTTTGTTTTTGTCTTGTATCCTCCCATGGGATAACCTCAAACCTTGATTAGGTATTTAAAGAATCAATATCTTATAAAGAGAAAGTTGCTTTTATATTTTACTTTATAGTGTTTTGCTACACACAGCATTATTGGTTTAAATGGAGAAATGTTAACTGTGTAAATCAAAAGTAAACCTTATATCCAGGAAACTCAGCAGGCATGAGCTACTGCACAGCAAAAGCAAACACATGAATGAAGTAGTTTATCATCTACTTATTCCCCCAATCTCATTTAAAATTAGGTTTAATTCTGCTAATTGACAGCTAATTGTGCTATCCACTTGTTCTGTGATTTTTTGTTTGTAACTTTTTTAATGACACATGATTTTAAGAGCTTAGTATTCAGAAATTTAAATTTTCAATCAGAAGTTACTTATTCCACTACTAAAACAGTGGCCTATCATCTATTTATACAGTTGATGTGCATTTACTTTATTTAAATCCTTAGTCTTACAGTAGAAGCTAAAGTCAGAGAGTTAAAATCCTCTTCTTGCTTTCTAGTACTTATTGCATGAGCAATGTGGATTCTGTTTGTCTGTGTTCTTGTTCTCTATGCCAACTATATCTCTAGACCCAGCCTTAAAGTGAAACGTAGTTGTGATGTTCAGGGCCACTCTATGGGATTTTGTTAGAGGTGAAAATGCTCTTCTAATGTCACACTCCTTTGGAAGAAAGTTGAGACATCTCCTTGGTAGGATTCCTTTATATGTAAAGTATTCACTGATTTAACAAGATGCTGGATTCTTATTTTTAAGAGTACTACAGATTGGGCACTGGAATGGTGTTAAAACATGTAATTCCAAAACTTTCGGAAAAGCAGGCAAGATATAACACATTGAGGTTAATAAATGGAAGCAACACAGAATGCGAAAATAAGCCGAGTAACGAAGATAACTTCTGTAAGGTGAGAAGCAACCAGGAGATTGTCTTGTTTTCCACAAACTGAACATATTTTAAAGCTTGAAGGTACATGTAATGTTTCCAGAATGAAGGCACAAAGGAACTGCTGATTGTTCTTTCTGTGAAACAACTCGTAATTATTCTGCTAAATGATGTAATTACATACTTCCATGGAAGAAGTGCTGTTTTTTTCTTTTTTCTTAGTGTGGAGTGTGGTCTCAAGCACTATTGAAAAGAACTTTGGGTTTAGAGTCAGTCATAGGTTTAAAACTCAGCTTTAACCCCAACCACATGAATTCGAGTCTCATAGGAATGAACTTTTTTCACTGTGTTCCTGAGAAGACTTACAGGGGCAAATTCATCTTAGAAACCTGGCGCAGAGTTGGAATCGATGGATATTAATTATCCCTTTATCTCTCCTCTTCTCCATTAGAGAAGAAAATGCATTTGATTTACTCACTCAGGGTGAGATCCAACAGAGAATGGGCTGAGGTATAAACTGGGAGATCTAGAGGGTTGATAGCTCACACTGGTCTAGCCAGAAGCAGATGACCCACTGAAAGGGGTTTAAGCAAAGTAAGAACTGGCTGCTCTGAAAAGCCAAAGAATCATGGTCATTCAAAAAATAGGACTGGGTAGAGGCTTATGGATTTGTAAAATAATATTAATATGGAATTTAAATATATTAAAGCTGACCATTTAAAATAGCTGAGGGAGAGGAAATAAATTAAATGTTAACATGGTCAAAATACGCAGACAGACCCACATGATTATTAATAGATAAAGGATTTTTTTTCTCTCTCTACTACTTAATAGGATGTAATTTGTTTATGTTTGAAAAAATGAATGTGCTTTAATGCTCTGGGAGTCTAATATTTGGTTGTTTGTTTTAAAATAAGCTTTGTGTGATGGTTATCCTGGCTTTCTGGGAATTTTATATGCGTTTTCTAGGCTCTTCTAATAAGAAGCACTGCATGGATTAAAGATAAGGGCATGGTACAAAATGAGAATTTTAAAAATAAGATAAAAAAAAGTAGAAAGTAATTTCCTAACAGTAATGGTGATGATGTTATACTTTTCAATAATAATAATTCTACCATAGAGTATTGTAATTACCATATATTACAAGAGAAATAGAATTAAGGATATTAAAAAATAAGTAAATAATTTTATGTAAAATGTATGAGTGCTAGGCTCTAGGGTGTGGCAGACGTAGGAATAACTAGGAGAGGCTGTAATACAATGGAGAAAAAAATAGATGTGGAATCCATAGATCCTTGTTTAAATTCTAACTCTATTACTTATTCACGTAAGCTCTTAAAGACATTCTAACTATAAAAAAGTATAAAAATGCATACTTCACTTCGTGGCTTCCAACCATGATGGAATGACTTGAGTTCCTATAGGAAGCAACTGTAAAGCTCAACAAAATATAACTGTTTGCATGTATTGAACAAAAGGGACACAATATTATGATACTTGAAAGAGGAAAAACATGTGAATTCTCCCCCATGTTCTTTTTGGGGCATTTTTGGAGGTTAGCACCATGCAGTGAAGCTCAAGTAAAAAACAACAGTCTAATTGAGTTGAGAAAGCAGAATTTTGAGTTTGGGGCTGCTTCAGTAGATGGGATGTTCAGGGCATGGTCCTAGAGAGGCCAGAGCAGCAAAGACAGGGACAAAAGAACCAATCCTCAGTGAGAATACTTCACATGATCTTTGGCCAGTATTTGGACTATGTATGCTAGAGCAAGGCTTTTTGAGGCCCAGTGGGGAGATGCTTCTATAGGACTAAGAGCTGAACAGAGATGCCAAGAGGTCATGAATGCGTGGAGATGATGGAGTTCAAGACCAACAAAAGGGTAAGAAATCATCAAAGATTCTAAGCATTTATTGAGATCCCAAATGCCCACATCTTAGAAATAAGGATGATATATTGGAGTAAAGGCTCTGGATGCGCTCAGGACAAAACCTGTACAAAATGTTCATAGCAGTGGTGTTCATAACTAACCAAATCTGAAAACAACTCAAATGTTCTTCAGAGGTTGAATAAATAGACAAACTGTGGTACCTTCATCTAGTGGAACGCTACTCAGCAGTAAAAATAAGCAAACTATTGTTGCATGTCATGATCCTAAAAATATAATGCTAAGTAAAAGAAACTAATTTCAAATAGACACATACTATATGGTTCAATTTGTATGACAATCTCAATAACAGAGAACTATGGTCACCAGTCTTGGGTGGAGAAGGACGTGGATACAGAGCAATAGCATAGTGAGTTCTGGGGGTGATGAAATTGTTATGTGTTCTGATTGTTTTGGTGGATATGTGGATCTTAATATATGTTAAAATGTGTAAGACTGTCTACCCCCAAATTATTTTATTATATCGTAATCAAACAGATAAAATTGGAAAAAAAGTATGTATGTGTGTGTTTCTTGGAAGATGGAAATTTTGAATTTTCAAAAAAGTAACTAAGTGGATATTATATAGTATAATATCAGAAATTAAAAAAATAGTGAATGGGCCTTATAGCAGATATAATTATGTGAAAGACAGAGTTGTTGAACTTTAGGTCAGATTAATAGAAATTATTGAATTGAAAAAAATGGTAGAAATATTGAAAAAATATGCAGAACCTTAGTGTTTTGTGGAGCAACAGCACACAATTTTACATGTATACTATATGTATATACACATTAGCACCCTATAAAAAAAGGAGGAAGAGAGAACATGACCCCCTAAAAAACACCTGAAGAAGTGATAGTGTTATATCCTAAATATATAAAGAAGTCTATAAATCAGTGATAAAAAGACAACCCTATAAAAAGGGACAAACTACTTGGTAGACACTACATGAGAATATACAAACGACCAATAAGCACATGAAAATGTGCTCAACATCATCAGTTCTTGGGGAAATACAAATTAAAAGCACAATGAAATACCATATCAAAGACAATGAAATACCAAATTAAAAGTATTCACAGAGGTGTGTCTGGGTAGCTCAGTTGGTTAAGCCTCCAACTCTTGGTTTCAGCTTCGGTCATGATCTCAGGTTCTTGGGATGGAGCCCCACATTGGACTCCATGCTCAGCAGGGAGTCTGCTTCTCTTCTCTCTCCTTCCTCTGCCCCTCTGCCTGCTTGCAGGTATGTGCTCTCACTCTCTCTCAAATAAATAAATAAATAAATAAATAAATAAATAAATAAATCTTAAAAATAAAGTATTAATAGAACCAAATGTTAGTGAGGTTTTGTAGCAACCAAGGTATTTATAAATTGCTGGTAGGTGTGTAAAATTGTATAACTACTTTGGAAAACAGTTTGACAGTTTCTTACACAACTATACCCACTCCCAAGTATGTACCTGACATATACCCACAGAAAGACTTATGCAGAAATATATCTAGTAGTTTTGTTTGTAATAGACCCAAACTGAAAACACATAGTTTTATATTCATACAGTAGAATTCTTCATAGTAATAAAAATGTGATTACTGATTCACTCAAGAATATGGATAAATCTCAAAAACATTATGTTGAGTGAAAGAAGCCAGGCACAAAAAAAGACCTATTGAATGATTCAATTTATATAAATTTTATTCAAGAATAGATAAATCTGTGTTGTAAAAGTTAGAACAGTAGTTACCTATGGGGGTGGAATAACTATAAGGAAATGTGATGGGATTTTCTAGGACGGTGGAAATTTTCTGTTTTGATGGATTGATACCTACGTATAACCCAAAACTCATCCAATTGTACATCTATGATCTGTGCATTTCATTCCATGTAAGTTCTACCTCAATAAAAAATACGTCCTTTACAACTTTTAAGGGGGGATGAATGGAAACATACTTTTTTTATATTTTGTTTTAATACAAAAGCTGTTTACCCTATAACCTGTTATAACACAGAAAATGGAAGAGTATCTAATACTGTCTTTGACATTAATCACAGGACAAACAGAATTCCTCTAATGTGGTCAAATTAATTTAATAATAATATATTTTATGATCAGTGTGACATTTAAAAAATAACAATCAATGAGACACATCCTAGGTAGCCAAAATTAGATATGTATCTGAGTAAATTATAGCATTGTAAACATATATACAGATAATTTTGCCAAGTTGTAATGTAAAATTGAGTGAAAACCTAAAAACAGGGAATTCTGAATATATAGTATGATATCAGTGGTATGAATGCTTCAACATATATGCTATATGTGTGAGTATGTGTGTGCGAGTCTATGTGTGTGTGTATGTGTGTGAGTTTAAGCATGGTCAGTAAGTGGAAAAATTATTATATCATTACCTCTGGTTTGTGGGATTATAGATGAATTTAATTTTCTTTTCCATACTTTGTCCTATTTTCCTAATATTTCACAAGAAACATAAATTATTTTTGTTATGAGATAAATATATGATATTGAACTATTTTTCAAATTTTATAGCACAGCCCAATTTCAAAATTTTCGATCTGGATGAACTTATCTAATTTTCACCACTGTTTGTTGTAGGTAGGATAAATGCAGTTATTCCCATTTTATAAATGACAATTTTATAAATGCAGCTCAAAAATGTGAAGGGAATAAACCAAGTTCATATCATGTAATAAATGGCAGGGCAGGGAGTAGAATAAGTGTGTTGCAATTTCTGATTTTAGTTTAGCTTAGTTTTGTTTTTATCATACCTTGTTGCTTCTGCTCATCGATGAGGCAGATGCTCTTGTGAAGTATGTTTGTATTGCAGCCTTCCTAAGGGAGTTTAATAAAGCCTTGGCTGAATATCGTAGTGGCAAAAAAAGAGAGAAGACAACAGTTGAATAATAGAAAAAGAAGTTGACTTGTAAAGGTACTGGTGAAATTCCCATGCATGGGAAATATTTGGAGGAAATTTTAAAGACCCCTTGAGTACTGAGCTGTTTTATTTTTTGCTTTTTAGCTGCATATTCTGCTTTGTTTCCTGCAAAGCTTTGGAGTATCTGAGATTAATGACATATTGTCATTTCTCCAAAAATTTAATTTCATATTTTTCCTAGCAAAAATGGAAAAACATCCTACCAGATATTTTTCAGAAGCCATGGGATATACAAAGCTGCAATTAGTAGCCATCTTAAAATTCAATTTTGCCAGAAAATAGTTTTTACTAATAGAACTCAGAGGAATAATTTCATCTTTTCTCAGTGTATCCTTCTGACAAAAGAATCCTTGTTGTCTCAGAATTCAAATCTCACAGGACAGTCGTCTTTTAAAACCAACTTTCCTCCAAACTTTCTGTTTTGGCATTATAACTCTTATTGAAACTGGTATATGTTGTTATATTCTTGGTATCTGGAGTAGAGTTATTGACAGTGTATGCATAAGTGATATTATTTGGTTTTATTCTGAACTTCTGTTAATAGGTACTTGAGTAACTTACCTACTTGTTAGCCAGTCCCTAAGTAGTCTTCTTGAGATTAGTAGTTTTATTTTTTTCTCTGATAAGCAAAGAGTTTTAAAAACAAATGGAAAGATGTGACTTATTTTTTGAAAGGTAGGCAGCATCATGACGAGGTCAATTCTCTTACAATTTATTTTGGAAATTTAATATGATTTTAATAAATATACTAAGAGGTTGCTTTATTCCTGGAGTTATAAAGGTTGATTATGAAGTCCATATAAAAATATGCAAAGAACAAATTTAAGTGGAAGTGATTGTAAGAAGATTTCTAAAATAGAAAGGCAGTAAGGTGGAGGAGTAGCCCTACCAAATATTAAAATATATGATAAAGTCTACATAACCAGAAGCATTGAATAGACAGAAAGACCAATGGAATTAATTAGAGTCTTTAGGAAATTCATTAGGTTTAGAGACTAATACTTGATGCATAGAAAGATTAAAAAAATAAATAAATGGTATTGAGATAACTGGATCACCATTCGGAAAATTAGAACCAGAATTATTTCTCACTTGATATGTACTAGAACAAATACCAAATGGATCAAGCATCTAAATGTGAAAAAACATGAAATCATTTCTGTTTTAGAAAATATTAATGCTAAATTATTTTGTGACTTCAAATTGGAAAAAATCTTCCCATTTTCCAAATTTTGAAACAATAAAAACAACGATGAATTTATTTAAAAAACAAACAAACACATTTTCATGGATTGAAGAAAAGAACAGGAATAAAGTCAAGAAACTTAACACAAAAGGAATAATAATATTTGCAACTTTTATGACAAGCCAAGGGGTAATAGTCCAGATATATAAAAAGATCCTAAATGTGGAAAGAAAAATTCCAACAAGGTGAATAAGAGCAAGTAGGTAAAAGCAATAGGAGATTTACCAAAAAAAGAAATACAAATGACCCTTAACTATACATAAAGTACTCATCCTGACATTTGAAAAAAATGCAAATTAATCTCCATTGAAAGCATTTCTCAGTTATACTATTGTCAAAAATCCAGAAATTGAAAAATTCTCTGTTAGTGAATTTGTGGGGAAACAAGAAGTGATATATTCCAGCTGGGAATAGAAAAATTGGTCAACATGAGAGACTACGAATTCTGAGCAACAAACTGAGGGTTTTGGAGGGGAGTGGGTGGGGGGTTGGGCGAGCCTGGTGGGTGGGTACTGAGGAGGGCACGTATTGCATTGAGCACTGGATGTGGTGCATGAACAATCTTGTAACACTGAAGAAATAAAATAAACGTATTTGGGGGGACAAATAAAAATAAAATAATATAAAATAAAGAAAAAAAGAAAAATTGGTCAAGCCCTATGGAGAGGAATTTGGCAATATTCCATCTCATTTGGCTCAGGAATCCTATTCCAAGAAAACGATCTTGAAAATGCACTTGAAAAAATAATAAATGATTTATCTAACACTATACCTCATAGTACTTTAATAGCAAAAAGACTAGAAACAATCCAAATACAAATTAAAAAAGAAATGTTGTTTCACACTACAATGAAGTTGCAAAAGAAATGAGTTAGCATTCTATTTATTCATATGGGTTGAATTAGGTTTTTACACTTTCATATGTCACTATCTCTAGCATTAAGTGAGTAGGAAACTATACAGAGCATAAATAGCATGCCTCTTTTTGTGAATGCAAGTGAGTATATGATTACATTTGCAGAACAAAACAATTTGAGTTACCCAAATTTAGTTGTCAGTGCTGTTCTGGAAGACTGGTATTGTGCAATCCCCCTCCTCTAAAAGAAAACACTCCAGAGGGATTAGTCTCCCCATCTGGCTGTCCTCTTGGAATCTGAACCCAGTTCCGGTATCCTAGACCAATTTCATAAATTTCAAGAGTTCTTTGAGGCATAAGCCCCACAAGAAGGTAAAAGGTCACAAAGTCCCTGAAAGGGAGCAATAGGGACCATGGTATTGGCTGATCCCAGTCCCATCCACTAGAAGAGGAGTTAGACAATATCTAGGGAAGACAATTCTAGACAATTCTAGACAATTGTAGTGCCTCCTGAGATGTGGATCCCAGGGTAGGAGTCCTGCTTATCCCAGTCTAAAAGCAGTAATGTCGGGAAGACTGGAATAGAAGTTAATTTTATATATTTTTTACAAACCTATGAAGAGAACTTAAACTTCATTCATCACTCTTAATGTCGGTAATAATAATGATATTGCTATGTTGAAACTATGACAATTACAGTCCATTGTGCTATAACATGATATGTATTAAGATCACTGTGCTATGCAAAATAAAACCACAAAACTTAAGAGAAAAATAGGGTTAGAACATAACACTAAAAAACTTGGCAAATAAAGCATTAAAAATAAGATAGGAACATACTAAAAAGAGTAGCAAAATTTTAGGCATGTTAAATGGTTAGGAAACCAATATTACAGTATATATGGTGCTTTATTTTGAGTAAGACCTGACATTTGTGGAAGTGGACTTTCAAAGTTTGCAGGTTGAAGAGCTATTGAGAGGTAGTGGATGGATGGTTATCTGAAATTGGAAGGAACATTATTGCATTAGATGAGTGGAGCTCAAAACATAGGGATTGACCCAAAGTATCTGGTAAATGTTTGATGTGTGTTGGCTTTTTTATTTTTGTTTTTGTTTGTTTGTTTTATTTCTATGTGACTCAGTTCATCCAGGGGCAATTGTCTGCATTTACCTAGTGTTTCTTGCAAATGCAATCATGCATGAGCAAGTGAGGAATTCACATTTAAATTCAAATCATTCCTTAATATATAAATCATATTGGAACAAACAGACATTTTAAAAATAAGCATTATAGCAGAACTGACTATTAGTATTATAAGGCAAAAGAGTATTATAAGGCAAAATAAATATTTGCAGTAATATTGTAAGGAACCAAGATTTCATCATAAGAGAAAAATATAAAAATTTAAAAAAAACTTGCATGGTAGATATAAAAAGCAAATATTAGTGTTAATTTGTAATTTTTTCCATTAAAAAGTATTTCTTTGTCCTTTTAAAATGCCTAGATGCAATGAAAATCTTTGTCCTTTTAAAATGCCTAGATGCAATTGGCCACCCCCAATGGCCATATGTTGGTATCTAACCAGAATTCCCCAATAAAATAAACCATGGATCTTTAGAAATGACTCATTACAGACTGGGAAAGAGAATGTTGGGGATAAGACTAACTCCTATATTTCAAAAGACAAATGGCAGCAAGTCTAAAAGACACAAAAACTAGCTTCAGTGGGCTTCTAGTTGGGCAAAAATGGCCAAAAAAAGAAGAGCATCAACATAAAATCATCATTGTAATTGATTAAAACACATCATTAAATATATAACTTCATGATCTCATTATGAAATTTAAAAAGAAGGGAGAAAAAGTATCAAATTAGTCGGTATTGGAGGTTGATAATGCACCTACTCATTGACCTGACATTAATAAAGAAAGAGAAAAAATAAATATTTATTCTGCTTTTTAGGTTAATTCACACACTCACAGTAGGGATAATGGGACCAGGGAGGGGGAGAGATACCATTCTTCGATACAGAAGAAATTTCAGCTAAGGTGGGTAGAAGGAATGGTAGAATTAACAAAGCCACAATTCTGTAACCCTGAATGAAATATTGGATTTAAGCAATGGTTATTAGCAGATGGTAAAGAAAATTTGGTAAAAATTTCAAGGGGAACTTTATAGTGAA
The DNA here is from genome assembly GCA_028646535.1 of Procyon lotor. Taxonomy (NCBI): domain Eukaryota; kingdom Metazoa; phylum Chordata; class Mammalia; order Carnivora; family Procyonidae; genus Procyon; species Procyon lotor. Next base: position 17,063,879 of record CM053604.1, read on the forward strand.
GGGATCAGGCAGTCACCACTTAAACTCTGAAGTCCAGTTTTAAGGTTATTACAAGCTGAACAGCTGATATAATTTGCCTCATGGTGTAGTGAAATTAAGTATTAGTGTATTAGGTAAATAGCAGCACTCATGAATTGTTATTCATAGATTAGAATCTTAATTTATCAAGCCCTTAGATCTGTCTCTCAGTCTGTAGGAACCAGGGGCTAGAAGAACAAGTTAAATACCACCATGAGAATGTAATAAGTCAAACCCCGAAGAGGAAATGGTTTACAGAATGCTGATTTAGTTTCTTGAATAAGCCAATTGCATTGAAAAGGAAGAGCTGTCCTAGATTAAGTAAATGTAAAAGATACTAAAAAGACAGGGGCGCCTGGGTGGCTCAGTGGGTTAAAGCCTCTGCCTTCGGCTCAGGTCATGATCTCAGGGTCCTGGGATTGAGCCCCGCATTGGGCTCTCTGCTGAGCAGGGAGTCTGCTTCTCCCTCTCTGCCTGCCTCTCTGCCTACTTGTGATATCTCTCTGTCAAAATAAAAAAAAAAAAAAAAAAAAGACAAGCCAAAAATGACAATGACTGATCCTTGTTTAGGCCCTTATTTTTAAAAAAAACTGAAAAATGATATTAAGATGATTGGAGAAATTTGAATATAAACTGTGCACCAAATGAAATTAGGAAATCATTTTAAGTATTTCATGTATTGATAATGGCTTTGAAGTTATGAAAAAAGAATTCCTTTTGTTTTGAGGCACATAATGAAATACTTGTGTGAGTTTGATTATTTTGAGCCTGAAAAGTGTTTTAAGATATACCAATAAAACAAATAAAAACAGCCCTAAAAGAAATTCATCCTGGGGATAGTGAATAAAACCTATGACAAAATATCATGGTTATGATGTTAAGTGACAGGTTTATGTAGGTTTTATTTATATTCTTTACTCCATAAAGGCTTGGAAATTTTCAAAATAAGTTTAAAAATAAAATAACAGAATGCCATGTGGCTAGTAAGTCTAGTCAATGGCAAAAAAAAAAAAAGATTATTCAAATTATGGACATTTAGCTTAACAAAAGTCCTTCAATTACATGCCACTTGAACTAATCTTTGTTCAGTTTTTCTGTAATTAAAGTCAGAAGAAATTTTAAGCAGTATTTACTTTTGGCTAAGGCTGTAATTCATTAAAGAGGTTTGGAAACCAATTTAGTTTTGAAACCAGCATCCTCCAAAATGAAATAGAAAGGAAGCAAAACATAAATGAACACCTCCCCAAACAAATTATTAAAATGAAAAGGAAAAAGGATCTCGGTACATCATAGAAGATAATGAAAAATCATCACATAGAAAATTATGTTTGTCTTACGTTGTGACATGCAATGTAAATTTTATGCTTAAAACCTTCACAGGCCCGTGCAATAAATATGGCTAACAATCACAACCAAGCTCCACTAAGCCCTGCCTGACCTGTGAATCCTGCATATCTTTTTTCTTACCTTCGTTCCGTCACTGGGCCCAGAGTACTTAGACCTTTCTTAGAAACCAAGGGCTCTAAACCAAGGACACTGACCCGCAAAATATTGTATCTATGACCCTGGTCAAAACTCATTTCCCTGACCTGCCAACATAAGATGACATTCTCTCCAACCTGGCCCTCTGACATTCCTTATTCCACTAAATCTCCTTCAGTATAAGAGAGAGAGAAAGAGAGAGCATGCGGGGTGGGCAGGGAGAGAAGTAGAGGGAGAGAATTTTCAAGCAGACTCCGCACTGAGGGCAGAGCCAGACATGGGGTAGAACTCATGACCCTGGGATCCTGACCTGAGTCAAAACCGAGAGTTGGGGGCTCAACCAACTACACCACCCAGGCATCTCCTAAACCTCATTTAGTACTTTTGATCCTTTTTTAAGTGTGAAACATAAAACATAGTGAATCATGGATAAAATATAATGTATACTATGATAAATAATTATGAAATAAAGCATATGGAACCACTCTGGGAAGTTTATTTTCATTTAATCCTTTTTACTATTTGACTTCTGTATTTTCTTATTTTACTGGCAGTCTCTTTCCTCAAAACTTACTATGAACTCATCAGGGCAGCATTTTTACTGTTTTCTTCATTGCTATATTCCCAATATGGAGAATGGAATAGGCAGGCATTCAATAACTGTTTTGTGGAATAAATCAACAGATATATCTTGCGTTTCAAATGTATGCTATTTTGTTGGGAATTAAAATAATGTGGATGCATCACAGTAGATTTTATTTAATTTTACAATTTTCAGTTAGTATCTACAAAAAGTATTGCAGCCTGTATGTGGAGGTCTGTATTAGGGTTCAAACAAAAAATGGAGAATCAGATTAGATAGATAAAGAGGTAGGTAAATAATAGATTATGATAGATGGGTAGGTAGGTAAGATGACAAGGAATTGGCATAGGTAATAGTGGAGGCTAGGTAAGCAAGTCCAAAATTTGTAGAGTAAAAAGAAGGGAAGATCAGGCCATTGTAGGACTCAAGGGTCATGAGCTGATGACCCTTGTTCATAGGAAGTCAGGAAAGGGCAGAGAACAATTAGACTCGGTTATTATTTGAAGTCTAATTTATTGACTTGACTTGATTAGGTCAAGCTCACAAAACATAATTTTAGTTTAAAGTCAACCGATTAGTGTCTTTAGCTACATGTGCAAAATCCTCCTACAGCAAGAACTAGGTCAGTACTTGATTGAATAACTGGTAGAGGGTGCCCACAGGCAAAATGTCTGTTTGCCCTTTACTCCCTTCTCATAGTTCAGCTAACCTAGCCAAGTGGAGGCATCACAAATCATCAGGAGTCAAAGTTTTTAGTATATGTGCTGCCAAAGTGAGCACCAGAAAGTTTTTATAAATGAAAACATTAGTAATCACTGTTTTGTGTTAATATAATAATGTCTCCTTAAGACTCTCCTGGTTTATGAGAGCTCTAAGTCTACCCTGAAGCACTTAGCCCAGAATATGGAAGAATTTCCCAGCCTGGGCTCCTGTGAAGTGATTGCGAAGAGACATCGTTACTTTGGTCTACTTATTACACAGTGAAAGCTAATAAAGAGCCAATTTTCAGGTCCCAAGTTATGTCACAGGGTGCCAAGACAATGAGGTTCTCAGAGAGACCTCTGGCCATTCTAAATTAGATTGATGCTTTTGCTACTAACCCGATCACTTAAAAATCGTTCATAGAATCAAGATTTCTCAGAGTTTGGTGACAAAGTACCTTGACCTTGGCATTGGTGGAGGCCACTTTTTTAAAAATAGAGTTTAAGTCACATCTCATGAACATTTTATTCTTACTTTTTCTTCTGCTGTTGCTATCACAGTGACAACTAATGTCAATTGAAATCTGACTGGGCATTCAAACATCAAGGACATACTTTTAATATTAAATTTCCATAATGTCCTGGTTGCTGAATTATGCACTAGACTTGCAATGGTTTTCTGAAAGCTAAGCATTGCTGGTCTACCCAAGATAACTTGCAGGCAGTTGACCAATTAAAAAGAAACCCAATGATTGCATGTAATGGTTGTTTCACTTAAAACCTGATAGCTTAAGGAAGTTGGAACAGAATGAAATTACCTTCCTTGCTCGGTTACTTAGACCATTCTCTTTCCTCAGTGACACAAATCCTGGAGCAGTTTGGTCATAAGAATTACCCAAGTGAGAGAAAAGCTGAAAAATCAGCAAGTCTGTGTAAAACTAGTCAGATTTTGTGGCTCCTCTACAGACTAAAAAGAACCAAGTAAGACTTTAAAATGTAATTATTTAGAATCTGACTTACAGAGGAATTCTTACATTAACAAACTCCTATTCACCCAGCCTTCAGCTGGAAATATCATTATTTTCAAGGGAGAACAGAGTATCGCATGCTTATCCTTTATCAGCAGTGATCTTGAGGGTGCTATGCATCTATTACATAGTCAGGGATCCATGCCTGGAAGGCACTTAGAATGCGTTAGAGTCAATTGGATTACAAGCTTTCAAGCACATATGTTTTCTTTGATAGAAAGGCAATTTTTCTTTTCTTTTCTTACACTACTTGGGAAATATAAACTAGGCTTCCAGGTTCATAATGCAGAATTTAAAGTTAAGCTTGAAGTTTTTATTTTTATTTTTGAATGAGAATAAAGTAAAACATGCTGAGAGTATTAGAAATGATTGATAATAAAATTTGAGTAATGTGAGATCGAAAGCGGATACATTCTTTTCTTCTTAATATTGGTTTCATGATAAATAACTTTATACCTTTATATGTATGAAAAATTATATTAAACAGCCATTGGTTTTACCTAAATATCCACTCCTTGTAAAGTCCTATTTGCTTGGGAAATAGCAGTATTATATGAAAATAAATTCAGCACTGTATAAACAAAAAAGCAGGAAAAGAAATTAAAGCTCTGATGTTGAAAATACTGAAAATAACTACTCTGATTCATGACACACTGTCTTTTCCCATCGGCAGGTGTTTAACATTTTAAATCTATGTTTCTAAAAAAATGAACGGTCATCCTGAAAACAGTGATTATCACTTAGATTTTGGATACTTTTTAGTCAAAGCAATATTATAACTTTCCTTGGGAAAGGCATAGCAGAGGTGCAGAAAATAGAAGAATTTTTATAATAGCTGCCTAATAACTGAGTTATTATTAAGTGTCTTCCATGAATATCATTTCTCTTCCCACGTCCTTTTTTTTTTTTTCTGGCAAAAATAGGCCTATGGAATCTAGGAAGTCCCTCAGACTATCAATGATTGACAACAATGAAGTAGACTCTCAATTATCTTCTGGACCAATCATTTTCTTCCTTGTCAATTTATCCACTGTTCCATTAAGGTAGTTCAAGTATTGACTACAATTCTGTACTTCATAGAGGTTTTTGACTGTCTTTTGAATTTTTTTTCTTTTTCTTTTTTTTTTGCTTAAAACTTTAGAGCATTGTGTCATTAAAACAAACAAACGAACAAACAAAAAAACCCCAACATTGTACTAATAATGTAGCACTATCCATTTTACCGGGTTTCTTTTTTGTTCCTTTGAAGTGTCCCTGTTTACATTCAACAACTACAATAAGTCATTTTAGCAAAATCAGAGTTTATTTGCCAAAGAAAAGTCCAGCAGTTTGCACGAAGTGTTTTCATGGGGTTGCAGGGATTACCCTGTAAATTTCATGTTGTCTGGTGTCTAGTCATCCCACCCTGCGGTCGTGAAAACGTGATCTGTCGGTTCAATAGTGGATTTATCTCATAGGTAAAGATTCACACTGACCATGTCTAAAGACTGATACACAATGTCAGGAGATCTTGTAAACCAGACTTCTGTGCAACTCTACTGGACGTATTTTCTTCCTGACAGTATGCCCACATGGGAAGTTAGGGGTTCTTTGTTTTGTTTCATTTTTTGATTTATTTGAGAAAGAGAGAGAGCCAGAGAGAGCATGAGAGAGCTTAGGGAGAGGGAGAAGCAGGCTCCCCACTGAGCAGGGACCCTGGGATTGTGACCTGAGTCAAAGGCAGATGCTTAACCCACCCACGTACCCCAGGAAGCCAGGTTATAAAGAGAAGCTTGCTGTTGAATATGGACTCAAGATTAGACATATCATATAATTGAAGTTTCTGTGTCAGACAAAAATTATTAAAACAATTGGAGTCAATTGACCACAGCTGCTTACATCCTTGATCACGCTAGGAATTTTGTAGCCCAGGTAGAGAAGCAGTCAGTCTTAAGCAGAACTCTCTCCCTGTAGACTTGGATGAGCCCTGCCAAACTTGTCTCCAAAACATTGCTTTTTCTAGTGATCAACAATGGTCAATAGGCATCCTCACTAACAATCGCCTTTAAGTTTCTGTATATTTAGTGAGATTATTACAAAGCATGGCTGGCTTAGGAACAATACCATCTTTTGAAGGTCACTTTGCCTCTTTGTCTTGCTCTATTTGTGCATGGGTTTTTAATTTAATGACAAAAATTTGCAACGAAAAAGAACTCTTTCTGTAAACTTGAGAGACATACCTCTCTCAAAGTACACTTGGTATCCTAAACACTTTTTCACTTTGAATTACAGGGATTTGTGGTAGACACTGGAGGTTTTTAGGACTTATGCTTTCCTTCACTCATGAATTTGGTTACTACAGTCCATTCTTTCCATGGTTTTTTCTCTGTTGGTAATCAACACTTAGGTGGGGGCCTCGAAGTTTCTATTTTTTGCTGATTATTTGTGCCTTTGAAATCTATATAGACCTAAAGATACACAAAATACCAGAAAGATCTGCTCACATAAATGCCTCAGAATTTCCAAGGCTATTGTGAAGGTATTTCTGGTGATACTTTAGTTAAAAAAAAAGATATTTCCAATGAAATATCTTTCTAACTTCTCACTAATTTGTTAAAATAATGGTTTCTTCTTTTAAAAATTATTATATGATTTCATTATTATGCAAATAATTTATTTTTATTATTATCTTTTTTATGTAAAAGCACTTCTTTTTGTATATATTCTTTGTATATTTAATGTTTTTCTGACTTCAAGCATGAGACTGGGGAGATAAATTAAATACCTTCATTAAACTCTGAGATAACCTCTTTTGACCTTTTGATTGGTTCTTACTTTCAGGAAGATTCTAACAGCCATTTGAACAGCAGTGAGAGTGATGTTTTTCATGGAAGGCAATTGGCCATAGACATTATACATAGAAGAATATGGAAATTATTTTCATGTATTTACTCAATATATATTGCCTCCTCTGTACCAGGTAGTATGCTAGGCCGTAAAGCTGAACTGCTCAGTATGGAAGCCAGTAGCTATGTGTGACGACTGAGCACCTGAAAAGTGGCAGTGTGACAAAGAAGATGATTTTTAAATTTTATTTAATTTTAATTAATTAAAATAAAAATACTTAAAGTAGTATAAAATTTTTAAAAAGTAGTATAAAATTTTAAATTTTTAAAGTAGTATAAAATTTTTAAATAAAATTTATATATTAAAATGATAATGTTTTAGATGTATTAGTTTAAATAAAATATATCACTACAATAAATTTCATCTGATTCTTTTTGCATTTTCCTGCGTAGAATATTAAATGTCTATGACCCATTATATATATCAATTGCATGGTGCTGTTAATAGAATAGACATGGTCCTCAGCATCATGAAACTTTAGTCCATAATTTTTCATGAACTTTAGATATAGAAAGCTGCTTTTGAACACTAACTTAGCAATGAAAATTATACCAAAAACAAATAGCTAAAAAAATCCACCCAGAGTAAAAGTAAACAGAGAATTTTTGAATATTTTTACACACAAAAAAATTCCTATAAGAAACTAAGTGATCTTAAATGACCAGATGAATGAGGTTTCACTCTTTTATGTGGTTTATTGTAACCCATTATATTATGGTGTATTAGCCATTTTTTGGTTCTGGACAGAAAGACCATTAATTTATGGAAGACTTCACTTAATTATTAAAGTAATTCTGTGGGATGAGTAGTCCTCCTACTTTACAAAAGAAGAAAGAAAGACTTCCAGTAATTATTCAACTTTTTTAAAATTTATACAAAAATGACGAACAGGAGAAAGATGTAACTTATATTTCTCATTTCACACTTCAAATCCCTCTCCTACCAAGGATTAGGTCCCTCGAAGTTCAAGAAGGTGGCTTTGCAATGCTATTTTCAGAAAATAATACTCTATTTACAGCTCTTGTCCAAGATACTCACACAACATTTTGTCTTTGACCCCAGGAAAGGAACTCACCTTCCCCCATTCTGGGATTGTTGGTTATTATAACCCATTAACCAGAGTCATTCGGTCTTCTTAGCATAGAAGTGTTCTCATGTTTCTTTCTCTTGCTTTAAGGCCCCTGCTACAAGTTGCATTAAGGACAATACCAAGTAGTCTTAGATTTGGATACTACAAGAAATAAATCAGTGGAAGCAGTTTTCCCGGTATAATCTGACATCGTCATTAGGAAAATCATCTATTCTCAGGGATCAAGATTTTCAGAATACTTTAACACAGACACATGGACCCACCAAAGTGGACTCCTTAAATTAAGATCAGCAAAACAAAATGTAATTACTTGAAACTAAAATAAGTGATGGGTGAAGGTGGCCAAGATACAAACATCCACATATAAAATAAAACATAAATGAGTATTTCATAATAAGTAGTATTCTACTTAATTTTTTAATGATCATCTGAAAAATATTTCTTTTTTTTTAAGATTTTATTTATTTATTTGATAGAGAGAGAGATCACAAGTAGGCAGAGGGGCAGGCAGAGGGGCAGGCAGAGAGAGAGGGGGAAGCAGGCAACCCGCCGAGCAGAGAGCCTAATGCGGGGCTCATTCCCAGGACCCTGAGATCATGACCTGAGCTGAAGGAAGAGGCTTTAACCCACTGAGCCATCCAGGCACCCCTGAAAAATATTTCTAATTTGAATTTAAAATTTCTAATCTTGATCTTCAGGGTTTTGTTTTAGTTTTTGTTTGTTTTGTTTTGTTTTGTTTTGTTTTGTTTTTGAGAGAGAGAGAGAGAGAGTGAGGGAGCACCAGCAGGGGGAGGAGCAAGAGAGAGGGAGAGAGAATCCTCAAAAAGGCTCCCCACTGAGTATGGAACACCACACAGAACTCCATCCCAGGACCCCCAGATCCTAACTTGAGCCAAAGTCAGAAGCTTAACTGACTGAGCCACCCGAGGTGTCCCTGATCCTCAGTTTAAAACCTTTGCTTCTATAAAATGAAACTAAATCCCTCTAAATTTAGAAAAAATAAGAGAGATCTTAATATAAATCAAACACTAATAAATCATCAGGGATAATTAAATTAATATTCTGGAGAAGAAAATAATGTTATATATTTATTAGTCTAACAAACTCTTCAAAACAAGAGTTAATTATTATAGAAATAACCCCTATTATCCACCTTTATTTTTCATGGCTATGTGTTATTTTTGTAGATTCTAAAAGGAGCTATCCTCTTCCTCACCAGGACATACTCGCAAACTACATGATGCCACAAATCGTATTTATTTAAGTATGACCAGTCCTTTATTAAGCAGATACTATTCTTTCAATATGATCCAATAGAGCAAAACAACAAATTAATGATATTAAATTGGAAAAAATCATTTAACAGACTTACATGTGCACTAGGGGAAGACACTTGAACACAAGTCTCGATTATAGCTAAGCAGGAAGAAACAAAGCATCTTTCGCCCTGAGATATCCTAACAATAAATAGGGTCACTCTGCCTCCTTCTCACTGAAGTAAATGAACCAGGGAACATCTTCTGTAATTGGCTAATTCTCTAACAAAAGCATTGTTTCTGCTTTTGCTGTATTAATGTTGGATTTTATGGCACAGACTTCGTAAACCCATTTTCTCTGTGAAATGCTTCTGTCTCCGAGGCATCTTTTTACAACAGGTAACTCAGAGAAAAGCAAGGCTTATTGAAGTCCGAGAGGTTGGAGCGAATTGTAAAAACAAATTTCTGCTCTAGTTTGGATTTATGGATTTGTCTCATTGGAGGGGAACGTGGGTATTTTAACAACCATGCTAGAGAGAAGATAGGCATTTAAAATATGAAAAAGATAAGGGAAAGGACCTGTTTTTACCTTAATAAAGGTTTTTCAATCCAACTTAGGGAATTCTTATCATCATAATTAAAATCAGGCTGATAAATACAGTTGCATTTTTAAATTGTGTCAATCTTTCACTAATGGAAAAAATGACTTCTCATTGGTCTCAACATGGGGATATTATAAATAACCATCCGAAAACAACCGTGTGATGTGGTTGTGTCCAACATCATCACTATCACAGAGCATAGATCTTAATGTGTCTTTCCAATCTATTCTTGTGCTCAAATCCTTTTATTAAATGTAGTGAATTGCAACTAATTCAATGTGTTAAAATCCTCTTCATGTAGTAGATATTAATTAAAGATATCATGTCTTTTAGGCTCTTTGGCAATTATGTAAAGACAGAAACATTTTGAATTTTGCCAGATTTTCAGGTACAAAAAGATTTATTTTCTGGAGCACGCAATGTAAGGCATCTGGGCTGACCCCTTTCATGAAGTTCCCCAAGGTGAAATTGTTGAGTATTTTGTCCCTTTAGAAGTGTTATTGTCACTCTCTTAACTAATGAAGACCCTTTGTCCCTGATATTAAGAGACAGTGAGTGTTCCTTTTGCCTAATTCGGCAAGTGGGAATGACAAGGGCATCAGATGCCTGTAATGCTTTTATACAATGTAAACAGCAACAAAATCTAATTTCCTTTCAATGATAGAAATGATTTTCTCTTTATATTCTAACTTTAATCAAATTTAAAAATATACTGTGTGGAGTGTCACGCATGGGAATCAATGAAGGCTTCTGGTGAATGTCACATTTCTAAAAAGTTTTAATGGAGAACACTTAAAAAGGGAACTAGAAGACCTGAGAAGTAGAACCAGAAGAAAACAAAAAAGGAGCTACTTCTAGAAACTCACATTCATGAACCGCCATGACTCAGGAACCCAAATAAATATAATGATCAATAAAGTTTTGTGGGAGGTGAAATAAAATGGAGTGAAAGAAAGTGTTAAAGGCTTTTATTTATTTACTTTTAAAAAAGATTATTTATTTGACAGAAAGAAATCAGAAGCAGGCAGAGAGGCAGGTAGGGAGAGAGGGGGAAGCAGGGTCCCCGCTGAGCAGAGAGCCCGATGTGGGACGCGAGCCCAGGACCCTAAGATCATGACCTGAGCTGAAGGCAGAGGCTTTAACCCACTGAGCCACCCAGATGCCCCCATTAAAGGCTTTTAAAATGGAGCCAGGAGGCCCTCAAGGAGATGGTCCTGATGCATGTCCTTACCAGGTGGAACCATGAACTTTGGATCTCGGCCACAGGACAGTCCCAAGGACTGAAAGAACACCTATGACTTGGTACAGTATTGGACTTTCCTTAGTGTCAGCCTAAGCAACCAATTTGTTAGCATGCCAATTATGTGTAGCCAAGATTAGTTTTCTGCCATCAATGCCAACCCAAATTCCTTGTAAACAATGTATACGTGCATTCCTTCTTGCCTTTAAAAAACCCCTTACTTTTGTTTCCAAGCAAAAGGGTTTGGGTTTTGCTGCCCAAATCTGTGCTCCCAGAATTGCAGTTCTGAGACCCCAGATAAATGCTTTAGTTTTATTTCAGCTCTGCCTCTTTTCTGCTTAGAGAACGTGTCAACACGTTCTAAGTCTAAAAATGTAAATAATTATATTCCAGTTCAATACTGGATGTTATCCCTGCTAAATCTCCTAATAATTTAGAAACTTAATTAAGAAGAATAGTGATCTTGTTTATATTTCTTCAGAAAATCCTCTCCAGTCTGTGAGTCTATGTACATTACAGCCTTTCATTGCTTCTCTATTTCTCTCAATCATCCCCTCGTGTTTGTAGAGTCACTCCTACATACCAGTCACTGTTGTGGGTGCTAAGGTAGAACCAGAAACAAGAGACAAAAGGTCCCTGTTTTCTTGGGGCTGGCTTACCAGTGGAGAAATGAATGAATACGTAAGATAGTTTCAATTCTTGGTGAAGGTTATAAAAAATAGTCGGAGCACTGTGTTGCTTACTTGGGACTGCTCTAACCAAGTACTACACTCTGAGTGGCTTAAACCATAGAAATGTATCCTCTCACAGAGCCTAGGAATCCAAGATCCAGCTGTTGGCATGTCTGGCTCCTTCTGAGGGCTGTGGATGATGGGGGGAGTTTCTGTTCCATGACCTTCCCCAGCTTCTGGTGGCTTGCTGGAGGTCTTTGCTGTTCCTTGACTCATAAAAGCATCACCTTGATGTCTACCTTGGTCTTCACATGTTGCTCTCCCACTGGAGCATGTCTCTATGTCCACATTTTCCCTTTGTGTACATCCTTCATATGGGATTAGGGCCCACCATAATCACCACGTTTTGACTCGGTTACCTCTGTAAACATCCTACTTCCCATATCTTTTCTGAGAGTCACAAGGTAACACGTCACAGTCATTTGTTAGAGACTGGCTGGTAGAGGATGTTATAGAGAGTTTGGTTACAGTGGCATCGGCCACATCCTGAGGAATGACAGGAGCTGGATAAGAGAACTTAAGGAGTCAGCGCTTCCCTTGAAGAGTGGATCTCAAGTGCAAAGGCTGGATCAGATCTGTAGTCTGAGAGATAGACAAGGGGCTAGGTGTGGAGTCTCTGGGGCAAAGAAGAGTAGTGTGTGAGAAGACCAAAGAAGTAGACAAGGCCAGATTGTAGGGTTCTTCAGAGGCTGTGAGAAAGAGTTTGGAGTTATCCTAACTTCACAAATTAGGAACCAGAGGTTGTAGAGAGGAAATGATATGCTCTGATCTGTTATTTTCAGTGATCACTATGGCTGATGTTTCTCTTTTCTCTTTGTGAAGGCCAGCTAATCTCTTCAACTCTTCCTGATGATCTTTCTTTTTTGTTACCACATTTCCTGTCATTCTCAGGCTACGGGCGGTGTTAGTAGAAGTACACGAATCACACATTTATTAGGGGTTGCATTTATTCACCCAGAAGACTTAACTGTCATCTTTGTAGAAGATCCTTCTTTCTTTCTTTTTCTTTTTTTTTTTAATAAAGATTTTATTTATTTATTTGAGAGAGGAGAGAGATCACAAGTAGGCAGAGAGGCAGGCAGAGAGAGAGGGAGAAGCAGACTCCCTGCTGAGCAGAGAACCTGATGTGGGACTTGATCCCAGGACCCCAAGATCATGACCTGAGCCTAAGGCAGAGGCTTTAACCCACTGAGCCACCCAGGCGCCCCAGAAGATCTTTCTTTCAAAGCAGCACGTTAATTGGTTGTTATACTTGGTATCATTTGATTTTATGTCCATTCAAAAAGTTTGGAGATTTAAGTCCTCACAGACTTTTTTTAAAGTCTCTCTCAGAGAGAGAGCACAAGCAGGGGGGAGTAGCAGGCAGAGGGAAAAGCAGGTTCCCCGCTGAACAAGCAGCCCGCCGCTGTGGGACTCCATCCCAGAACCCTGAGATTCATGACCCGAGCTGAAGGCAGATGCTTAACTGACTGAGCCACCCAGGAGTCCCTATTTTTTTTTTTTTTTTAACATATATCAGAAAGGTCATCCATGGTCCAGGCTAAACCTCACCTCCTCTTCAAGGTTTCCCTCAATGTCCCCATAGCAGCTGTTGCTTCCTTTATAGTTCAAACCTGAATTTTAACTCCTTCCATATTTTGTTGTACCTATTTGTTATCTGATGCCCCAGAAAGTCTGTGAGCTCCCTTCATTCAGGAACTCTGATTTTATTTATTTTTAATTTCTTTTTAGCCAACATGTGGCATAACCCCTGACAATAAGAAATCAATTGCATTTTGATGATTATGATATATTCCTAAGAACTGGTTTCTAAACGAACTGTATTTCCCTCTACCTAGATAACTTAAAGGTACTTAAAAACAATGAGACTGTAATAATAGACTTGTAGTGGGGGCGCCTGGGTTTCTCAGTCGGTTAAGTGCCTGATTTTTGATTTCTGCCCAGGTCATGATCTCAGGGTCATGAGATCGAGCCTCATGTGAGCTCCATGTTGGGCATGGAGCCTGCTTAAGAGTCTCTCTCTCCCTGGGGTGCCTGGGTGGCTCAGTGGGTTAAAGCTTCTGCCTTTGGCTCAGGTCATGATCTCAGGGTCCTGGGATTGAGTCCCACGTTGGGCTCTCTGCTAAGCAGGGAGCCTGCTTCCCCCTCTCTCTCTGCCTGCCTCTCTGCCTACTTGTGATCTCTCTCCTCTCTGTCAAATAAATAAATAAAAAGATTCTCTCTCTCTCCCTCTCTATCCTTCGCCCTCTGCTTGCAGTCTCTATCTCTCAAATAAATAAGTGAATAAATTAATAAATAAATAAACAAATAACAGACTTGTGGTGATTTTATCATACCTACTTCAGACTTTTAGAGATGTTTGTTGACATTCCAAAAGTGACTTGCCTTTTTGTTGAATCTGGGTTTGTCATTATTGCAAACCAGCACCTTTGAATTCTACTGCAGTGGGTGCCTCTCTGATTCATGCCTCTTGGAATGACTTTCACTACAGAATGTCCTTCTCTTCACTTCCCTAAAGAGAGGGGAGATGATATCCTTTATTGAATTATTCATTTATAACTTTTTTAGACCTCCTGTTTAGTATGCATGTTGAATTTCCAGTCTGTGATTGTAAAGCCATGAAACTTATAGACAGCACTGCACGCACTAAGAAAAGATGGGACTGTGTTTTCAGGGCCTGTGCTGTTACCATTTTGCTCTCTTAGCTCTGTTGGGTACGTTGGATAGGATGGCTCTTTGGTAGCAGATGATTCCATTGATGGTGATTTTGCCCTGTGAATTACATAGGCTTTGCATGCTTTTCAGTCTGCGTATCCCAGTATTTCAAAATTCTTTTTATATCCATAGAGCTGTACTTAATGAAAAAATGCAGTAGCTTGTAGTGATGATTTAAATAAAGATAAAGATGAACTCATTCAGAATCCATTGAGTTTCTACAATGCACTAAACACAAAAGGCCTGAGTGAGTACCAGAGTGACCAAACTTATCCTTGTTTGCCCAGGACTGTTCCAGTTTTAGCACCGAGAGCCCTGTACTTCAGGGGAACCCCAGTCCCAGTGAAGATGGTCATCCTATGTCCAATAAATTTTTACTTCATTCTAAAGATTCATTTTGATTCTTGTAAAAATTCCTTTGATCTTTTTTCATCCTTCCCCCACTACACAAATAACATTTAAAAGATAATCAAATACAGTGTTCCTAAAATGTACAGGGAGAAAAGAAGGATGAGAGATACTTAGGTGAAGTTTATTTGGTGAAATGAGTGCAGTGGTCTCCTACTTTTCCTTGAAGAGAGTAGCAATTTTGTCACCGAGTGTTAGTAGGTCCTTGACTCATTGAGCCTCGTCTAGGAACTAGAATGAAACTACCCAGGCAAAAAGGCAAAAAATAGTGGACAGTCCTGGAGTCCCTATGACAGTGTGGATTTAGACCATCTCTATCCTAAATGCCCTTCCTCAACATTTTTTAAATGATATCAACTCCTCTTTCATGAGGACATGGATCAGTTTAAATCCCTGTTCTGTCTCTTACATCTGTGTGACCTTCACCACAATTCTGTTTTTCTTTCTGAACCAAGGAAGGAGAAGGGGCTTATAATATTTATAGATTTATTGTAAGGTTTAAATGGCATAACATTTCCTAGAGCATCTGTATCTAGACCAAAAAATGTATTTGACAAATGTTAAATATGAACGTGGGGCTCTGCCCAGGCAATGCCTTCTCTTTGTGATTCTCCCTAAACCACAAATTTGTCACCTCTTTATGTCCTCCCTTCCATGTCCATGATCTAGCATGGCAGTTCCAGAACTTTTTATTCTGCTGACTTCTTTATTTCTTGCTTTACCCTGGTTTATTTCTATTTATGCTACTTCAAAAATATTCAAGCTTCTTGAGTAGAGTGACCAATGATTCTAGATTTTGGATGCTTTATATAGTGCCAGACACATAGTAGACACTCACTGCATTTTTGGCACTATCTACTGCAAAGTGGAGAGAATAATGATTCAAGTAATCTCCTTGAATACTTGAGAAAATAATTTAGCATTGAATAACTAATCATTTTTTATCCAAACTTGCTTCTCTTTATGGAAGATGCACATCAATTCATGCTGACTTTTTACTTCAAGGTTCACTCTTGGCTGCAGGACTAAAGGAGACATTCCCCAGAGATTCCATGCCATGCCATCCATACCACAATGCCCCTTTACTTGGTGAGTCTCCTATATAAACCATCTTGCTTTCTCCATTTCCACCCTGCCTGCCTCCATTGCTTTTCCACCTAATTAAGACTTAGTCATCCTTCAAAACTCAGTATCAGTATTACCATCTCTAATAAAACTTTCGTGACCTACCCTACCTCTCTCAGCCTAATTAAACATATCTTTTATATCTTTATTCCATAGTATCTCATGCAAAATTCTGTTATTCCTTCTATCTCTCCTATAATTGTCAGTTTCCCTTTGAGAGTGAAAGTGTTTTCATAGAAGAAACAGTGACCCTATTTCCATGCCTGGTATATAATAGATAAAAAAATGGTTTTGAATAAATGTCTTTGAATCTGAAGTTGATAGTCATAGTGTATCTTAGATTCTATTTCAAAGGAGCTATATTTCTTCCAGATGGTGCAGAGTGAATTGTCACATTATAGATATGGCTTTCGAGAGTACGGTAGCAAGATTGCACAATAGAGTTTATTGACTACAGAGTTAAAGCTTGTTTGCTGGCAACGCATTAGGATTATATCAGTTATGCTCATCCTCTCAATTAAATGTCAACCATCATCATCATATGATTTAGAGTTCCATGCAGGAGCTCTCACATGACACCACATACATTGCCTGATTGGCAGAACTGTCCCCTTCTAAGTCAGTGACTCAGTGATGGGAAGACGGCTAACAACCAGGAGAGACTTCTCTGCTTTCCTCTCACTTAAATTTAAGGGGTACCTTCTTCAACTATGATCAAACTTTCAACCTGTGAAATATGTGTATTATTCTTTTAAACAGAATAGCTGCTTATTGACCTAAGTAAAGAAGACACTATGCTCAGATACAGGGGCCCGTGGTAGAGTTGTGTCCTGACCAGGAAGCTGTTTGATAAGGGAAATGCTGAGTTCTGTTATCATTTCCTCATCTATAACAGATAAGAATTCCCATCTCAGTCTGTCTGCTATTGAAGGAATGGAATCACAATACATATAAAACAGAATATGCACATTCTCCACTTCAGAATTATATCCAGTGTAAGTTATTGCTAAGGAGCTATTTCTTCTTTCAGTTTTACACCACATCCTTCTTTTGAAAGGAAAATATGAATTTGGGAGCACATTTTTATGCTCATTTCTTGAAGAAACTGAGATTGTTTCTTATAGTTTTCACACACTCTGCTCCTTTGGTTTTTCATTTGCCTCTGTGATGTTACAAGAAACTATTCACATAATATGGGGTCACATAAAAGTATAGGGGTTCATTCTCTAATATCTCAGACAATAAACATGCTCATATTGTGATAGTTAGGCAGCACGTGGCTAGCTTGATGAGGAACCGAAACCGAGATTGGGCAGTTCTAAAACACCCCTCCCACTGTTACAGCGAAGTTATAGGAAATAACATAAATGACAGGTAGGAAACCAAGGCAGTGGCTTCTCTATGTCAGAGTGAATCACACACACTTGAATTTCATCCCTGACAAGGATGGACTTCTTTGTGGATGCTTTGGGCCCATTGGGGCAGGTGAGAAGTTGTATATAGGCAGCTGCTTAACTTCCCAATGAGATAAAAAATGGTAATCTTCTGTAAAGCTAATTAAGAGATCTTTGTGTTTCATGAGTGCTATCCCTAGCATGAACCTGGTGGTGGTGTTTGGGTGAGGTTTTATGATGGTTACAGATTTGGAGATCTTGGGAAGCAGTTGGAAACCTTCCATGTAGGTACAGTAGTAGGAATTTTATATGGTGAAATGGTGAAAGTAGAGATGCATAAACAGGCTGGAGAAGAAGTTTGGGTGGAGCGGAATGGTTACAGCTGTCCCAGTGAGACAATGTCAAGTGGATGAGGGGACAGGACAGAGGGAGTGGGATGAAGGATGGGATGTGTGGGAGAGTAGGAAAGAGGGCCCACCATGTGAAAGGGTCAGAAGCATGAAAAGGTAGGGTGATTTTCAAGAATGATAGGAAAATCAATGGTGGTTAAATGACAAGACCTTTTATTGGAAGATTTTGGTATCTGTTTTGGGGCCATTGAGAATTTTTTCCTGGTTACTCATCTCTGCTATGATGGGTCAATAGAATTGTCTTTTTTCCCTATAATTTCTAGATTTTAACTTGACTAATTCCATAGTTTCTCAAGTATGGATATATAGAGAGCGGATAGGATTATTATCTTTGTTCTTTATTTCAAAAATGACAATTTCATGCAATACTATGTTTTCACTCAAATTACTCTTCATACACTTAAATATCTATAGCTCCTAATTTTCTTACTTATTTCTAAAGTTTTGAAGGTTAAAGGAGGATTCTGATATTCTAAATAATTGGAAGTAAGAGAAACCCTGGTTAAACCCGGGTTATGAGTGGGCTTTATCCCAATGATTACCAAACACATGTTTTGTAAATCATCAGAGACTGCGGCTCTGAATTTTCTTCTTTGATGATAAATAAATGTGTTATGCATCTTACTATAGCTGCTCTAACATTTGGATTGGTTTCCACAAATCTTTTGGGCCATAGGGACGTGAAACAGAAGAAAGATTTTAGTCTATCCTTCATAATTAATTATCTGTATTTTAGAGGAAGTTCTTTCATCTCTCTGGGATTCTTTTTACTCATTTGTAAAATAGGGATAGAATAAACCCTTAAAGTGAGAGATAATGGTTGTAAAAGCCAAATTTCCTTGGCAAGGATTTTATATAGATATGCTGTCTGTAGGACTGTAGTTATATCACTTTCCATCTTAAAATAAAACCAATTCCACACTTCCGTTGAGTGACCTACACACATGCAGACATACACTCACAAACGTAAAGATACATTGTTTCTGACTAATTCACTTTGATGCTTTTTGTATAGAATATACTAGTTGGTTGATTTTCTCATCTATTTATTTAGTTTTTTAGATTAAACCTTGTAAAAGCATGAAGCGTTTCATCTTTCCTGAATATGAATTGGAGACTTTTCTCTAGAAAAACTAATAGTTTGTGGATATTCAACATAAACCGTTTTCATCTTGAGAAATGAGGTTGGTTTAGTAACCTGCATATAGGATTTGAGCTGGTGGTACTTGTGATATGTTTATGTCTTGCATTGTAACAGTCTAATAAAAAATTTAATAGGGCATCATAAGTGAAAGCATGACTTTTTGAGAAATCATGAAATTTATGAACAATCTGAATTTTAATTTTTATAATAACATTTCATTTTTATACCAGCACTTTTAAACCTGATAATGTGCTCATATCTGGATTATAAAGAGGACGACATGTTTTCTCTCCAGATTTGTCATTTTAAGCAAATACTTATTCAGTCTGTGTCTAAAATAGACTCCTGAAACCCCTTTCCAATCTCTAAATACAAAGTGTTCTTGCCCATTCTTAGCTTTCCTCACTACTCTGAACTTAAAGATTTCTGGCAGTCTTTTGGGGACTAAGAAACTAGAAAGTGGTTAAAATAATACTGGGCATAATTTAGAGTAAATCAATTGGGCACATTATTTAGTTACTTTAAAGACAAGATCAACTCTACGAATTGGATAGATTTTTTATAAGAGCCAGGTTGTTTGTGTGTTT
Source organism: Procyon lotor (assembly GCA_028646535.1). Classification (NCBI taxonomy): domain Eukaryota; kingdom Metazoa; phylum Chordata; class Mammalia; order Carnivora; family Procyonidae; genus Procyon; species Procyon lotor. Next base: position 17,083,279 of record CM053604.1, read on the forward strand.
CTTTGTTTAGGACTAAGACATAGTGATACTGAAGTAATTATTTTACTACCTCTCTGTGAATAGAAAGGGAAGGGATCCTGCTTGACCATAAGAGAATAACCTTAATGCAAGGCTTTTAAAAAAATGAGCAAAAAGTCATAAATAAGGATTTGCATCAACTATTAATTGTTATCTAAGAGACCCAAACATAATCACAGTCAGGGTCATTTTTGAGCAGGAAAATCAGACAAAAAAAATCAAATCAACTTATGTCCAGGTTTTAATTATTTTGCTTGTGGCTTTGATGGCACGACACTGGATTTTATTTCTTTTTATTTTGGAGACGGAATCTGAAGGGAAATAAATTATTTGCTGTCCCTCAGAAGACAAATCTGCAGGTAACTTACCACTTTTCATGTCACCATTTGCTCTGTTTGGGGTGAACAGAATTAAAAATATTTCTTGTAGACATATGGAGAGTAGGTGTGAAGCAATTCTCACTCTATTAACACATTTCTTGATAGCATCTCACATTGGTCAAGAAATGGTGGTAATTTTCAAGGAACTGAGAGGGGTATAACCTGGGGGTGAGACATGTTCTAGAGGTGGTTCAGGCAAAGCCTAGAGTTGCATGAGCTTCTCTTTAAATAACTTGGATTGCTGTCAGAAGAGTTTGACTGAAGAGAATAACGGGAAGTAGATAACTTTAAATCAATTTATGTTCAGTTAAAAAAAAAAAAGGTTCCCACCATGAAGTAATATAAGTATTTTTGGGAGGACGAGTTTCCCAAAGGCAGAATTTGGTAAAAACATAATCTCTGAGGCAATGGACATCTTTTATACAGTGAAATGCAATATCTTACTCAGGGAAATAGATTGTTCTAGCCTCTGCTTCTCCTACTTTCACCTTTGTTGTGCATCAGAACTGTGGCTTAAAAAGACACAAGGCAGAAAATATTTCCACCCAACAGATTATTTTGCTGCTGGATATTTTTTTCAATGTGTGTTCTCTTTTTGTGGATGCTCAAATTTTATCCAAGAGTAACCAGGACAACTTTTACAGGGATATGGAATATATTTTCTCATCAAATCTTATAAATGTTTTTTTTTTTTTAAAGATTTTATGTATTTATTTGACAGAGAGAGAGAGATCACAAGTAGGCAGAGAGGCAGGCAGAGGGAGAGGGGGAAGCAGGCTCCCCGCTGAGCAGAGAGCCTGATACGGGGCTCGATCCCAGGACCCTGAGATCATGACCTGAGCTGAAGGCAGAGGCTTAACCCACTGAGCCACCCAGGTGCCCCTAAATCTTATAAATGTTTTGACAAGAAAACTTTCTCTGAAGAGATCAGATTTGGTAAAGTACAATATTGGGTCATTTTGCACATAAAATGGCTGCACATTGGTAAAGATAGATGTGGAAAAAGTGAACCATTTACCAAAAGGCTTTTAAATTGTATCCCTCTTGAATTTGGGTGAGTGTTATCACTGATTTGGTGGGGGAAAAAAAATCTCTGGACTTCTTCCAGTGAGCCGTGTTTATAAAACTAAATGTTTATGAGACTTTTGTCCACCAGTTCATGTAACTAACATCTCCAGTTTCAAAAAGAAAAAAAAAGGTTGTTCTTCCTATAGCTTTGTATTAGTGGCTTGGAGTGAACTGTCCCCAAAACACATTGGATTAACAATAGCTGGATAATCCAGACTGTTTTACTCATTTTTGTACTATATGGATTTAGGGATTAGGAAGCAATTAGCAAAAGACACTCTGATAGAGTGTCTTTAAGGTTGGCTAAACAGTAAAGGAAAACAGAATTTGCTTTTCCATGAGCTTAGTGAATTGTTAGAGAAATAGAGCACATGTGTATGCATTTAAAAGAAAATCCCTAAAATTGTAACTTTAGCTGTGACTTGCATCAGAAAAAAGTGATTTATTATGTAAGAGGACTGGGAATTCATTAAACTGGGATTTACCTTGGATTTCAATTTTTTTGCCCTTGGCCTTGTTTTTGTTATTGGGATATTTGATGACATATTCACTGAAATTTCCTTGTAGGGACGCCTGGGTAGTGCAGTCGGTTGAGCATCTGTCATTTTGGTTCAGGTCATGATCTCGGGGTCCTGGGATCAGGCCCCATGTTGGGCTCTGTACTCAGCCTCGAGTCTGCGACTCTCTTTCCCTCTCTCTCTGCCCCTTTTGCTTGTACTCTCTCTTTTCCTCTCTCAAATAAATAAGTCTTTAAAAAATAAATTCTTTTTGCTTCTTATTAATTGCTATTAAATGTGTTTGGACTCCTAACCCATCCCAGAATCATGACTCTGAGATGAGAGGGATGAATAGCTAAGAAAGGATATCTAGGGGTTAGAAAGAACTTGTCTTTTAGTCTTAACAAGTTTCTTTCTTTATCTCCAGTAAGTTAATGTTTTCTTAAGTAGTGTTCTATTCGATTCTTAGTAGATTAATTACAATGACTATATACTTTATAATAAACAGCTTATTCTGATCTTTAAATTCCAACCATTTTTTTTAATCTGTTGATGAAACTTTATTTTTCATTTTCAAATTATGACTCATTTAAAAATTCTGGTAACATGGAGATGTACAAAAAGCAAGTGTCAGTTCAATAATATGCTATATAGAAATAAACATTTTTTATGTTAAGGTGGATATCTTATATACTTTAATTTAGGTTTTATTTTTAACTGAGATTTTAACTTATTAAGAAAAATACTATATTAAATTAGTGAGCAACAAGCATTAAACAATGGAGTAGAACAGAAAATTCATTGCACATAACACGGGTAGGTGTATTAATGAAACTTAATTGTGTGAGCGTGTATTTGTGTGTGCCCTCCTTGATGAAATTTTGTTTTGTCCTATAGTTCATAGTCAAATATATTTGAAAGCTAACAACTTGAACAATGGATTCAATGGATGAAGGCAACCTTAATCCAAGAGACCAGAACTGGAGACTATTGCTAAATATAATTACACTTGAAAATGAAAAAAGATCAAGGACTAGAAAGGAGAGAATCTGTATTGATAATCTCAATGTTCAAAATTTTAAAATATGTACTTTTTAATGAGGATATGCAGTGACTAATATAAGATAAAGCATACAGGTTAAGGAATCAGAAATTGAGGACCTAATGTCAGTTTCCTCTTCTACTACGGAGAGCTTTGGTGAGCTGCATGCACCCCAGAACTATAGTTGCTTTATCTTTAAAAGACATTAAAAACATTTCTAATAACTTGTTCTGTGTGCCTCAGGATTGTAACTAGGATGAAACAAATTACTCTATTTGAAAACATTTTGTAAAGTATAAAGCAGCAAATAAATGAATAACATATTCTTTAATTTATTCTAGGAATCACTCGTTGCCTGAAAAGGTAAGGGACTTCATAAAATGACACTGTGTAAACCTATTACACCTTTTTTTTATTCTAAATTTTGCATTCACATAAATTGTTAAAATCCAACAATAGCTGCATTACGGACATCTGAGTGAGAAACGTGATTGTTCGAGAAGGGTTCCCTAATAGAATATACTCCGAGATCAAAAGTGCAAACACAATGAGAAAACGTGCAACCTGAAATGGAAAGGCTGAGATCAGATGACTCGGACGGCTGATGGCAGAGGCAGTTTGATAAAAGGCAAGCAAGATAAAAGATTGCAGAATCAAAGCAGGAACTGTTTATTCTCAAAGATGAGGTGCCATGGCATTTGGAGCATGAAAGATGTGGTTGTTATATTTAAAAAAATCTATAAAGGCCTTTAAGCCAACAGTGTTGTTGTAGGACAAGAGTGAAACAAGTCAGTGAGTTTTATTGTGAGAGGTTTGGAAAAGAAAATCAATGTTTTCTTTATTAAGGGCTGATTCTCCCTCCTTTGAATTCTGTGTGAAGTACTAGTCATATGTATAAACTACCCAGGGTTGTAGAAAGGAGTTCAAGCTTCAAGTTACAGTATGGGTGAAAAGTGGAGCAAGTTTCAGTTTTTTCTCCGTTTAAAGTGAACGTTGTCCTGATGGGACTGAATTTTGGAAATCAAGTAGCTACAGCTAAATTAGACCACATTCACAAGGTTTGAAGAGAAGATTCAGAATGCAAAAAGCCATGAAATGTTTAAGAAGTTTTGACTCCAAGTTCTTTGGAGATTAAAACTCAAGGTTCGTAAACAGGCAGAAAGATAAGTTTGTTATTTTCATGGTTAAGAAAAAGTATTCCCTGGTGAATCAAAACTGAGCTAATGCGTTACTGAAATGATATGGCCAATTTACAACAGACACAGTAAAGGACTATAATAAAAGTATTCAAAAGGCATTGTTTTCAAGAAACAATTTTAAGAACTACTATAAGCCATTTTAATCACTAATATAATGATTTTCTAATGATGTATCAAAAATAGCTCATTTATCGAGTGTCTTCTGTGTACAAAATTTGCAAAAGTAATTTACATAGATAAGTTCTATTTGTCAAAGCAACATGGAGAGCTTATTACAATCATATTACAGACAACAGACCTAAGGTTGGATCCAGGAGGTGCTTAGGTACACAGCTGGATTCTGGTAATGTCCAAACAAGTAATCAACACTTCTTTATGTCCAAAGATTTTTTTTATTTCCTTTCCCCATTGTGTTCGTCCTCCTCCTTCTATATGACCTACTTTCAAAGACAGAAACTCATGACCTCATAAAAAAAGGAGCAACCAGGCAGTATATGGAAAAGGTCCAGAGTTGAGAGACAGAAACCCTGAATGCTGGTTTTGCCTCTTTCTTTTAGCTAATGTTTAATTTGGGAAGTTCTGCAAAGTGACAATTTCTCTGCAAAGTGACAACTAAATATGGTGCTCTCTGCCCTGGAACAGTGCAAGTGTATCATTCTGGAGAAGCTTATTTGAATCATCATATGCAAAAATTTCTATTTCTAGAACAGGATTTCATGATGAAAATATGACCCTGAGTCTCAAGGCTTAAAGTTAAGATAACTCAGAACTTCTGGTTCCAGGTTTATGGCAAATAAAAACTGAAACCCTCCAGAATTAAATCCTCTAGTACTTAGAAATACTGCATAAATAACATTTTTAAAACATATTTCATACATTTAATACCTTTAGCTCTTTCAATTCCAAAATTTAGCATACATATTAAAAATAGAAATTCATTGCACTACTTATTAAAGCATTACTAGTAAAGTTCATAAAAAATGTACAAACTTTGTTAAAAGTTATTGAGATTTCAAGTGATTTGGCTATAGATATTTACAATACATACATTTAAAATTATGTGTTAACAGATACAGTTACATATAACTTGAGGAGAAGATTGAACAAATGACTCAAAAAATTTTTTTCCTGTAAGTTTCCATAATCTGAAACAAACTGCAAAATGATGTAACCAGATGTACCAATGAGGGGAGGAAATAGCTTTGTAATGAAGACCTAAAGATATCTGTAAAAAATACTTTTTTTTTTTTAGATTTTATTTATTTATTCAACAGAGGGAGAGAGATCACAAGTAGGCAGAGAAGCAGGCAGAGAGAGAGAGGGGGAAGCAGGCTCCCCACTAAGCAGAGAGCCCGATGCAGGACTTGATCCCAGGACCCTGAGATCATGATCTGAGCCGAAGGCAGAGGCTTTAACCCACTGAGCCACTCAGGCGCCCCTGTAAAAAATATTCTTATAGGGTTAGTAGATTTCTTTCCAAATATTAAGAGATGCTCAAGTTTAAGAAACTTAGCAAATCAACTAAATTTTACTTGAGTTAGATAGGAAGGAAGGAAAGGTAGGAAGGGGGGAAGGATGAGAGGGAGGAAGGAAGAGAAAGAAGGAAAGAACGAAGGGAGACAAGGTTGGAAGGAGGGAGGGAGAGAGGAGTCCCTTGTCTTTTTTTCTAAGAAAGAAAGAAAGAAAGAAAGGAAGGAAGGAAGGAAGGAAGGGAGGGAGGGAGGGAGGGAGGAAAGGAAGGAAGGAAGGAAGGAAGGAAGGAAGGAAGGAAGGAAGGAAGGAAGGAAGGAAGGAAGGAAGAAAGAAAGAAAGAAAGAAAGAAAGAAAGAAAGAAAGAAAGAAAGAAAGAAAGAAAGAAAGAAAGAAAATATAATTCTTCAAGTGCCAAAAGCCAGGAAAGAAATGTAAAACAGAGCAGCTTGAACTTGAGTTCAACCACAGATGCATCTGGAGATAGGCACGTATGCTGACACAACCTTGTGCTCTTTCAAACCCCAAAGTCAAGAAAACATTTTAAAAGCAAACAGAAAAGAATGACAGTTTATCCTTAAAGAGCAATAATTAGACTGATAACAGGCATATCAAGACCATCAATTTAAGACAGAGAGGCAAGGCCAAACTCTCCTCAAAAGGTCAAGAAAACAAAATAAATCTGTCTACAACATCCAGCAAAACTGTTTTTCAGGAACAAGTGTTATCTTTAAAAAAATTATTATTTATTAAAAAAGTATTATTAAAAAAAGCAGGCACTAGAAGAAAGATTCATTTGTAGGTGATTGTTGGGAAGCATTACTAGAAACAATTGGTAGGACTGGTAATGAAAGGATGATTTAAAATTTTTAATAAATAATGCTGGAGAATCAAGTAGCCATGAAAATAACAATAATTGTTGATCTAGAGAATATGTACCTAAATATGAATGTTAAAAAGCTTCTAGAGGGAAATATAGGAGAATATCTTTACATCTTTGGGTAAATTTCTTAAACAGAACACAAAATGCACTAACCATAAAAGCCAAGTTTGATACATTGGACTTAATTAAAATAAGAGCATCTGTTCACCAAAAGAAACCATCAATCAAGTGAAAATGTAAGCTACACACTAGAAAAATAATATTTTCAGCATATACATCTAATGAAGAATATGTAAAACTCTCCAAAAACAGCTAAAAAAATAAAACTGTTATTTTTCTAGGGACTTTTTAGTATGAGGCATTCATCTTTGTTATCTCCTGATATACTGTGTAATTTATATATTATTTGCTAGAATTTAGTTGGAAGATCACACAGAGCTACAAGTGCGGGTAAGAAAGAGATACACTTTATTTTTATTTTGGCCGTGTGTCCAGATAAAATTCAAGATGTTCTTACTATAAAATTCAGGGCATGTGTATAGAATTAGGCAGGTAGCAACCTTTAAAATACAGTATGATGTACACAGTGTGATGACTATGTCGTTCAATTACTTTATTGAAGATAACATTTATGCTATTATTTTTTTTCTCCTGAGCTCTGGGTGTGGGAAAGGCTTAGAAATTAAAAGCTAAATAAAACAGGGGTCCCTGGGTGGCTCAGTCAGCTAAGCATCTGCCTTCAGCTCAAATCATGATTTCAGGATCCTAGGATTGAGCCTGGCATCAGGTTCCCACTCAGCAGGGAGTCTGTTCTCTTTCTACCCCTCTCCCCATGCTCTCTCTTTCTCAAATGAATAAATAAAATTTAAAAAAAAGCTAAATAAAATATTGCCCTGGTTTTCAAGGAGCTGATAGTCTAGTAGGGAAAGGTGAAATGCATAATTAATCATAACATTTTTTTAATTAAAATGTATTGATATTTGAGTTCACATTTAGAAAAGACTACACCAGAAGAGTTTTGAATAACTTCATTAAGAAAGATATTTTAAGGTAGAGGAAAGTCATGGATACATTCATAAAGTTGGAATATTTTAGGTAGCTATAAAAAAAAATAAGTAGTTCAATTTTCCTAAATAGGTGTGAATGTAGTAGGCCTTAATTGTCAAATCTTGGCCTTTACTCATTAAGGAAGGAGAACCCATTAAAATTTCTGAGTCATGATGCTTAAATTGCGTGTGTGTGTGTGTGTGTGTGTGTGTGTGTGTATGTGTGCATGTGTGTATGTTGAATTCACTATTATTTGTGTCACATCACATTCCTTTTTTTAGGACTTGTTTATTTATTTGAGAGAGAGTGCATACATGTGTGCACACATGAGTTGGGCAAGGGCAGAAGGAGAGAAACTTCAAGCAGACTTCCTGCTGATGGTGGAGCCCAATGTGGGGCTTGATCTCATGACCCATGAGATCATAACCTGAGCTGAAACCAAGTTGGAGGCTTAGCTAACTGAGCCACCCAGGCACCCCTCACATCACAGTCTTGAAATGACATCACATATTAAAGATACTTTTAGGATTAATGATGTGGTATAAACACCATACAGACTAATGTGGTCTCTAAATTTCCAATGATGGTCATTGGTTAGGCTTAGAGGTAGACCATTTTTATACCATATATTCTTGTAAAAACATTTCATCTGAAGTTTCAAGCACAAGATCTTCCCTCTAAAGATTTCCTATTATTTTACAAATCTTTTTCCCCTTTACTGAAACTATGTGAAACTCAGAGTAATGAGATTATGTAAAAATAAACCTACACATATGAATAATAGGAAAAAAGACAATTCAAAACAATCATGGAAGTTGGGAAATGCATAGATGAGTACAAAATAATATGGTGGACCTCAAAACACTGAACTCTAAACCAGCAACGGGGATACTTGGGAACGAACTAGATTTACACTGCAGAACTACCAGAAGACTCAAGGATTCACAGTGCCAGATAGCTTCACAAGTGGGGTGAAAAGCTGAATGTAGTAAAATTGGTCCAAAGTTGATTAAAGATGTTGGATCTTCATATCCTTGCCACCATTCTGTATAGCTCAATGCCTACATTCTCTATTGCTTTAAAGGACTAAATGTTTAGTCTCTGAAGAAAGTGAAATAGACTATTTCTGGAGTGGATGGCAGACCACCTATGAATAGGTTGCTGAATGCTAATAACACAAATTCCAGTTGGTTCTCTCTGGGATGAGCATTTCCCAATAAACTGATGGTTACTAGAGCAAAACTCTAAATTCTTCAGAGACATGATCCACTAACTTGTAGCATTCAATCATCTTTGTAATCTCCCACTTTGAAGTCTGAATGCTGCCCGGGATTAGCACATAAGTGAGGAAAGCCTCTCTAAGAAAGATAAAATCCACACACAAGAAAAAGGAAACCTATTTGCAGGAAAAAGTCTACTTATGGATATGAAACTTAAAAAAAATTTAACATCTTCAGGAACAGAAGGTCTTATAAACAAGTAACAAGAAAACAAAACAGAGAATAAGAAACTCTTTGAAAAAAATTAGAAAAAAATGAGAAGCTTAGTGCAAAGGTTAGACTATAAGGTTGTAGACTATAACGGAAAATAAGAAATAGCGAACCAGTCCAGAAGTTCAATATGAATAAGTACATTTCAAAGCAAGCAAACAAACAAAGGAAAGAGGAAGAAAGAATAGTCAAAACAGGAGGTAGGAGGTCAAGGTAGAAGAAAAGCCATATATTTCCAGATTGAAATATTTGAATATTGAAAGAGACCAAGTACTCAAAACAAAATTAGAAATTAGACTCACACAAGTATATAATGATAAAATTTCAAAACTTTAAGGCCAGGGGAAGATCTTATCAACTGAAAATGGAAGAAGATTATGTTATAATCATAACAACAAAATATAATTCACATAAAAATGGTTGAGAATAAAAAAAAAGATGTTAAGTTAAAAGCTTGGAGTTGAAGTACATTTCAAAAATTGGAAGGAAGAAGATATTCATTCTGGAATTCTATTCCTAGCCAAGCTATCAATCCAGCATGAGGGTAGAATAGAGTAATTACATCCAGACATATACATTTAAAATCTTTTTTTTTTTAAAGATTTTATTTATTTATTTATTTATTTATTTATTTATTTATTTGACACAGAAAGAGAGAGACCACAAGTAGGCAGAGAGGCAGGCAGAGAAAGAGGAGGAAGCAGGCTCCCCGCCGAGCAGAGATCCTGATGCGGGGCTTGATCCCAGGACCCTGAGATCATGACCTGAGCCGAAGGCAGAGGCTTTAACCTACTGAGCCACCCAGGCGCCCCATAAAATCTAAATCTAAATCTATATCTAAATCTATCCCGATACCTATACCGGTATTTATCTATCTTCTAGTTATCCTCCATTGGGAAACTATTCTAGATGTTTTAAACCAA
>CM053604.1:17100719-17178322 GCA_028646535.1 Procyon lotor
TGAAGTCAGTGACTACACCTTATTCTTTCCATTAGATTGGTTGGGAAGGGAAAGATAGTGATGGGGATGTAGCCCAATAATACACATTTTTGTATTTCCTTTTGTATTGTGGAGTCAGGGTTAAGAATCAAGGGAGGGAGAAAGAGAAAATGAAAAGAATTGGAGTAATGGAATCTTAGAGGATCTAGGTGAAGGACGGAAGTGCTAATACCATTGGATATATGTGTGCTTGCACACATACATATATAACTTACGGTGGAGGAAAAACTGTAAAGGTTTCTACCTCATAATAAAAACTTTACATAAAATATGAATAGAGAAGATGGTTGGACATGTTTCATTTCAGCAATCCCCTGATAAGTATAGTTTTTACAAGCAGCAGTTCAAATTAAAGAAAAAAATTGCCTCAAGCATTTGAATCTTTTCATTATTTGTTTTCAGTATTGGTGGGTGATTCACAGTTTTATTAGATAATGTGAGTGCATGTGTGTGTGTGTGTGTGTGTGTGTGTGTGTGTGTGTGTGTGTCTGTGTATGTGTGCAAGAGAGAATCTCGGAATTTTATTTTTAATATCTTCATTTGTGTTTTTATTTTTTTACTTTTTAAAAATATTTTATTTATTTATTTGATAGAGAGAGAGAGAGAGAGAGTGAGCACAAAGAGGGGAGCAGCAGGCAGAAGGAAAGGGAGAAGTAGATGTCCTGCTGAGCGGAGACCCTGATGTGGGGCTCCAACCCAGGGCCCTGGAACCATGACCTGAGCTGAAGGCAGATGCTTTAACTGACTGAGCCATCCAGGCACCCTTTCATTTATGTTTTTAATCAAATAATTTTCTAAAGATCTAACTATTGATGCTGAAACCTCCAGATTTACTTTTCGTCAAGACTTTTCCTGAATCTGCAGAGCACCTGGGTGGCTCATTTGGTTAAGTGTCTGCCTTTAGCTCAGGTCATGATCCCAGCATCCTGGGATAGAGCCCCATATCTGGCTCTCTGCTCAGAGGGGAGCCTGCTTCTCCCTCTTCCTCTTCCTCTGCCTACTACTCCCCCTGCTTGTGGTTGTGTTCTTACTCTCTCTCTTTGTCAAATAAATTAATAAAACCTTAAAATTTTTTTTTCCTAAATCTGTAATATATATCCAAGTCATTTTGTTAATTATATGTATTTTTATTCTTTTAAAATATATATAATGCTCTTTTTCAAATTATGTATGTACTTTAAAAGGTCAAATAACTTTGCAAGGTCTTTAATGAAATAGAATTACTACTTATTCTCAAGCCTAATTCCTGCTCTGTGGAGGCAATCGTACTTTTAGTTCTTATTTCTAGTATTTACTTCCAGGTCGCTAATGTTTCTTCATAGTATTTTTATATTTCTTTTTAAAATTTCATTTATTGTTTCTTACTCTCTTAATGAACAAGCTTTAACACTTATAACACACCTCATCTCTGTGCCTGTGCATGTGCACACACATCTCATGTGCAGATCCAACCATCCTCCTAAATTTATTACATCATGACCTGAGCCAAAGGCAGGTGCTTAACCAACTGAGCCACCCAGGAGCCCCTCAAGCCCTAAATCTATGTAAGGTACATAGCTGCAGCTATAAACTCAGAGGACTATTTTTGTTCATTCAGAGCCTATACAAAAAAAAAAAAAAAAAAAAGGTATGCTTCTTCCTTATCTTTATGGCAGGTACCCTGTTCCAAATTCTTTATTATCTCTCTGTTGCCAGGGAGTGAGTTTTTCTGGAATTCTCCAGTCTTTCTCCAAAGATGCAGCCCTTCAATCACGCCAGTTCCTGAATATAGTTCTATTCTACCTCCCCATTTCACACAGGCATGGATTCAGCTTTGCGTATAAGCTTTAAAATTTTGGTCCTTGCCGGTATTTTACAAAAACCAACACCTATAACCCTCCCCTCCCAGGCCAGGGTAACTGTAGCATCACGTAAAATCACACTTGCTTTTAGTTTGCTCTCGTTTTTGGCCCCAGGAAATGTCCCCATCGTTTCTGGTTAGACAGGCTTACCTTACAAAGAGTTATAATTCATGGTAACTTTCCACATGTTGGATGTGGAAGATTTCCAGGTAATTTAACCTGCCATATTGACAAAACTCAACATTTCTGCAGTTTTATTCACTTCTACAAATCTTTATTTTAGACATTATTTTCCCTATTGGAAAACAAGTAATTTAGACAGTGTTTTATTTTGTGTCTTTTAAATAGTTAATATATATTAGACATTTAATAAATACTTCCAAAAAATAATCAAAAGAATCAGTGAAATGGTACTTTTTTCTTGAAACATATTTAGCCTTACAGTAAAATATGTTTATTAACAAAAGCATATGGAATGTGCACAAAGTGTGATCACTGAATATTGTGCAATATACGTGAGACAATCCTCATTAATGAGATCATCTGCAAATTAGACTTCCAATTTGGAGTATTATCTTTTCTAGTTATTCTTTATGTGTACTTTGGGAGATTATAAATTAAAATTGAGTAATCACAACTTTTTAAAAATGTTCAACCTTGAAGAAAAATGCAAATTCAAAAATATGAAATCAGTCCATGAAGATACATTATAATTTAGCTCCAAGTAGCTGTCCTGAAAGCCAGATAGTAACTTTGAATGATGATGTTTTATTGCATACAATGAAATCTTCCTATCTTGAACATAAAATTTACCAAAAAGGTATATCCACGAACATAATTCTAAATATCATAAGCATGAATTAAATTGTGAGAGAATTATTCAATAATAGATCTCACATCCTTAGTGTCTTAGCAGAAGGTATTATTCTTTAGTGGTAGGCAATTCACGTCCCAGTATGTGATGCAAAAAGCATCCATTGTGACAAACAGGGGAAATAAAGCTGTTTTGCATTAATGACAGAGACAACATTAAACCCAAGCAAAAGAAGATAGCCATATAGAAGTCCCAGCTTCAAAATTTCACACTTCTAAGGAAAAATGTACTAATCATACAATAGAATAATGCTAATGTTTTACATCTGCAAAATAATAAAGATGGGGAAATGGAACACAATTTCAAAAGAATTATGTAATCATACTGAGTGAAATGTAAGAGAATGAAACCAAGTAACTTTTGAATACAATATTTTGAATATATATCCTCATGCTAAAGACAAGAACAATAAATAAATATTGTATTCTAGTAAGTATATTTACTTTTCACAGTGTCTGAGTTAGCAATTCTAAAACTATTTTATTTATATCTTATGACTGAGCAACTAATTAAATATATTTTGAATAATTAGAGATAGGTTCTTTTTTTTTAACAATTGGAGGTATTTATATGCACTCAAAATGTTTAACACACAAAAAAATAGAAAACACAAACGTATAAATATAACTAATTATAAATAAATTACATCTATATCTGAATCAATATCTAATCTATAGATACTTGTTCTCTGAAATATCTTAGAAACAGGGGTGCCTGGGTGGCTCAGTCGTTAAGCGTCTGCCTTCGGCTCAGGTCATGATCCCAGAGTCCTGGGATCGAGCCCCGCATCGGGCTCCTTGCTCTGCAGGAAGCCTGCTTCCCCTGCTACCATTCCCTCTGCTTGTGTACCCTCTTCTCGCTGTGTTTCTCGCTGTCAAATAAATAAAATCTTTAAAAAAAAAATGAAATATCTTAGAAACAATGTTAGCTGCTAGCAATTACCTAGCATCCAGATCTTGGCTCTTAAAATGCCATTCCCCAGAGAAAAGAAGCCAGATTCCTTTGGAAAAAAAAAAAGTTAAGACTGGAGCAAGGAAATACAGGATCATTCTTGAATATCTTGTGGTACAAAAAAATAAGTACTCGAAGAATGATGTGAACTTGTTAAAAGGACATAAAAACCAGAATGAGAGTGTCTACTGACCAGGTATGGGAAAATTTGAACATCTAATAAATAAGAATAGTAACAAATAATAGTCATGAACTAACATAGGATTCCATAAGTCTATGTTGACATGTGAACGAGTGAATAGGTGAATATATAAATGAGGGAGAAGGAAACACTCTTATCTATGTAACTCTCAAATTTTAAAATTTAAAAGAAAAAAATAGAATTATAACCTAACCATTTGGTGACAACCATAATAAAAATATATTTCAGGAAAAAACCATCACTGTAAGGTGTGGGGAAAATTATGATGAGAACAGGACACTGACAGATTCTCAAAATATCTGCTTAGAAGATAGCTATTAATTATAAAGGGAGGGAAAATGAAACAAAGCAAAACACTAACTTTACAGGAGAGAAACTTAGAATGTCTAGAATCTCATATTATAAATCTATTTTTCCTTTTGAATTTTAAAATTTGAGATTATAACATAGAGAAAACCTTTTCGTCCTCCCTCATTTATGTATTCATGTAGTCATTAACCCATTAACCAAGACATTTAAGTTAATACTACCAGTAAAAGGGAAAAATTGCCATGATGTACCTTCTGCTAAGATAGACTAAGGACTCACCAGAACTTCTTTCTTATTTCAGTGTTAGATTCAGAATCTGAATTTAATCAGGGGAATTATTAGAACAGTATAAATAAAGAGATATTCCGCAGAATAACGAGTGAGCATTCTTTAAAAACTTCAAGATAATGAAAGACTAAGAAATCCTTCCAGATTAGAGGGCACTACAGAAAAAAATGACAATTAAAAAAACACATGACCCTGGAATAGATTATAAGCCAGAATAAAGCAAGGGATTTTGCTACAAATGAGTATAGTGAGGCCACTGATAGAGTTAGAGTACCCATGAGTTAGATAATGTAATTGTATCAATACCCAGTTCCAAATTTTGATACTGTGGTTATAAGCAAATGTTTTCTGTTTTAATTTTTGTTTTTTAGTAAATACATACTGATGTATTTATAGGTAAAGGAGCCTTATGTCAGTAGCCTTCTCTCACTTAGGAAACAATGATCTACATCTATCTATCCATACACGTATGTATGCATATATGTGAGAGAGAGCAAATGGTAAAGCAAATATGGTAGGACATTTGAGGAATCTGTTTGAAAGATATAAAATAATTTTTTGTACAATTTCTGAAATGCTTACCTAAGTCCAAAATTATGTCATAACAAATGTTAGAAGCAAGCAATAGGCTTCATATTTATAAACAATAGCCAGATAGAAGATATAAAGACAAAACGTTATTCACAGTAGAAATATAAAATATAAAATATTAAGGAATGTTTAACTAGAAATATGAAATGCCATTTTATACAAAAATATTTGAAACAAAAGACAAGTGTATTTGAACAAATATTTAGAGATATCCCTTGTTTTAGATAGAATGACAAAATATCATAAATACATATATTCTCCTTAATTTGTGCATTTAATATGATAACATTAATTTTACCAACTTTTTTTTAAGATTATATTTATTTATTTGTCAGAGAGAGAGAAAACACAAGCAGGAGGAGCCAGCAGGCAAAGGAGAAGCAGGCTTCCTGCCAAGCAAGGAGCCTGATGTGGGACTTGATTCCAAGACCCTGGGATCATGGCCTGAGTTGAAGGCAGATACTTAACCAACTGAGCGACCCAGGTTCCCATTACCAACATCTTTTTTCTAGAAATTTTCCAGAAGAAATTATTCTAAAATTCACATGGAATTTTATCATACCGAGTGAAATTGATTTTCCATACTGAGGAAAACCTGAAGGACAAAACAACAACAACAACAATAATAACAACAAAAACCAATTAAAGGTGATAACACAACTTGGCATAAAACATGAAAATATGTTCAACTTCATTTATATTTTTTCAACTTCATTCATAATACCAGAAATGCAGATTGAAATTTTTGAAATACTCTTTCTCATATTTTCAATTCAAGAAAACTAAAAAAACTTGTCACCAGTGAACCTGTGTTATAAGAAATGCTAAATACTGAAACATTATACGAGGTAGACACTTGGATCCTTGAAAATGAATGAAGATCATCAGAAAAGGTAATTTTCATCTTAATTTGTTATAATATGTATGACTGTTTAAACAAAAAAAGTATATTATTGTCTGTTATGATTTTTAGTATATGTATGAGTCACACATATGAAAATTGTAACCTAAGGATAGATTGCAAGGCTTGTACATTTTATGAGTTGGTATAATATAAAATATAAGCATGCTATTTTGTATATTGTAATCCCTAAAGTATTCTCTCTCTCTGCCCTAAATATAATCCAAAAATAGTCTGAACATTATCTACCACCTTAAGCTAATTAACATTTATGAAACTAACTAATATTTTTTGTTGCATATGGAATATTCACCAAGACAGACCATTTGCTGGATTATCAAGCATGTCTCCATACATACAAAAGAATCAAAATCATATAACCTGTGTTCTCTGACCACTGGAATTCAATTAGATACTAATAGCAATAAGATTCTGGAAATAAAGCCCTGTATTATGACAAGGTCATTGACCAAAGAAAATAAGGAAATATTTTGAGCTAAATGACAATGAAAACAAAGTATATCAAAAATTGTGGGATGTAGCTAAAGCAGTGCTTACAGGATAACATATAGCTTTAAATGGTTATATTACAGAAAAAGAAAGTTCTACATCACTCAAGTAAAAAAATGAAAACAAGAAACAGAAAACTTAAATAGCCTCACATCTATTAAACAAATTGGACTTTTTATCAAAGAAACTCATATATGTCAAGCCCAGATAGTGTCACACAAGTGTTTATTCAAATGTCAAGGAATAATTAATGCCACATTTTTACCAATTTTTCAGAAAACAAGAAAAACACTGAATAAATCATTCATGAAGCCAGCATAACCCTAATGTTAAGTTCTGAGAAAATTACAAAAATAGAAAGTTAGAAACCATTAATCCCTCATGAACATAGATTCAAAGAACATTAGCAAATACAATCCAACAATAAAACACCATGTTAAAGTAAGAATTATCTTAGTAATTCCAGGTTGAAAATCAATGTCATTTGATATATTATGATAATTAAAATGTAAGAACTTATAATATTTTAATTAATGCAGAAAAAAGCTCCTGACAAAATTCAACATCAGTTATCATTAAAAATTATTCAGCAAGCTAAACAAGGAAGCTCATTAATCTGATGACAAGTACCTTTGTAAAACCTACAGCTAACATTACATTTAATACTGAGAGACTGAGATCTTTCTCCCTAAGATTGGGAACAAGGCTACCACCAGTACTGTTTAACATTCTACTGGATGTCCTTAGACAAAATAAAATTCCTAAGACAGGCAAGGAAGAATTAAGAACTCTCTCTATTGGCATATGCTATATTAGTTTACAGAGAAAATCCCAGTGAAGTCACTGGCTACTGGAATTAATAAGTAAATATAACAAGGCCAAAAAGTACAAGGTTGGTAGACAAAAATCTATTTATTGATATATAGCAGTAGCACACATTTGGGAAATGAAATTTTAAAAAATCCACTTCAAATAATGACAAAAGTTATAAAATATTTAAGACTAAATCTAAGAAAATATGAACAAGAGAACTACACTGAAAAATAAAAATATAGCTGGGGAAAAAATAAAGAAGAGAAAAATAAATGCAGAAATACATCCTATTTTGGAAGAGTAAAAAAGAAAAACAAAACCCAACCAACTTTCACTACCTTCATTTATAATGAGCATGCTACTGTCATAGGAAGAGGCTATAGCTGAGTCGACTTCTTAACCAACACAGCGAGGTGGGAAACAATGAGTGATATCAGCAGATCAGTTAGATAAAAGCAATACAATACTAAATCCTATCACAGGCAAGACATTACTCACCTATCTTGGAGAAAAATAGTTTTGTAAGAAATCAGAGGATATGTCATTCAACACCTAATTTGAAGATATTATCAAACTAACTGTATAATAAACTAAAATGGACTTCAGAGTAAAAAAGTCTTAAACGGTAGGGAAAAGAGATTTGAGAAATGAGCCTTGGGATGTATGAATTTGATGCTAACCCTCTATTAGAGTCCATCTTTTTGAAATGAACGTTAACAGCGGATGAACTAGAATATTCATAGCATAATGGCAATAACTGACATTGGTAACTCTCCATTAGTAAGAGAATGCTTGTAAAGATGGCGGCAATCCACACCATGAAATTGTACGCAACAATTACTAAAAGAAGGAATTAGGTCTATAAGACAATTGGGAAGGACTTCTACAATATATACTTTTCTGGGAACATCAAAAACAAGATGTATAAAAAGGTGCAAAATACACTGCTGCATTTTTGTAAAACACCGCAGAAATGGATAATCCAATGATCATGTATACATGACTATAAGCGCACCAAGAAGGGAGCAGCATCTGAAGCTTGACCTGAACCTTGGTTAGGGAGATCAGCAGGAATGGCTTAATTCAGCTCGCATGGTCTCATCCTTCAATAGACTATCTTGAGTTCTCTACACAGTATATACTACGTTCTAAGAGAATGGAAGTGGAAGTGCCAGGGTCTCTTCTAGTCTGGGTAGATGTATATCACTTCTCGTCAAAGCAAGTATAATAAAGCCAGCCCAGATTCAGAGTGGAGAAATAGATTCCATTGTGTGTGTGTGTGTGTGTGTAGTGGCAAAATCACACTGCAAAGAAGCATGCATCTAGGGTCTTGCAAACACCTTTGCAAACAATATATCACAGTGGAGGAATGGTGGGATGATTGAGGAAGGAGGAGGGGGAAAATAGATTCAACATTTAAGGTCAGTGCTTGAGCAGTTCCATTAATAAAAATGTAATCTCAGCTTTGACACATGAAGGAGGCACACAGTGCAAACTGCATGGACAAGCTCAGTACGGGACACATACAAATAAGTTACTTACTTAGAAACTCTGGTTAGGGTTTTCCTGAAAAGTAGAAATTGAAGAATTACATCAGAATTCACTATTTTTGTAAAAATTTTGTACATCTGTACACTGTATATTTTACAAAAATAATTTTTAAAGTTTCTAAGTTAATCTACATGGTCAGTGCAATTCTGATGAAAATTGTAATAGGATTTTTAGTGAGAGTAGACTAGATAATCCTCAAATAAATGCTAAAGAATAAATGTTCAGGCATAATCAAACTATTATAATGAATAAAAATGAAGAGAAAAACCAATCTTACAATATACTGATTTATTATAAGGTAATTAAAATATTATCATATTGCTTCAGGGGTAAAGATATTAATGGATAAGAATATGACCTTGGAATGAAACTCACACATATATGAAGACTTAGTATATTATAAAAATGGGATTAGTACTAAATGAAAAAATGGAAAATAACCTATACAAGAAATTATAACAAGTAGTTAATATAAGAGAAATCACAAGTCTATTAAACATGTGACAGATACCCAAAATACTAGCAATCAGGGAAATATAAATTTATATGACCCAGAGATACTATGTTTTCCCATTTGATGGGCATAAATTAAAATGCTTGAAGATACCAAATTTGGCTAGCATAAAGCTGACTTCTCATTCACTTGATATAGAAGAGTAAATTGATAATTCATTTTGACAGTAATTGGGCAATCTAATAAGGTTGAAAATGTATGGACCGTATGGAAAAGTAATTTAACTGTTTATACATCCTTAAGAACTTCTCGTATATTTTTACAATGAAACATGGCTAGATATGTTTATTGTTGCATCTTATTTTGCGAGGTGAAAAAATTATAAACTATTCAGTAGGTTTATAGATAAACTATAGTATATTCGTATGAAGAAATAATTCATAAAGTTAAAATGAATGCAATATAGAAAATGTTTCAAGTATAAGTAGATCTCAAGTAACAGTTTTGAGTGAAAAAAGTAACTTGAACAATGATGCTTAGGATACTGGGGCGCCTGGGTGGCTCAGTGGGTTAAAGCCTCTGCCTTCAGCTCAGATCATGATCTCAGGGTCCTGGGATCGAGCCCCACATTGGGCTCTTTGCTCAGCGGGGAGCCTGCTTCCCCCTCTCTCTCTGCCTATTTGTGATCTCTTTCTGTCAAATAAATAAATAAAATCTTAAAAAATGATGCTTAGGATAATATTTATATTAATAATGAAAACACAGAAATAGTATGTTATTTTTATGTATATTTGTGCTAAAAAGCACAATAATTGTAAAGATACATACTGATTACTTGATAGTAATTGCTTCTGGGACCAAAGGGAAATGAGATGAGGAGGAGAAAACTAAAATCTTTAACCAAAGTGTGATTTATTTCCTTCAAAAAAAATTTGAAGTGAATATGATAAGGTAATATTTTTAAAATTCTGTGTGATGTGCAAAAGGATATTTATTATATTATTCTTCACTTGTATGTATAGAACATAAAATAAAAACATTGAATTTTAGTCATTTAAGCTGCTTTAGCTATGAAAATAAAAACTGATACAAGAAAAGTTTGATATTAAGAACAAATACTCATTGGATGTATGCCATATTCCACAGCATATAAGACACAAGAGATCAGCTAATCTTCAGAATAACCTTATGTGGTGGATGACGTTTTTGTTACCATTTATAGGTTAAAAACCCTTACTGCCAAGTAAGGGATTAGGCTTACTGTCTAAAGTCATAAATCTAGTTATTGGTAGAATTGGAATTAGAAGTAAGGCACTGTGACTCCAGGGTTGGGTATTATGTGAGATTCATTCTTGGATTCATGAAAAATAAGTTAGGAATTTTATTATACAAGTTGGAAGGCATGACATGAAAGTACTGGCAGATTTTGGGTCTTTTTAGGCAGGGTTTGGCTGTTCTAAGGCAGCTTACACAGAGCTACAGATGAAAGAGTATGGGGATTTGGCAGTTAGTCCAGAGAGAGTGTAGTATTATTGGCAAAGTAGACCTCTTTACTCATAAGAGGACAGATGGCATGACTCTTGCAGAACCAAATGACAGGCTACTGTTTACATCAAGTATCAGACACGGTCATTAATAGACAGGAATCTACGGATAAAATATAGTTACTGGATAGGGTGGAGGGAACAGGCAAGATGTTTAGCAACTTTGAAGAATAAATTTAAAGGAGAGTCACTATTGAGACAGAAAACTCCATTGTTGGCAAATACTCCTTTAATGTTGATGCTATCATTTCTACACCAAAGATTTGACATTTTGCCAGTCTATTACTTGGGGTGTTGATGACGAAGGGAAAGAATTACAAAACAGTTTTGAATTAGGAATGATTGGAAAAACAAAACAAGCATAAGAGAGAACCTGGTGATTCCCTCTTCATGGAGGGAAAGAATATCCTCTCAAAGCAACATCTTCTTGTAACATCTCCCAAAATGGAATTCTTGGCCAAAAAGATAGGGCATTGAATATTGGGATGGTGGGTCTTGAGGAGGACTGTCAAACCACCTTCTCTTCTCTTAAATTTTAAATCATTTGGAAAAAGAATTATCAATCACATGTGACTCTGAATATCAGTTTTATGACTTACAAGGCTAAACTGGAAAAATTGCATCTTTAAATTGAGCTTACTTCTCTAGACATGGGTGGATTTGGATATCATTGGGCCTTCTTCAAAGGGAGAGGTCTTTTTAATCTAGCAGAGAGAGGTAAATCTGTACTAGTCAAGGATAAGTAACTCTGCTCTGCAAGGAACAAAGCTGCTGAGTCACATCTCCTCTATCACTTCTTCCAATTTAGCTCTCCCATGGGAATGGAAATAAGCAGTTTTCCCTTCTTTGTCTTTCCTGAGATGTGGATATTCTTTCTCTCCATGGGTGCAGGACTAGGTAAAAGCAGTTCTCACTAATGTAGCAATTCTTACATTGGAAGGAAGGTGACCATAAGAAGGAGCTTCTTCTCACTCTTTCTTACCCAATCAAGGAACACAGGAGGGCAAAATAATTGAGTTCATTGTATTACCTTGATTTTGTTTACTATTTAATGCCAGAGTAAATGAAATCAAGCAATCTTCTAGAAAAGCAACTGTTTGAGTTCAACTGATCCTTTAAAGAAAGTTGTGATGTATTTTATTATTTTGTGTATTGCTTGGTGAGAATGTACGTAGATTTCATTGCTTTTGTGCTACATTTTGTAAATAGTTTTAGGCAAATCAAGCTGTTAAAACTTTTTTATTAGAAAACTTCAAGGATTATTATTTGATTCTTAAAAACACAATCATTGTTAAGATGTTGAAATACATAGGATGATGGTTATAAGCATTAGACTTGAAATCTGAGGTTTTTTAATGACTGACAATGTTATATGACTTATTGTGACATAATCTTTATTATATTTTCTCTAATGAGCACATCTAAGTCCCACAAAATAAGCTTTATAAGGTAATGTGAATTATGAAAAATATAAGTAGACTTTGGTCAAGATATACTGTCTAAGACATGTTGAAACCTACTGTATGTATGGGTCAATTGAGCTGTGGAAAATGCTAGTAATATGATGTGATTACCAGCACTGGTTTGTGACTTGAAGAGGTAGGTCAGTGATGGTCAGGAAAAGAAGAAGCCAGAGCATAAAATATACCAAAAATATTTTTTAGGAAAGTTTAAAGATCAAGTTGAAAAATTTCTGATATATTCTCCTCATTTGAACTTCCCTTATGTCTCTTTTATCTCATTTAAAAGTATAATAATCTGATTTTCATAGTTTTCCATTGTGTTCTTTTTATAATCCATGTAGACCAAGTCATCTGAGTTCAAGAACTGTATCATACACTTGTTGGAATCCCCACCTGCAACTGATTAGAAGGCTTTTCCTCTCGATACCATCTTAATAGATACTGTTTGAAATAATTAAAGAAAATATCATCCTAAGGTTCTTTAAAATAAATGAGGGCATTGTTTACAAACTATTCTCATCCCATTTGGACACAAATACAAAGTGAAATATGTTTTATCACAACACAGAGCTTCATGGCCAATGCCAATATTCTCAACCCACCTTGACCAGACCATCTTTACTCTACATTGGAGTCACAGATGGTAAATCTAGCCTACCTAGGTTTATTATGAGTATCAGTTGTTGATATCTAGAAAGAAAAGGAAGACTGAATATCATAAAATAATAGCCTTGCTAAAAACTGCAAGTTTTTAAAAATTACAGTGATTTGGTATCTCCTAAGTGTAAATATCACATTATTGTTAAATTCATAATAGACACAAAAAAGAGAACTATTTTGAAAACCAGCCTAGGAGAGTATAGACTAGCTGTGTCCAATAAAATTTCTGTGGTGATAGAAATGTCCTATATCTGTGATGTGCCATATGGGAGGCATTACACCCATGTGGCTATTGAGACCTAGAAATGTAGCTAGTGTGACACAGGAACTAAATTTTTAATTTTGCTTACTTTTAATTAATTTAGATGTAAGCACCCTCATGTAGCTGGTACATATCGTATAGTTCAAGGGGACCATTTTGCAATTCAAACTCCAGACTCAAGTTATTTTGACTCTCTGGACCCTGGGGTCATAAACTTGATGCCATTTATGACCCTGGGGTCATAAACTTGATGCCATTATGTTTTTAAAAAAAAAAAAACATTTAAAGGTTAGATGTTGAGAATTTGCAGGATATATTACAAACCAGGGCCATTATAATAGTGAATATTAACTGAAAATTCTTTCTATGTGCCAGACGTTGGTTAAAGGGTTTCACAAGAATTAACTCATTTTTATCTCATAACAACCTTTTAAAATTAGTACTATTATTGCACCCATATTATTGATGAGGAACATGAAGCACAGAAAAGGTAAGTAACTTGTCCAGGGCCAACCAGCTCACAAGTGTTGGGAGTGTGGATGCAAACAGACAGCCTTACTCAGAATAGAACCTCCAAGTATAGATTTCAGCTTTCCTGGGATATGTACCATAATTTACCAATTCTAAAATACTGTTGATTTAAGATCCTTCCCTATTTTATCCACATCTACAAAAAGAAAAACAACCACAAATATTGCCAGTAAACTGATAGGCCACTAATCATAAAACACAATCAGAACTGTTATGACATGGAAAAAAATGTGACAGTATAAGAAAATATTTTAGCGCTGCTAATAAGATTCAGGTCTTTTTAGTTATAAGTAATCATCGACTTTTGAGTAAAATAAATGAAGTTGGGATTGTTATCATGGCCTGAAGATAAGAGCCTAAAATAAGTAGTAAGATTGGATTTTAATAAAACTCTTTCAGGGGCTGAATCTTTTACAGGAAATAAGGACAGGAGAGCATACACTAAAAGTTGATGCTTGTCAATCCTGATTATTACCATGTAATCCATGTACACACCAAACTCCTCATATGTAGAAAAGGAAACATATAGATGCTGCAACAGCATTTTCAGGGATAAACCAGGACCACATTCTCCTTGATTTTAATAGTACCACATTCTAATCTATTTCTGCCTTGTCTCAGACCTGCCAAAAACAAGGACTGGAACAGCCATTAGGCAAGTCTCCACAGCAGTGAAGAGCTGCTAGAATGCTAGAGCTAGCATTGTGGATGCTAGAACATAAAATATTATTATAGGTAGAAGTTGTTGGAAACATTTCCTTAATTTAGTTCACTGTCACAATGTCTTCTTAATGATTCCCAGATACTTCACTTGGAAATCCTTCCTAGTCTCCCTAGGCAGCTGTGTACTTTATCCTGAGCTCCAATAAATCTTTATGTGAGAATGATGTTATGGTGCTTTAATTATGTATTTTCAGGTCTATCTCTCTTTTATATAATACATGTTGTTTCCTTTCATCTTATGACTTTAATATCCAGAAAACTCCTGGAACATATTAGGAAATGACTTTTATTCAATAAACAAAGAGTTATCTGGCCATGGGCACTTAATGACCACCAGGCAAAGAAGAAAAATTAAGCAATTGTAGGTGCCTATGACACTGCCTGAATATATTTGACACTACAGAACCTCACTAACAATTCCTATTATAACAGCTAACTTGACATAGAGTATATATGTTGCTTGGTCTGGTCAGAATCCATCCATTCTTCTAGTATGAGAGGTTTCCTTTGGGGTGGGGGTGTTGCTGAGCTGATAAGGTATAGGTCTAGAGCTTCTCATAGCCTTTTGGGTTCCATGTAGGGGAGAACCTGCATGAGAATGAAACCATCACAAAGGAAAATAGAATGAGGAGTGGAAAGACAAGAGTCTGGTAGCCTCATCTGAGGACCTACATCTAACAGTAAGTAGACTTTTCAATTATATAAGCCAATGATTCCTCCTTTTCTCTAAGCTAAGATGATATTAAATGAATAACTTGTTGAATTGGAAGGTAACCCTTTCAATGATGCTGTATTGAAACTGAATATTTCATGTGCCTTTCTTTAAGTACTATTAAGCAACTATTATGTGCCAACACTTATTCTGTTAAAATATGGAAGCTTTTATTATTGGTCCCAGTATTGAAACCTTTAACATATATCAGCCACTACTCAGTACTCAGTTACTATTTGTAAAAGTGTATTCCTTTGCCAGCCTTCGGTAGAGAAGCTACATGTAAAAGTGTAAATATGATAGGAATATCCTAAAGTATGATTCATGCCATGTGCCATGTCTGTCCTATAGAAGCTGCTTATCTCTTTCTGACTATATTTAATTTGCAATTTTTTCTAAACAGTATGATAGATACTAATTTTTGAGAACTAAATAGGAGCCCATGATCTAATAAATATTGCATAACTATGACTTTGAAGGAAACAAGACTATAATTTTCAACCTACCAAAGAGCTAATTAGGAGATAAGTGTACACTAGAAATCATAGCAAAGTGGAATAAACACTTGAATTTTGGTCCAATCTTGAGATTATCTTCTACAAAAACATTGAGTATAATTTGCTTAATCTTTCAGATTCATGTTTAAGAACAAGTATGTAGAATTAGTTTATGCTTAAGATTTCTTCAATCTCATATAATCACAAAATGTGGAATGATATCCTTAGGAGGTCATCCATAAGAGTCCTCTGATTTTGAATAGAGTTAAAAGGAATTTCATATTTCATTTTACACTATAAATCTTCACTCTAATGTATTCCATGTCAACTGAATGAGACTATATCTCTAGTGTTGCTAGAATATACTCTCTGAACCAATGCTAACCAATTTTTAATTGACATTCATAGCTATGTTAGTAATCTGACTTATGGAATTAAACTAAATAATACTAGAGAAAAGAACTCAGAAAAAGTTCTAGTGTAATTTATTTCTGAAATGTTCTGTCCCCACACAAATACATTTTTATCACTGAAAGATTAAGAACAATTCTTAAGTAGGTATTATTAAGATAAATTAGGTATTATTGATTAATATTTGTCTGTCTATATCTCAGGAACTATGCAAAGTGCATTACATGACTCATCTCATTTAATTTTCATTCTAACTTTTGATAAGCATAATACTTAATGGATGAAAACGGGTTTGCTTGATGGTTGTGCCAGAATTCAATATTTGGCAGATTTGCCTAAATTTAAACTTAAGTTTCCAAACCAAAATTAGATCCTATTAAAATATTTTCCTATTCTCATGATTTATACAGGTTTAAAGAATATACTTTTTCCCATTTTATTTGTAACTCCAGAGACAAACCAGAATTAGGAAGCACACAATTTAAAGTAATTTATGTTTGAAACAGTAGAATTCTTCTTTTGGAGTGTAAACTTCTTTTGCAGTGGCTCTTCTATCTCATAGTGCCATTATTGTTTTATTTTAGAGGGCATAGATTATGCCATGGGAAAGAAACAACCTCAACAATCTCAGCTATGTTATATAGCAAAGGTTCATTTTTCATGTAAAGTCCGTTGTAAGTCTGAGCAACTCTCCAAGGCAAGCTATCTCCATGGTCCAGGCTGAAGAAGTCTCCACTGTCTTGTAGCTATACCATTTCATTGATCCCCATTGGTTATTGCAGTAGAGGAAAGTGAGCCACTAGCAATATTTTTTTTCAGTCTAGAAATAAAAAGTATCATCTGTACGTAAACTCATTGGCTATAACTGGAAAATAAAGGGGTTTTGGAAATTGTCTTCTATGTGACTGGAGAAGCAAAACTGGACATGGGGAACACTAGCAAGTCTAGCTTGTCTTCCACAAGTTTCATTAATGTAGGATATCCAAAGTCATTGTGCATGTCTGTCATCAAGTTGGCAGAGAGTGAAGGAAAAGGAAGGATCATACATGAGACATTAATTTGCTCCAGGTGCAGTAGTGGCACTTCAGCCAGAATCTAGTCACACTTCACTTAAAGGGAGGCCAGAAAGTATAATCTAGATTTGTGGCCTGAAATGAAAGAAAATAAATTTGGAAATGTCTATCATGTCCTGTTGCATGGTATTGTCCTTTCTTGAGATCACTCTCCATCCAAATCCTAATTTTATTGCTTTCTTCTCTTCAAGCTAGTGTAAATATTCAGCCCAGGTATCTCTCCCAAATTCCAACTCATATCAAATTGGACTTATGGAAATCATGTCCGCAACTGAATACTTGATTTCTCTTCATGCATCTTACTACTCCACCCATTTTGTGTGCAGTCAGCTCATTTTCTTAGCTCTACCTTCAAGGATATCCAGAATTGGAGTAGTCCTCATCACTTTCACTGCTGGTGCCTAACCCAAGCCACCACCTCTTACTGGGATGATTGCAAAAACTTCTTAACTGGTTCATCTGTTTCTACTCTTGCCCCTACATTTACTTCTCATCACTGAAACCAGAATAGCCTGTGCAGAGCATGAGCTGGATTTAGCCACACTGCATTTTCACACTTAGGCTGGTGACATCCCTTTTTATAAATTATTCCATGTACCTCAGACAATAAAGATATCTGCTCTTTTGAAGGAGAATAATTAAAATGTGCTCATCCACAGTCAATATTTGTAGACCCAACCTGATTACTCCTTATTTTCTCTGTGACTTTTTGTTTCCCACTTTTACTACCAACATAATTGACAGTGATGGCATAGAACAAGAATTTTTTTTTTCTTCTTTGTACCATTGGGAATTAGTTGTCCCCTAATAGGGATAGTGTGAATTTTAAGGTATGTAATAATTTTTAAGATACCAAATAAGCCACAAAGACTGAGAAACAGGCCATGCTTTTGTTTCCATATCTACTCCTAATTTATTTAAATCATATACAGAGAAAGCAATAGCCCAAGCCTTACAGTACTGTGTTTTCCTAATGGCAGTTTATGAAGTTCACCATGTGGAAGTTTACTTCCATATGAAAGTAAACATATATGGAAAGTGGCTATTATTTGTCTTTTATCCTCTCCCATTGCACTTATGCATACATACAAAGATACACATATACCTGCACATATATAAAATCTTCCTCTTTCTATTTACATTATGCATGTATATCTCTAAGACGTTTTAAGGCATGATATGCTAACTTTTAATATTTCCTGTGATGTACATCATGTCTTATTTTAATATATGCAGATATTATTTCACTATTTTCCTTAGAAATAATTTTAATTTTAATCATGTAATAAGATATTCTTGTATGTATGATGGCTGACTGAACATAATAAGAAATAAAATAAAAATAAAATATAAGCCACTGCGGGGGAAAAAGATAGTCTTGTGTGTATGTGTTGGGTGTTTATTTAATGTATTTTTGTCTTTTCAATTTACTTTTTATTTTATTACATTTATCTAAGTGAAGTTTCAAAGGCCATAATGTTCTACTACAATGGTAGAGGGATCAAATAAAATTCTTTGCAAATATCAAATAGTTCACTTTTATTTTTTTCAACTTTTGAAGTTGCCAATACATTTTTATATTTGCCAATTTCATTTGGTATTTGCTACCTTATATGAAGCATGATTGATTTTTTAAAAGTCAATCGAAGTCTTATATGTGATTTTAAAAACCACATAGTGTGTGAGGAGTTATAACAAACACTATTATTTAATTTGCCCCCATCTGGAAGATAGACACAGATTAAGCATAAATAAATTTTGGTCATCATATTCTTGAGAGGCCAATAAGGAACATTGTTCTAATTATGGAACAATTTTCTTCCTATATGCATATAGCTGTGTTGAAGAGCATGTAATAGATGTTGGAGATTCTGTTTCTAGCAAAGCTATGGTAGTTGCCTGCAAATCATAGTTACTGTCTAGTTCATACAGTTCTTTAGCAGACATGTATATTGTTTATTGTGAGTAAAACTTTGTGTGGAGGTAAAATAGCAATTCCATCTTGGAGTTTGTCCTCAACAGGTTTGCAGTCTATAAGGGAAACAATAGGGAATATGAAATACACACATGAAATCTTGCCTAATTCACCTCTTCCCAATAGCTGATCTCTTTCATTTGTTTGTTTTCCATTTTGTTTCTTCCTCTTGAAGAACAATATTCTATATTATTTAATTATTAGTTGTTTTGGCATCCTCTACAAAACTTAACAACCTGAGGGTAGATAAGGGTTATTATATTTGACCATATGCAATAATATGGGCCATCCATTGAGTACTCAGTAAACATTTGTGAAATCAGTAAATGGTATGTGTTCAAAAGATATTTATACATTTATTTAAGGAGTTTTGACAATATGCAATGATAAACCAAATAATAGAGGAACCAAACTAACATTATTGTTTTAGATTTTTATTTATTTTAGAGAGAGAAGGTGCATGCCTGTGCATGCAGATGAGGAGGGCAGAGGGGCAGAGAGAGAAGGAGAGAGAGAATCCAAAGCAGACTCCACACTGAAAGTGGAGCCTGACACAAGGCTCCATCCCATGACCCTAAGATTATGACCTGAGCCGAAACCAAGAGTCCGTCTCAACCGACTGAACCACCCAGATGCTAACATTATTGGAATCCTGATAAGAAGAGGGAAGCCAAAAGACGAAATATTTATTTCTTTCATTTGAGAAAATGTTTGCATTTTTCATTCATTAAGTAATAGTAAGTAATGTTAATCCACCTTCTCAGTGAAGAATTTTCTCTGGGGATTTTCTTTTTGTTTTCTCTCTCTCTCTCCCTCTCTCTTTTATGTTGCTGTCAGCTTCCTCTGGGATGGTTTAGTGGTCAGTTGGAGCCACCTGAGCATTCAAACTTTACTAGGCAACTATTAAAGACAAAATACGGTTATGCAAAAAGGCCATAAATACAACTTTCCCAAAATTCATGGGAACAAAGATCTCCTAATCCAGGTTAATCTAAGTACTTTTGTTATGTACTAAGGACTATGTGCACGATTTGACAAACAGATAAATCTGTATTTGATAAATCTGTATTTGAGCTTTCCTTCAGGAGTGTTTGTTATTGTTGTTGTTTTATTTGAAGTATAGTTTACACACGATATTACATAGTGATTTGACAAGTTTATATTTTGTGCTGTGTTCATCACAAGTGTAACTACCATCTGTCACCATACCATTGACTATATTCCCTCTGCTGTACCCTTATCCTCTGACTTATTTATTCCATAACTGGAAGACTGTATCTCTCATTCCCTTTTGCCCACTTTGCCCATCCCCAACACCTTCTCCTCCGGCAACCATCAGTTTGTCTTCTGCATTTATGGGTCTTTTTGTTTTATTTGTTTTGTTTTTTTAGATTCCACATATAAGTGAAATAATATAGTATTTGTCTTTGTCTGACTTATTTCACTTAGCTTGTATCTTCTAGGTCCATTCATGTTGTTGCAAAAGGCAAATCCCATTTTTTTGGGGGGGGGCAAAAATCCCATTTTTTATGGCTAAGTAATATTCCAGTGTGTGTGTGTGTGTGTGTGTGTTTGTGTGTGTGTGTGTGACATATTTATCTCTTCATCTATCAGTGGACACTTGGTTTGCTTCCATACCTTGTCTATTGTAAATAAAGCTGCTATATACATAGGGATGCATATATCTTTTTGAACTAGTATTTACATTTTCTTTGGGTGACTAGGTAAATATTCAGTAGTGGAATTATTGGATTATGTGGTATTTTCATTTTTAATTTTTTGAGGAAACTCCATAATGCTTTCCAGACTGTCTGTATAGTTTGCATTCCAACCAACAGTAAGAGTATTCTTTTTTCTTCACATTCTCACCAACACTTGCTGTTTTTTGTGTTGTTGATTTTTAGCCATTCTGACAGGTGTTTAGTGATATCTAATTTGGTTTTGATTTGCATATCCCTGATCAGTGATGTTGAGCATCTTTTCATGTGTCTTTTGGTCATTTGTATGTCTTCTTTAGGAAAATGTCTAATCAGGTGGAACTAACAATAAGTTTTGACGAACAGGTATGTGTGTGAATAGACTCCATGGAAAATGCTTAGGTGTAGAAGTATGCCTTCCTAGGATAAGGCTGGATATTCAGTGTGGATACTCAGTATGAAGAGGTAGCTAAATGATAGTAGCTGTTCGAACTAATTTCAACTTTGTGTAGTTGGTGACAGATGTTATATTATTTTAAAACTTAAACAAATAGATCTGTGAATTTAACTGGAAACCTGAATTTTTTACCATTATTACTTATTCCTTTGAACAAAATGTTTGCCTCTTATGAGTGAGATCTTCTAGCATAATTATTAATATCATGCACCTTGATTTAGATATCCTAGTCTATACTTTAGTTTCTTGTTATTGTTATTGTTATTGGAATAACACTACCCCATAGAATTATGACTACATTTTTGAAAAGCATTTAAAACAGAGTCTGAGCCCACACTAATTGTTTGAACTTGTCATAATTGTCATGGTTCTCGTTGTTACTATTATTATACACTTAAAAATGTGTTACTTACTTTCTCTAAATCTCCAAGTCCTTCTCCGGGCCAATGGGACTCTGCTATTTACACTAAAAGATATTTTTATAAGTATAGATTAGTTATTGTTAGCTCTTAGAAAGCATTATATAAATCATAACCAATATTTTGTTTAATTGTTATGATTATTATTATTTTATTATACTAATATTTTATTACTTACCAACTGGGTAAACCTTTGGCAAAATTATTGAATGCCTGTCTGCCTTAGTCTCTTTATCTGGAAAATTGGACAACATTATAAAATGTCCCTATATATAGGGACTTTTTTTTATAAAGGCAAATAGAGATTATGGTAAGCAATCAATGAATAAGGACTACAATTATTTTCATATTGTTATTGTTGCTATTATTGTAGGTCATTGTCATGATTTAGTGTGGAATAACCACACATAATGTAAAACAATACGCTTTTTAGTCAACTCAATGAAATTCTATCCATCCGTTAAGTGGTTCAGTGATTAAAGAAACCAGATATGCTGCCTTCCATAGCCAGACTGTTTTAATATTCTACGAAGTGTATTTTATTATACAAACATATATTTGCCAGAGGATGAGGTGGAAATATTTTCCTCTTATTTGCTATACTAGTTCTTTGTTTTCTGTCATTATTTTCAAGATAAAATGTCATCTCCAATGGGAAAATGAAAACTGAAATTTTCAGATGTCATAATTGCCAGGAAAGTGATAACACACTATTTAAAAATTAATAGATATGCTGAAAGATAAGGGAGATGTGACCTTCATTATCTCATGAGGAATTAAACTTGTTGGCACATAATGCATGTCTGTTGAACAAATAAATCACTGCTCAGTCTCCTTTCTGTCACCTGCCAAGCATAGTTTTCTTCAGCTAAGAATATTAAAGGAGCTATTTTGAAATTTTCAGTAGAATTTCATCCATTTTTAGATTAAATCATTCTTTATGATCAAATATCTAATATTAAGGATTGATAATGAAGAACAATTTCAGAAGGAGATAAATTTATCTTACATTTTAGTTTTCAATGAGTTTTAGTAGCAATATGAGTTCTTATACACAGGGCTTACATAGTCCTTGTTTAATAATTCCTAAACTGTGAAGAATGTATAATGAAAATGAATGCAAGCTACATTTTTTCTACAAATGAAAAGCTTTGTAAAAGTTTATAAAAATTCTTACATTGAACACACTTGTATAGAATCAGTCTAAAATGATGGACAATTAAAAGTAAACTAATACAGGGTACTGGCTGGTTTAGTCAGTAGAACATGTGACTCTTTTTTTTTTAAAGATTTTACTTATTTGACAGAGAGAGACACAGAGAGAGAAGGAACACAAGTAGAGGGAATGGTAGAGGGAGAAGAAGGCTTCCTGCCGAGCAGGGAGCCTGATGAGGGGCTCAATGCGGGGCTCAATCCCAGGACCCTGGGATCATGACCTGAGCCAAAGGCAGACGCTTAACAACTGAGCCACCCAGGTGACCCGAACATGTGACTCTTGATCTCAAGGTCATGAGTTCAAGCCCCACATTGGGCTTGGAGCCTACTTAAAAAAAAACAGGGGTCCCTTGAAATTGGAAGAGAATGAGTTAGAAGTTAGAGTTTATGATTATTTTGTTATTTTATGGATCCTCTCCCTATGAACTATGCTATGAACTATGCTCATATGTCCCACCCACTCCCATAAAAATCACCTTTTTTTTTAAACTGCAGTGCATTTTGAAATGGGGAGTCAGGAATCAGGGCTCTACTCAAGGCTTCTCCCACTAGTGAGCCCTGTGACCTTGATCTAATACCGTAATTTTCTTAGCTTCAAATTTGTTTTGTTCATAATAAAAGAGTTGACTATGGGACTCCTGGATAGCTTAGTTGGTTAAGCATCTGCCTTCAGCTCAGGTCATGATCCCAGAGTCCTGGGATTGAGCCCCACATCGGGCTCTGTGCTTCTTGCTCTTCCTCTCTCTCTGCCCCTCTCCCTCCACTCATGTTCTCTCTCTCTGTCTCAAATAAATAAAATATAATCTTTAAAAAAATGCTGAATATATGATGACTTGTGCCCTCTGGGCTCTAAATTCCTATAAGGTTTAGAAATCTTTTAAAATGTTCTTGTGCCCCAGGAAGAGCCTCAAGCGTGCATACTGTATTTGACCTGCTAAACCAAGCACATATTATTGCTTAAGG
Organism: Procyon lotor; assembly: GCA_028646535.1. Classification (NCBI taxonomy): domain Eukaryota; kingdom Metazoa; phylum Chordata; class Mammalia; order Carnivora; family Procyonidae; genus Procyon; species Procyon lotor. Next base: position 17,124,646 of record CM053604.1, read on the forward strand.
CTTTGGGGCCTGGCCATCATGTGCTTCTCTGAGAGCATTCATGATGCATCATGGACAGTTCCAGAGCTCAGGCGACAGTGTTGACCTGTACTATAGACAGGAAATCTGTCCTACTCAGCCTCAAAAGGTAACAACTGCTGCTCTTACATTTAAGTCATAGCTTAAGGTCAAATTCACACAGGGCAAGCAGCACAAATTACTTGGATTCGAGATTCTGGTTTTTTTCTTTTTAAAGATTTTATTTATTTATTTGAGAGGGAGAGAGAGTGAGAGAGAGCAAGAGCATGAGAGGGGAGAAGGTCAGAGGGAGAAGCAGACTCCCCGCAGAGCTGGGGGTCCGATGTGGGACTCGATCCTGGGACTCCAGGATCATAACCTGAGCCAGAGACAGTTGCTTAACCAACTGAGCCATCCAGGTTCCCTCAAGATTCTTACATAGAAAAATCTGCACCTACTAGTGAGATAATAATCTTGTCAATATTAGGAGTTGACTTTTTCAAGAATCTATAAGAATCTTTTTCAAGAATTCATAAGAATCTATGATAGACAGAAATTGAATTACTATTTTCTTTCCTGAGGATAAAATTAGCAAGGCCATTCTGAAGATTTCAAGAGACTTATAAACTCTCTTTGTGCATTTTGTGGATTGGTACCAATGTGCCTAAGGCATACTCTGTTGGTGGGCATATTTTCCACATAACTTAGGTTAATTCTTTTTTGTTTGTTTCAAGTTTTTTTTATTTTATTTTATTTATTTATTTGACAGAGAGAGAGATCACAAGGAGGCAGAGAGGCAGGCAGAGAGAGAGGGAAGCAGGCTCCCTGCTGAGCAGAGAGCCCAATGCAGGGCTTGATCCCAGGACCCTGAGATCATGACCTTGGCTGAAGGCAGAGGCCTTAACCCACTGAGCCACCCAGGCACCCTGTTTCAAGTTTTTATTTAAATTCTAGTTTGTTAACATACAATGTACTATTAATTTCAGAAGTAAAATTTAGTGATTCGTTATTTACACATAACACCCAGTGTTCATCACAAATGTCCTCCTTTGTACCCATCATCTATTTAGCCCATCTGCCTGGCCACCTCCCTACAGCAGCCCTGTTTGTTCTCTATAGTTAAGAGTCTATTTTACAGTTTGCCTCTCTGTTTTTTTCCACTATGTTCATATTTTGTTTCTTAAATTCCACATATGAATGAAATCATATGATATTTGTCTTTCTCTTATTTCACTTAGTATAATACTCTCTAGTTCCATCCCTGTCATTGCAAATGGAAAGATTTCATTATTTTTGGTGGCTGAGTAATATTCCACTGTATGTATGTATGTATATACACAGACCACCACATCTTCTTTATCCATTCATCAGTCTGAGGACATTTGGCTCTTTTCATAATTTGGCTATTGTTGATAATACTGCTATAAACATCAGGATGCATTAAGCATAGACATTTTTAAAAAGGAAAGATCAAGAGCAGAGCTTTTTTTTCCCCTGAATCTTTAACCGTTTAGCAAGTGGAGTAGAAAGAAACTATGCTATGTAGTATTGATTATCTTCATTACTTCTTTTTTAAAACCTCAGTCTGGGAGACTGTTTAACAAATTTTGAGCAACTTTTATATATAAGCCAGGATTTTCATCAATGATTTCATTAAGTATATTTTCCCATGATTTAAGTCCAGATCCTAAAAGACCTATGTAAGATATCACTTCTCTATCACAATGTCTCATAGATATGTAATAGTGGAGCATGGTGGAGAAAAAGCAATTTTTTTGTAGCAAATTTAAATTTACTATTAAAGAATATCATACAAATACTGAAACATTTAATAAGTGGCTTAAATCTTTGTTTCCCCAAAATAAGAAAATGATATATGTCTATACAACATAAGGAATGAGCAGCTAAGGATGATGATCTCAGAAGACATGGGGTATGGCTGAAAACATTATCTAACATTCCTGACAGCAGCCTCTTTTTTACAGAGACTTTTAACTGTTGAATTTTATGTTTCTTTCACAGTTACTCTCAAGTCAGGTCCAAAGTTTTATCCCATAACTGCTCCACCTCTCATAATTTCTCCTAAAGCTGTTTACTTGGAAATAGTGATTTATGGAAATTTTCAGTCATATCAAAACATTGGAAATAATTTCATTCATTCATTCATCCATTCATTCATTCAACACATATTAATTCCCCTCCAACCAAATAGTACGAGAGAGCTGTACGTTACCCAGGGGATGTCTTGATAAGTCTATCGGAGTTCACAGTATTGTTTATACTTTTTTTGCTACCCATCCTACATGTTTGTATCCCCACCTTTTATTATAGTTTTTGGCATGTAGTTTTTTTACCTAATACTTACCCATTAAAAGTGGAACATGCTGAGTATTCTCTGGTGCCCAGTTGCAACAAATAACAAAATGCTGAAGTTGGAAAGGACTTCACTGTTTATCTCTCCTGATGCCCTAATTCTATAAAAGAGAAAGCTGTCTATAGAATGAAGAAACACAGATAAACATGTTATATCCAAAATCACACAGACTAAGATAAAGTGGGGATTGATATATTCATTTTTTTGTCTGCTTTCATAATAGCTTCCTCACATGGTCTGCTTTCTAAACTAAAGAGTAAGTACAGCATAAAAATAATAATGATAGATGTTTACAACTCAAAGTACATTATAAACCATATTTACTACAAAACTGATATAATCTGATGCTAGGCTTTCATATCATAAAATTTTATTTGATGTCTATAATGGGTATAATATTTATTTGATGCCTATAACAGGTAGGAACTTGGTTATAATTCTGTAGGTGTCAACTCGCACCTGTCACTAATACCTCGACAAAACGACTGTCCCTGGATACGGATAGAAAAAATGAGTTTCACGATTAATCTCTTTATCAACAGTAAAATAAATGACTCCCTCTGATACCCTCTTTGAAAATATAGCTTGGGGATATAGTCACATCTTAGATCAAAATGAAGCATTTAGGATAAAGAAGAAAACGATTTTATGGAGGCCAAAGCAGAACACTTAGTGTTCGGAAGCAAATACATTTAACCAGTGAATTAGAGAAGATTAACAAATAATGATATTAGTTGTGTTTTTAAAAGTGACTATTATGGCTCCCTACCAGTTTTATTTTGTTTTGTTTTCGTTGTTTGGTTGGATTTAAGTGGTCTTGTCTGTCTTTAACAGCATCTCCCCGTCTCTGTGAGTTAAGGTGGTGTGTCACTCAAGGGAGATTCTGTGTGACATTTCCGTGTCAAAATCTGACTGTGGGCATGGTTTGTTCTTGGGATACTTCTGAGTACAAATGGCTGTAGAAAGCTCTTTTCAATCTATAAGACCATAAAAAATCTAGTGCGCTGAATTTTCACAATGATGTCAATAAAAATAAAATCACATTTATTAAGGATTAACTCTGATCCAGATTTTATGTGAAAACTTAATGTCGATTTGTTTATTTAATCCTCACAATGCAGTAAGGTAGGTTATGTTATCGTTTGCATTGCACATGCAGGGAAAATTATGTTTAAAAAATCAGAGCCAAAATACATTATTTACCTGAATAGCCAGCCATATGCAATAATAACTAACCTTTATTGTGTGAACTGTTTTACACATTCAACCAAAATGATCCCACAGAGTAGGTACTATTATTAACTCAACCATATTAAATTGAGAAATAATGCAACTTGCTTAATCTTGCTGTTAGGAAGCAAAACAGTTGGGGTGTTAAGATTCTGACCCATGCAATCTATTATTTCATTGCTCACTTGACATAATGCAGATATTTGCTGAATATAGTATCACTGCAAATATTGTGTGAAGTGCTACATAAATTATCTCTAATACTGTAGATAAAATATAAATAGATGTTAGGGTGCCCAGTGATCCAGGCAGCGAAGAGTTGCACAACGAGTAGAGCAACAAGCACGATAGTTTATCCACTCTCTAAAGGAGGAGAGGGGCCAGACATCAAGAGAGATGTCCCCCCCAAGTTTCTGTCAGGCTGGACCTTTTAAGGGGTTTTGAAGGATGTGTGAAGGTGGCAGTTCCCCCCATGGCAGGAAGGGGTTGGAGGGAAGGCGATGCCTGGTGGCAGGCTTTTTAAGAGACTCTATCTGGCTCATCCAAGATGTGGGTTGTGGTCAAGCTACAAAAGAGTATGTTCTGTAGTTGAGGTCTACTTTCCAAGAATGGGAGGCATCGTAACCCAGAAAACCAAAGATCAGGGCCAAGGGCAGACAATTGTGCATTTTGTCTGTAAGTTTGGTGGGGGGTGGGGAGGACTTTAAACAGATTTCCTTTCGGATGTATACTAAACTTTTTTCATAAAATATTAGTACAGTTTTTAAGTTTAAAAGGCTGGAGTATAGATGTGAAATGGCAATTAGTTATAATTGTTATTTAAATTCTTAATTAATTCTCTTCAGTCACTAGTATAGGTTAATATATGCTTGTTTGATTGTTGACGATCATTTCATTACAGTAGAAAACGATGTGACAGTTTTAAACTTGACTGAAATTTTCTTTTAAATAAATTTGGGAAATTTAATAAACAGTGGTTTGAAGGAAACGCGACATAAGTGATACATTATTTTGTGGTAATCTTTGTTTACAAACAGGCATTTCTAAATTCTTGTCAGTAAGCTTCTTCCTAGAAATCAGACATTCTGGGTGAAGACTCTTACAGAAAAACCATTTCCCTTTATTTCAAGTGGGAAAAAAAGTATAATGCATTTAATCAACCCAAACCTAAATCAGCATTCTAAAATGAAACTAAAACACAAGAAACCAATACTTCTACTTCAAACCCTTTTTCTTTTTTTTTTTTTAATTAATTTTTATTAACATATAATGTATTATTTGTCCCAGGGTACATGTCTGTGAATCTTCGGGCTTACACATTTCACAGCACTTAACAGCACATACCCTCCCCAATGTCCACAACCCAGCCATCATATCCCTACCCACCCCTCCCCACCCCCCACCCCCCGGCCACCCTTAGTTCATTTCTTGAGTCTAGGAGTCTCTTATGGTCAAACCCTTTTTCTAAGATCCAAAATTCCTAAAATATTACTTTCTGATCACCTATTAATACTTATTATTGTTTTCTGTCTTTGTTTCCTTCTCTACAATTTCCTTTAGTACCTTCTCAAATTCGGAGACTTTGCCATAGTGTTTTTTACCATAAAACACTAGGCAAAAACAAGGATTATGTAATAAAGGCCCTGTGGAAATATACTCAGGATGAACACAAGTTGACTGAGAATTGTTCCCACTGATTATGAAACTATAATGTCTCAGACTCACTAATATCCAAAAGGCACATATACTTTTTTGGCACTTAGTGACCTTTTCAAAATATCTGAATAAATTATGTCTTATGACCAGTGATGTTTGGAATATAACTTGACAGTTTACCACAATCATTTTGTAATAAATATTGTATTGAATTTGGGGAATGTAAATACAAAATGTTCTTTTACAAACATTAGCTAAATAACATTTTGTTAAGCTATAGGAATGTTCTGGAACATTGGTTATTAAATCCTAAAAGGCTTCTACTAGAGAGATGTTTATTTGGAAGAAGTTCTCCAGAGTATGGCTGTACTTCATTTTGAAAATTAATTGGCAGGTACAAACAAATATTTATGCAAAGTGTATTTCTAGCTAGCTAGCTAGTTGTTTGGCAGTGAGATAGAGCCAGAGAATGGTATTTATACATTTTTCTGTTGTGTGTCTCTTAGTTTTTTGTCCCAATAGAGAAACATTTTCTCAGTGCACACTAAATCTTGGAGTTGCTTTGAGAGATTTTCACTTGCTCCACCAGTTTTGAGTAAAACTCTCCTTGCCCTTAAATAAATTCAGATGAGAAAGATAATCTAAGATTGGCCATAAGAGTGTGGGCAGTATTTATTTCTGAGCCTAAAAGAAGAATGCCAAATTCCCTCACACTTAATGAGGTCACAGGTTCCACATTTTGAGGATTATGGATATTTAGAACCAGGGACTGATGTGTTATGGAATAAACTAGATTTCCATGGTGATTTGAATTTGTTCATATCATCTTTACACTGTGCAAATCTTACAGCAAGGAACTCATATATCCTTTAACATCAGCAAAGAAACAAGCCTCAAAGTAAAAGCAGTGCAATAATTACAATTGACCTTGCTTTCAAGGAGCTCAAGAAATAAGATACAATAGTACCACAGGTGGCAAACATTATCATCACACTTACGCAAATTTTAGTTATGGATTTGTCTGATGCCAAATCTAAGGGAATTAACAATGAACAAGTGCTTCATGAAAGCGTAAATGGAGATATGTCTATTTTTCTTTTTCTGCTATGGATCTTGGATGAGGCAAAAACTCGTGCTGGCATTACAGACTGGTTGCTTAATAACAAAAGTTCTTCAGAATCATTCCAAGCTGTGAGTCTGCACATTGAGAAAGTTCTCATTATTTGTTCTTATTTTTAAAAGATGATACCAATAAGCAATGTTCATTGTTAAATGGAATTGAAACAGGACATTGACTTGTTCTTTATGTATTATGAAATTCTATGTTACTTGAATATTTTAAAATGTATGTATCAATTACATATTGGCATACAAGGTATACAAACATCTGTGACACATGTAATTTTATTTACATGTGAAATCATTCTGTTATCCCTGAATTTTCAACATTTTTATATCAGTTAAATGAAACTGATCATGTTAGAATAGTTTGCCAGTTATGAAGCTTTAAAGTTAACCAAAGGCAACTTGAAAGGCCAGTGAGCCTATGGATATTTCTTAAATTAGGTTCAGTAAATTTAATTATATCAACAACCAATTTTTAAATTTTAATTTAAAGATATTTCTGGACATTTTCTTATTTTCTCTAGAAATATATTTCTGGATATCTTCAAGATGCTGCTCTTGTAATTATTAGAAAATAATCAGTTTTCCTTCTCATTACAGTGTGTACTTTAAACGACAGGCTAACAAATTTTGTGGAGTTATTATTGATAGCTCTATTCTATTCATCGCTCAGGGTTTGCTATGTCCCAAAGTTAGCAGCCCCCGTCATGCCCACTGACTCTAGACCTAAGGAAATGTTACAGATTCATACATTCCTTATTATCGCATGAACTATGCTCCTTAAAGAAATCCTCAGAGTAGGTGATTCTGGATTTAAGGTTTAGAAATAACATCAGAAGTGAAAATGAAGTCTCGCCAACTCCTTAGGCACGTAACTTTAAGTTAGTTTTATCATTTTAGTAGCATTAAGGAGTATATCAGTTCTCAAACAGGATATAAATTCACAATTATGAGTGGAGGAAGAAATGAGGTAGAATTATAGTTAAGGTTCTTGAGAATTTTATACATCATGATGTTTATCGAGACAAATTGAGGGTTTTGGAGAGGAGGGGGTTGAGGGGTTAGGTGACCCTGGTGGTGGGTGTGAAGGAGGGCACATACTGCATGGAGCACTGGGGGTGGTGCATAAATAATGAATCTTGGAACACTGAAAAAAATAAAATTAAATTAAGATGTTAAAAAAAAAGATACCATGTTAGAGTGGAAAGAAGTGAATTTAGGTCCTGCAGGTGAATGGTATCCATCTCTGCAGCACGTCACCTGAGGGGAAAAATGTTTGAGAACCAAAGATCCCTCTCTAAAGGGCCTTTTTCCATCCAACGCATCCATCATGTATACATACTATGGAGTACCGATTATTTTCACGGATTATATCACAGACCTAATTTTGCTCTAAACTATATCCTTAAAGCCTCGGAATTGCTCCACACCTGTTTCCTTCTCTGGGTAATGAGGGAGTGCGCTCGGATGATCAAGACTCTCTGGCTAGAGAAAGACAAGTATCAAATGATCTCTCTGATATGAAGAATTGGAGAGGCAAGGCGGGAATTTGGGGGGTTGGGGGTGAGAAATGAAACAGGAAGGGATGGGGAGGGAGACAAACCATAAGAGAATCCTAGACTCAAGAAACGAACTAAGGGTGGCGGGGGGGGGGGGGGGGACTCTCTGGCTAGAAGGACCCTCATTTTGTAAGTGACCCAATCGACTGCTTCAGCACTTTGAGAGGCTCTTTTATTTTCCTATTCTTGCTATTATACATTGTTTGTTGCCCTGAAAAAAGCTGAGTTTATAGTTTTCACTGAAAAATTAACTCCTGCACTTTACTACACAACAGCATTTCTACTCTTAGTAAATATGCATTCTGTGAGTTTAAAAGAAAGTCATCCTTAGATGCTATCAGAAGTAGCAAGATGAGAAAGGCAGAGAAGTTCCCATATGTCACGTTCCTATGTTGGTGTTTATAAATAATGAGCAGGTTATATTCAAAGTAATCAACAAACAGAAGAATAACACATTGGCCAGGGGGAATGGAAACCTAATTCTAGCACCCTTGGGCCAGTGTGCAGTTTGGGTGCCAGATGACAGGACTAGGACTGATTTCAAAAAATCTAATATTAATCTTTTTAAAAATGCAAAGCATAGGGGGTGCCTGGGTGGCTCAGTGGGTTAAGGCCTCTGCCTTCAGCTCAGATCATGATCTCAGGGTCCTGGGATCGAGCCCCGCATCGGGCTCTCTGCTCAGCAGGGAGCCTGCTTCCCCCTCTCTCTCTGCCTGCCTCTGTCTGCTTATGATCTCTCTCCTCTCTGTCAAATAAATAAATAAATAATCTTTAAAAAAATGCAAAGTATATGGATGATTATGTTTACAATGTAACTTTTATTTCCTGCTAAACAGTCATTTATCTTTTGCTCTCAGTTTGTATTAGGCAGAAACTTCATGGCAATCAAGTTATCTTCTTATATAGCCCTACTTACTGTACATAGTAATTTTTTGATTGTGAGTACATCTTCTCCCATGGGTGTTTTTGCCTGGGGCAAGATGCTAAACAGAAATGAACTTTGTAAATATCATCAGTGACAAATTAGTGTGTTTTTTAAATAGAACATACTCCATCATGAATTGTATGATCCAGAATATTCTTTTTGGTTTTTAAAAAATTATTTATTTATTTATTTATTTATTTATTTATTTATTTGAGAGAGAGAGAGATCAAGAGATCACAAGTAGGCAGCAAGGCAGACAGAAAGAGAGGGGGAAGCAGGTTCCCTGATGAGCAGAGAGCTTGATGTGGGGCTCGATCCCAGGACCCTGAAACCATGACATGAGCTGAAAGCAGAGGCTTTAACCCACTGAGCCACCCAGAACCCCCTTTTGTTTTTTTTTTCTTCAAGTTTTTTAATTTAAATTTCCGTTCTTTAACATAGTACTATATTAGTTTCGGGTGTAGAACTGAGTGAACCACCACTTACATGCAATGCCTAGTGCAGAATATTCATTTTTTAAGTTAGATGGCAGCTTGTGTTAGAGAAATGACTAAGGCTCTTAAGGACTTTGTGCTTACTCTGTGAATAATATTTAAAAATAGGTTTAATAACAGGATAGTTAATGTTCTTAGGTTCCAGGGAGAACGGACACTCATATATATTACTATAAGGTGCTATGCTATGTTTTTAAATGTTATTTTACCTTATTTTCCCTTTTAGTTTTAAGATTTATGTCCTTTATGATGATCTCAGATACATAGTCGTACTTCATGTATAAAAATCAATATGCTATTTAGAAATTGTCTCTTAATTTATTCATCAGGCTCTCATGCATACTGAAAGCGTATTGCTATGCATTGAGAAGAAGAGAAAAAGAATTTTTCCTTCTGCATTGATTCATATTTTCTCATTTTATAATGATATTCAGCCTCTTAAGAAACTAATTCAGACATGGGAAAATAAAGCTCATCACAGTAGCCAGGGCATAAGAGAAAAATCCTAATGAAGCTTGAATCAGAAGGTGTTTGAGGGTGAACGTTTAAAGTGATTTAAGGTTTAAAATATAGAAACTGGAATTGATGTTGCAATTTTCAAACAGGCTAGGTTTTACAGATTTTTCACAACTTGAGCAGTTTGAGCAAATGACCAATTCAAAGACTTAAAGTATTGAATTCCTATTATGGGCAATGAAGCTAAACTGTGTGAGCAGTGTGTCTCTATACTTTTCCAGGGGTTATTTACTGGGTGATCTGGACCAGCAGTTTTCAAAAGCCAGCCCTCAGGCTGAGGGTATAAGAATCATCTGGGTTGTTTCTTAAAGATATGGATTCCTGGACCCCACTCAAAACTCAAAATCATCATGAGTAACTCTAGATATTAGTATTTTTAAGAAGCTCTCCCCTTAATACTGTCCTAGATGCACTGTAGCATAATTTTCACAGAGTTTCCCATGATGCATTTCAGCTTCGTTCTGATATTTGATAAGAGAAAAAGAGAAAGGTAGAGGATGACAAAATTACTTTCTCCTAATGGGTCCACAATGCATAGACATGATGCACAAAGCTTCCTGCCAAATGCGATCTCTCTGAGCTCTAAGCCATTTGTTCTGGTACCATTACTCTTCTCAGCCATCATTTGTTACCTTTTGGTGAACTCATTCTGTGATTTGAGGGGGCACAGATGCCCCAAATCTGTGTGAATAACAGCTTTAGAAGTTTTGAGTTGCTTTTCTATTTGTTGGGAGTAGCAGAATTTCTCAGACCCCTTGACTACTCTTTACTTGACAAAATGACACAATAAAGAAGATTGATACCAAGGTCTTTTAGATAATTGTGCAGGGAGAAGCTTCAGGGGCTGTACATTAGCTCTACTATATTTGTCAACAGTTGAGTTAAGTGATCCATGAGAAGTCATTTAAAACAAATGACTCTAGATTTATTTTAACACCAGTGTTGGTAATAGCATTCAGCACAGGCTTAGCTTAGCACCATGAATGGACTTGAAATCTTATATAGTCCATGACTGTTAATCACAGCAAAGAAATTTGGAAAAGAGGTAAAGAGCAAAGGATTCAATTCATTCTGGCTCTAATATATGCATACCTAGAGTCAGAGAATAGAATAATTTGTTTTGAAAGAAAAACCCAATCGAAAGTCTTCCATTGTATTCTATTGAACCTCTCTCAAACTACAAATCCATTTTCCTTTGGAGATTCCATCTAAAATATTAGCCATTTTCTCCTTGTATGTCTTAGCTCTGTAGGGCAATACTCTACATGAGGAACAGGTCACATTTAAAAACAGCTTTTGCACTAGTACTATTGTTTTATTTTTATTATCTTGAAATATAATTAAGGAAAAAAGGTAAAATGTTTTTACTTTTAGCTGATTTTTTTTGTCTTTTAAGTCTATGGACTGAATTTAGACTTCAAGTTTACTTATGTTTTTAGTGCTGCCACTGAAAATTGTACAAATCTGAAAACGTACATATTGCCAAGACTATAGTGAGGAAGTTCAAAAGATGATTTGCTTATTATCTTTCCCCCTGAGTGAATTACTTATCTTGCCATAACCTGGAAACACATTGCTCTTTAAAAGGACAAGCCCAAGTTTAACTACCGTCAGGAAATATAGACTGGAAAATATATTAAAATGTTACGTTTTAAGAATTTACAGACTATGGTATCGCTATTTGAATAATTCAACATATATTGCGGATCTTCTATGAGTTTGGCTCTATGCTAATTCCTAGGATTATAAAATACTAATGAGAGTGCATACCAGCTTAAGGAGACCTGATAATGTAATGCTACTTCATCTTTTCCATTCAGCGTTTACAGATCCCCAAAGATCACATGACCAATTTGCTCTTTATATTTTAGGAGTAAGAGGAGGACAAGAGTAAAATTGGCAGTATAAACACTTAAAAATTATGTCATATTTAAAAAGTTTGAACAGAATTTCTTCTTTCCTCCTACCTTGAAAAAATATCTTTATAATAACCTGGTTGTTGGTATGAATTTGGACTCTTCTGACTTTATAAGCTCATTCACCATTTTCCCAGCTCTGGCTTTAGTCAGTGTTACAAGGGTGTCCACAGGCACATGTGTTGATACCCAAGACTTAATGGCCAACTTAAGTGCCAGCTGTCCCTCAGCTATCCTTGGATATAAGACTGCAGACATTGACAACACAGTCTACCCATGGGCCTTGAGAAATAATAGTTTGTGTGTGTATGTATGTGTGTGTGCGTGTGTGTGTGTGTGAGAGAGAGAGAGAGAGAGAGATTTTCATGTTAAATTAACACGAAAAAAAGTAAGAAAGGACAGAAACCTGTTCAAAATTTTGGTTTAATCTCAGACAGGTAAGGTAAGGTAATAAAACAGAACAAGACAAAATGACGGATTAAACACAAGCCATCCATAACAGAAGATCAGAAAATGTAACATACCTAATTTATTTAAAACTATTTATGTGCATGTAAATACATAAAAGCACAAAAGGAAGCTGTCAATATTTAAGGGATTATTTCAAGGTTGTGAGATTTTAGGTAACTTTTAACCTCCTTCCATTTAAAAATATACTGTTTTTTAATATAATGAGCATACATACTAATAAATACTGTCATTGTTGGAAAAGAGTGCATTCTTTGGAATGAAATATATGTAGGTCCTATACTTACAAACTGTAAATTCAGATCAATATTAAATCTCTGTTAATCTTTGTTACCTAGTGTATAAGTGGATATACTGTTAGTATCTTTCTCATAGGATTGTGTGGGTCATCCACATAAAGGCTTAGCACAAAATCTGGCATATGATAACCAGAAATCAAAAGTGTTTCACTATCATCATCATTACCATCATAATCTTTACATTAATTAAATTACAATGGTCTAGATTCTATGCCTGAGTGTCTACATTTCTCAGCAAGATTCGTAAGGGCAGAACAGATAATTTTCTTATTTGAATCTATTCACCTGATACTAAGTCTAAACTGGGGACCAGAGTAACAGAGCCATAGCTCTGCAATGAACTAGCTTTGTGAACTTAGGCATGACAGCAACTCTCTGGGCTTTCATTTCCACATAGATGTTATGAATTAGAAAAGATGAATTCCAAGCTTTTATCAATTAGGAAACCAATGTAAGTCATTCTATGAGTGTTTTACCTATGACTTCTGTAATTCACTTTGATCCACACTTATGACCAACAACAATATGACTCAGGTCAACATCATGTCTTCTCTGGACTCATAGGAGCTTTCTGCCTGGTTTCCTTGCTTTGACTTGGCTTCTCATTAACGCACTTTCTATAAAGCAGCTCAACTGACGTTTTGAAAATGAAAATCTTATCATGCTATTCTACAGCTCCCACCCAGCCATGCACTTGGAATAAAACCCAAATGTCTTATCATGGCCTACAGTATCCTGATCAACTTAACCCCTAGTGTGACTACCATCTTATCTAGTGTCACTGTTCCATTGTTATTCATGTTCCAAATACATGGATATTCTCTCCTCCTTGCCCAAATAGTCCAGATTCTCTTTCCCCTGAAGGTCTCTGAGTAATCAACTTCTTTTAACTAAATGTTCTTTTCCTGACCCATTGTTTGACTGATTCTTTTTTACTCATTAGAGTTCATCTTAAAAATCACCTCCTTAAAGGAGCATTCACACCCATTTATCAAAAATACCACCTTCTGCTACTACTGGCTGCCCTGACTTGTTTGATTTTTATTTCCCTGTTAGGTTCCTAAAATTTGAACTGATTTTAAATATTTCATTAGTTTGTTTATTTATTTTTGTTTTCTCCTATCTAGATTTTTCAGTTTCAAGAGAGGAGGGATTGTTTCAGTCCAGACATCCTTTCTGTCTCCAATATCTAGAAAGGTGGCAGATGATAGAAGATGTTGATTAGTATTTGCTAATAAGATGAGTGCAAAGAAGAGAATGGCTAAGTGGATAAGTAAACAAGTAAACTGTGAATGGATAAGTGCATGTGGGTGGAGACACGCATACTCTGTAATTTGATAACACCCAGCACTATTATTTAACTTGGTTCTGACAGGCTTTTTCCTTCAACATAAACACAAATTTCTAAACTACAAGTGGGCCAGCCAGCCATCCCTACAAAAGCAGGGCTACAGCTGCACTGTATTTTCCAGATGGTGGATGTCAACAGTATCATAACTGTTTATTACTCGAATGAGAATTTTCCAATAAATACCACCATCATGGGGGAAGAAAGGACTGATGACCTTACTAGTGTTTTGGATTTGTCAAACACATCAAACGACCTCAAAAGTTTGGCGTTTGACGTAACACTAAATGCATTTTGCCAGCTATTGTCAACTTTCATCTAAAAAATCCATTTCAGGTCATGGACTTGATTGTGTCCTTTCCTCTTGGGTCAAGACTACAGGGGCCCGACTTTATGTGTGTAATTGCAGCTGGCCTTCAGTGCCCGCCATGTTGCACATTGCTGCCCTCTGTTGTTTACAGTTTTACTGGTAGGGTTAAATCTGCTGATTTTGTAGGTGAGACAGAAGTTCCAGACTATGATTGATCTTAGGTAAACTCTGCTCCTGTATAGAGCATTACTTTTGCCCTTAAAAAAATGTCCTGTCAGGTGGCAAGGACTATTGGCTATACTAAGATTTTGTAAATTCCTGTTTTCTAACAATGTCCTTTAGGTTCCTAGGAGGGGGATGTATATCCATTTGTTCCTCTGAACCTTGAACTCAAACCCTCTCATACATGAGACCCCTTGCATATTGGCAACATAAATTATGCCCAGTTTGTTAATTCCAAGAAATCCTAGAATAACCAAGTATAACTCAAGGCATGGCTTATGTGGCAGTAATAGGAGAAGAAATGGCCAGTTCTGAGCTTCTTTGGCAAGCAAGGCATTTTGTAATATTCTTTACCAATGTTATAATACTAAATCTTAGAATTTAAGTACCACATGGGTGAGATGTATTTTTAGTGCTTGGTAAGTGTCTGACACAATGCAGGGCATAGATGTGTTAATCTAATTTTACAGATGGTAAAATTGAGTTTCACAAGTTTAGTAATGTGTTCATGGTCAAGATTCTGGAAGTTGTGAAGCCCGGCTTTCAGTCTGACTGAATCAGAAGCTCATTCTTTTGGTTTGTCACCTGACAGCAAACCTTAGAACTTTTGTCTGAAAATATTTATGGAATGTAAAATTAAAAAAAAAAGAATCGCTGTTGACTAGGCACCAATTAGCCTGCAACACCGTCTTGAGTAATATCTGCAGCTGATAATTTCTTGCTGAAATATCACAATCTTGGTTTTTATATGTCGATAATTCTCTCACTCATTAGTTATTAGCTCTTTGGATGTATCAGACATACTGTTCTTTACAAATATGGAACTTAATAAAATAGCATCTCTATCCTCATGTAACTCCCAATTCTACTTTTCTTTTTTGTATGTCTAACATGTATATGTAGAATCTTCTTAATTAATTAATCCAAAATTTTAAATCATTTTGAGTTTTTAGCATCTGTACAAATAATTTGATTTTTACCAAAATTTGCATGGCGATAATTTTTTAAAAGATTTTACGTATTTATTTGAGATAGAGAGAACATGGGGTGGGGCAGAGGGAGAGGGAGAAGCAGGCTCCTTGCTGAACAGGGAGCCCCTTATGTGGTTTGATCCCAAGACTCTCGGATTATGACCTGAGGTGAAGACAGATGCTTAACCCACTAAGCCACCCAGGAGCTGTATGGTGAAAATTAAAAAAAAATAAAGTTTCTATCCCCCCAAATAAAAATAAATTATGAATCACAACTCTAGATGGGCTTAAAAGTTTCTATTAAAGTGCTAACTATATATATATAAATTATATTATATAAATATATATAATATATAATATATATTATATGTATGTTACACATTATAACATCGGTAAAGAATATATGTATATATATATAGCAAATATATAAATAAATAGATATATTTATTCTGAAGATATATATATTTTATATATAAATATAATACAGGTGTGTGTATACACATACATATATGTAATATTATATATATAGTTGAGATATTAATCACAATTTACTCTAAATGCCCTTTCTTTTAAGTAAAACTGGTAGGTGACTTCATAGTTAAAAAGTGATTCAGTAATTAATGCATACTTCTCTGTTGCTTTAGACTGATCCATTATAACTGCTAAAGTATGATGGTAATACAAACACACTGTATCACTTCTGTCTTTGATACTATTACTTTTTAAGAATATCTTTCACAGGGTAACCTCTTTCTATTCTTCTAGCAGATCTGCTCTTGAAAATAGAAGCATTTGCTGTTGCTTCACCTCCCATTAATATTGAGTTGGAGTGTTAAAATTTCATGACTTACATTACATGATGGGAGAAAGGGAAAAAAATACCTAATTTTTTAAAAAAAATTTATTTTATTTTTTCAGTGTTCCAAGATTCATTGTTTATGCACCACACCCAGTGCTCCATGCAATACGTGCCCTCCTCAATACCCACCATCAGGCTCACCCAACCCCCAACCCTCACCCCTCCAAAATCCTCAGTTAGTTGCTCAGAGTCCATAGTCTCTAGTGGTTCATCTTCCCCTCTGATTTCCCCCAATTCACTTTTCTTTTCCTTCTCCTAATGTCCTCCATGTTATTCCTTATGGTCCACAAGTAAGTGAAACCATACGATAATTGACTTTCTCTGCTTGACTTATTTCACTCAGCGTAATCTCCTTTACCCCAAATCACTGCAAATGCAATTGCCAAAGATCTCTCTGAATAATGCTGTGTACTATCCCTTCCAGAATTTGGAACAAGCAGACACATGGACCATATGGTACTTCTTTGTCCTAACATACCTCAAAGCAAGTATTAATCTTATTTTATACCTTTGTTGCACCACTTACTAGCTCTGTGATCTTGGATAGTTGAGTCAACATCTCTGAATATACATTTCTCCTGAACTTCAATGGATTGTTTTCAGCCTTAGTGATCTCAGAGGATTGTTTTGGGAATTTCAAGGAGGTTATAGTTGTAAAAGTGCCTCATAAACTCTAACATCACATATAAGTAGATGCTATTTTGCCTGTAACTGTGAGAAGAGAATATGATATGGTATAAAGATCACAAGTCTAGAAGGATTCTTATTCACCATGAAACCTTTAATCAGCTATTAATCTCTTGATTTTCAGTTCCTATGCTCTGGGTACTGCCTGTGTCTCCAGTCATATCTTGTGCCATTATATGTATGTCACTGAGATTTGGCCACTCTGTAATTGGTCCAGTTTATCCAAGATACTGAACAATTTCTTGCGTCAGGGCCTATGCACATATTCTTCATTGGCCTAGAAGGCTTTTTCTCTATTCCTGTTCTTGGGGTTTTAACTTAAATGTCATTTTAACAGAGTAGCTAAGTTGGTGATCCAATTTAAAGGAGATTCCCACCAGTCTTCTACCATTATATACTTGTCCTATCTGGGGAAAAAAAAAAAGCTTACCTGTAAACATGATGACTACCAATTATTTGGTTCTTATAATGTGATTTATTTCTCATTCATGAAAATCCCACGGGACTATGTGAGATTTTCATGAATGAGAAATAAAATTTTATGTGTCAATCTGCTGAGATCTCAGTGTTTATTTTGTTGTGGTAGTTATTACTTGCTCTGACTAACACAACTATAGAAGGCATATTTTTAACTACTCAGTTATATTGTGTCCTTCAGGGAATTAGAAGGTGAGAAGTGGGCTTCAATTCATTAAAGGTGCTTTGCACTGTGGAAATAATTGTGATGTCATCTTATTTTCAATACTTTATTAGGGCTCAGAAAATATTTGCTGTTGTGAACAAGCAAATTTGAGTAAATTGATATAATTAATGTAACTCCAGGTTTTACAACAATATTTAAAAGCCTCATCATCTTAGCTTTGTCCCTTCATTCAAAAATATTGGAAGGAAAATGTACAGACTACACTTAAGTAATCTAGAGAAAAGCAGTATAAGAAAAGAGACATCTTAACATAACATATGCTTTCTTTCTGTTCTTGCCTGGATCAATGATAGGCTGTTTGAAGGTAGTCCATATTCCATTTTCACCAGCCCTTCTTTTTTTTTATATAGAAAGGATGATGGTTGCCTAAAGAAGATTCTAGCTCATACATTTGCTGTGTTTCACAAGACATCTTTGCTCCTTAAGAGACAAGACTAAATTCCTTCTACAACTATATAGATATTTTTAGAGGGTCAGGAAAATGGGAAACACAAGTAATGCTTAAGTTTTGGTTATCAAAAAGAGAAAGTTTTGGTTATCAGAGATAGATTAAATGAAATCAGAGGGGTATTTAATTAAAAATCACCTTTGTATGGAGTACTGGGTGTTATATGTAAGCAATGAATCTTGGAATACTACATCAAAAACTAATGATGTACTGTATGATGACTAACATAACAATAAAAAAAATTACCTTTGTGCCACGTAACAGCACGTGCCACTTTTAATTCTACAGTTCTTGTGGAATGTTACGATAAATCTAATTTGTCACATTTTTACCCAAAAGAAAGGCCAGAGAGGTTGACTCACTTTCTAAGAAGAGCAGAGTTGATTAGTGACACAAGTGTAGTGCAAGCTTATGAAAATGATAAATGCTGCTGGAAAATTCTGGAACCTCTGTTGTCTTATAAACTGACTCCCAAATGAGCCACGTGCCTATCATTGACTGTTCACAATATTGTTAGTGTTATAGCTCAATTAATGCTCCTTTGTTTTGTTTCTTCTGTCTTGGAAAATGTAAGGACTAAATGAGATAACACACCCTAACAGAATGCCTGGCTCTATGAAGATAGACAACTAATGTTGGTCCTTTCTCCTCATACTCTCTCACTATAGTTATTTATTTTTTTAGGAAAAAAATAATTCCTTTGTATCTTGATTTTCCAATGACAGCAAGTCCAATTTCTTTCATACCTTTGGTATTTAGGGCTACGCATTCCTTTACATAGAACACTTGGGACAGTCTTCTCCTTCCACTTGCCTCCACCTGCATCATTTTTTATTTTCTCTTCACAACCTGTCCCTAGGTCTTTTACAAATTACATTTTAGAGGAGAGAAAAAAGATCTAAAAAAGTGAAATGACTTGCTCTAGGCCATGAAATAAGTGACTAGGCTAGAAATAAAATCCATAAATTAAGATTTTGATTCTTTTGAATTCTAATGAACTAACTAGATTAAGGAATTCCTCGTCCTACATCATCCACTGAAAATACACTGAGGTACATTTACAGTCAAATACAGAAGTACAAAAGTGGAGTCTTAACATTTGCTTGTGTGATTGGTCTTGCTCTCTTATACCTCTTTATCACAAGACTTTTTTTTATAGGGAACTATTGCTGCTTTAGTTTTGAGCCCTACAGAAAGCATTCATGCAACAGACCTGAACTAACCCTTAGAGAGAAACCAAGCCTGGCTCATGTACCTCCATCTTGAAGGAGACTTGCCGACTTGCACACAACCAAGTGCCTCCATTCTGCTGATCTACGTATGGGTGAATAAGAATAGTTTTAAGTCACTGACTTTTGAGTGATTTATAACCCAATATTAGGTGGACCACACATGCACTCATAAGCATGAGTGCACACACGTGCACACACACGCACACACACAGAAACACACACAGAGTCACTGTCCTGACAAGTGTCAACAGTGAATAGGCTTTGGATAATTAGAGAGGAAGGCTGCAATGCTAACAGACCAGGGATGCTAAATTCGGGATCTTCAGTATGATCTAATATATAATATATTATGGAGTCTCTGTATCTCGAGATTATCTTAGTTTTACACTATGGAAAGCCTAAAACAAACTGGTTTAGCAGAGATAGTACATAAGACAGAACAGCTCAGGAGCGTCTCTGCTTCCCAGGAGAAATTCATCAGTGACTGAGAGATGCCAACCAAATTAATCTAATAGCTCTGCTTCCTCTGGTAACATCTAATCTTCAGGTTACACATAAGGAGCCCTTGGAATTTCCAAGATCTTGCTCCTGGAATACCACAATTTTGAGTCTCACAAACCCGAATCCCCAACCCCAGTGGAGAAGTGGAAGTCTTTTCCCAGCACTCTCAGAAAAACTTTAAGATTCAGTCTGGGTAGATAGACCTGAGTCACATGCCCACATCTCTAAAAATATGAACTATTGTAATTGGCTTCATTCTGAAGCTAAATCCTGAAACCTCCCATGTGACTAATCCCATTCACATCATCTGGGCAGAAAACAGAGATGACCCTGCCACCATGCCTGTTAGCCTTTTCACTTAAACTCCACATAACATGAAGAGAAAAATAATCCATCTAAATGTATGATTGACCCCTAACGAGGAATGGCTTGAAGAGGAAGGTGGGGTTAGCTAAGATCACTGTGCGTTTGCACAGCATTGAATATTTCCTAATTTGAACAAGTTCCGCAGCATTTTGCAAACACTTTGATATAATTGAAGACCACAGGCAGAATTCCCAGGAAGTTCAGACCATTGTTTTGACCATTCTTCCCATTCTAAAAGATGAAATATCCATGCCACCCCAGAAGCCACCTAGCTAAAGCTGAACTGTTGTCTGGATGACTTACACGTGGAGAACAGTCAGCCAGACATATGACATACTACTCTCTGAAGGCACGCCAAAAGTTGAGGGGGCTCTTCCTTGTGGGCGTTATGGAAATTAAACATAAAAATCAAGAATGAAACATGTAAAATAAATTACCTGGAGAATAATTATTTTAAAAAAAGAAAAAATAAGACTTTAGTCTTTAGACTGAAAAATAAGACTTTAGTCTTAGATTTTAGTCATCAAATATACATCTGAAAACTTTAAAAACACCAATGTCCATTGATACAACTGATACTTAGTGAACCCAAACCTATATGTTCAAATGTGTACTAAGTGCTCTATATCATTAAATCCTTATAACCATAATATCCTTATTTTCATTTTCTTTTTTCCTTAAGATTTTATTTATTTATTTGACAGAGAGAGAGATCACAAGTAGGCAGAGAGGCAGGCAGAGAGAGGGGGGGAAGCAGGCTCCCTGCTGAGCAGAGAGCCCGATTTGGAGCTCAATCCCAGGAGCCTGAGATCATGACCTGAGCTGAAGGCAGAGGCTTTAACCCACTGAGCCACCCAGGCACCCCCTTATTTTCATTTTCCATGAGTAACTAGTCAAGCCATGTGGCCCTTAAGTGGCAGAACAGAGATTGAATCCCTATTTTCTCGTATCAGTCTGAATATCCCCAAGACACATGCTATTGCCAAAGAGGCACAGACTATAACCACAGAATAAAGTAATAAACCATGCGGAGTGCATTTAATCTGTAAATGCTTCAAACAGCATATTTTGATCTGAGTTTTGTAAAAAGAAATTGATATGGGTTTAGGTGAAGAGGACAGGAGACCTACAATAGGCCATTTTAATACCCTGAAACTATCAATTTCTCCAAATTCGCTAATATCTTTATTTAAAAAAATAATCCACGGGGCACCTGGGTGGCTCAGTCAGTTAAGCATCCAACTCTTGATTTCAGTTCAATTCATGATCTCAGGGTCTCAGGGAAACTGAGCCCCGTGCTGGAATGCACACTCAGTGTGGAGTGTGCTTGATATTTTCTCTCTCCCTATCCCTCTGCCCCAACCCCACTCATACTCTTTCTCTCTCTAAATAAATAAATAAAACATTTAAAAGTAATAATAATAATAATAATCCACTTATGTGTATATTTAGCTTGATAAGGCCTTGGCCACTATTGCTTAATACTTGTTTGTTGAATAAAAGTGACATTCAAAATGGGCTAAGCCATTTATTAGAAACTTACTTATTTTTATTGTAGTCTACATTTCATGGGATTAGCCTAATTCTTTTTGGGGGGGGGAATTAGCCTAATTCTTAAAATTAAAGGAACTCTGAATTTTTTGGTAAAATTTAAATTTTGATTAGTTTATGTTACTTAAAATGATTAGGAACTAAAAACCACTCACAAGTTTTGTTAAAGAAAGCTATTTTATTGTTGAAGCCTCAAATCCATATAGTTATAATTTTTAGTATGTAAAAGGAGCTTTACTAATGATGACAATAAATATATTTTTAATTGTAAACAATTTTAAAATAATTATTGTGTAAATGATTACATTTGAACTGCATAAATTCAATATTTCAACAATATTTCAGCATTTTTAAATCTCTCTTTCTACTGATTAAGATGTGAAAGTAAGTGTGCCTGGGTGGCTCAGTTGGTTGGGTTTCTGCCTTCGGCTCAGGTCATGATCTCAGAGTCCTAGGATCAAGACTGCATCCGGCTCCCTGCTCCACATGGAGCCTGCTTTTTCATCTCCCTTTGCCCGCCGCTCCTCTTGCTTGTGTTCTCTCTCTGTGTCAAACAAATAAAATAAATACATGAATAAAATCTTTATAAAATGCGAAAGTGCATCAAGACCACTCCGCAGAATCTGTGGGTATCTGTATTGTCATTGATCATAGGATTTTTGTTGTTGTTATTTTGCATTTTACATAGCTTACATTTTACACTGATTACCAGACAAATGTCTGTTTGCAGCATTTGATTTTATGGCAAAAATGTTTTGCACCCTTCTCTTTCCTTCTTATACTTCTATCAGAACAATTTGGGAACTCTGATTTTCCATCCGGCTTCAAGTTCAATCTTTTTGTGGTTGATAATCCCAGCATTTTATACATTACTTCCAGAGGAAGATCTTTGATGCAACTGCACAACAGGATCCTTAAACTAATTCTGATGGACAGACCTGGTGCTATTTTTTCTCCCCACAAACTCAGTTCTTGTCTTACCCATGAAATTGCTTTGCTATGCATTTTATTAGTCTCGAAGTCTTAATACTCTTTTTTCCTTCTGAGAAATGAAGAGGATATAGGTCCTCAGATAAACTTATCTGCTGGGAAGGGAACACAGAAATGTAATCTCCTAACCGGCCTCATATCATTTGGCTGTGCTCTGCACAAATGCATCTGAAGACATTTATCTGACTCTTAAGCTGAGATCTTCATGAAAGCAGGTTACCTCCCCTAGATTCAAATAACTGGGTTTATATCCTCTAACCCACGGGTGACTTTTGAGTATTAAGCCAGACCTGTGGGTTAAAAGAGAAGTGGCCTTAAAATAGTTTGGATTAACTGTGAATGGCAAAAAGGTGAGCAGTGCTGAGGGAGAGGAATGGCCATACAACACTTCCTGCTGTAAAAGATCCTACCTTGAACTTGCTGATTGAGAAGAAATAATACAGTGCCTTGCAAATAAACCATGCTGATGGATGTCTTCTGCTAGAACAGAGCTCACTGTATTTACTCTCTTTCTGTTTGATGTCAGCATCTTAGCACTCAGCATGAACTCCACTACAGCTAACTGTCGAAATAAGTTATTTCTAGTCGATAATGAATGCTTCCCAAACATGTTATTATTGAAAATAACAGGTTCCAAATGTGTGACCGTATGGTATACAATTCATTTTCTCCCTCTCTAAGAATTGGATTTCCTTGTCATTAGAGCTGAATTGTATGTCGACACTGTGCTAAGTTAGAACATCCAGAATCCAGACCAAAGGTAAAAGTTGTGTTGAAAGATTATACTAACAATTGAAATTGAACAGTGGCTTACGATCTGCAAGGAGCTTTTGGAGTACTCTCTTTAAAATGTCTTGTTCCTCTCTAAGAAAATAACGTATACATTTGTATTTCCATTTTAGTAAAGGGTGGATTTAAGCATGGGGAATTGAAGTGACTAGCCCCAAACCATCACAAAACTAGTAATTGAGAACGCTGAGCCTCAAACCCTGAGCGTTCCCTTCCAGATCTAATGTTCTTTCTTTTCTTACTCTAAAAGTAAAATATAATTATCTGGATTTACTTGTCTATTTTTAACAATAGAAAAGAAGAAGCATAAAGACCCATAATGGGAGAGTGACTAAAACCACTTCAGAGAAGCTTAGCAACTATATTTTGGTTGTTAGGTTAGGATACACAAATAGTTACAGAATGTTGTATAAAGGATTCAAGCAAATTTCTGGCCTGTTCTTGATACCACATTTCAAGGTATACATTTAAGAGTCAAATCATTTTGAAAGACCTCTTTTTACATCCTTCTCCTTTTTTTTTTACACTGAAATATCATCTTGAACAATTGTTAGAACTGAGCATGCTCAGTAGACTCTTGTGAGGCTACACATTGACCTTGTTTCGGGAGCCCCACTGCAGATAAACAAATGGATCATTTCTCCCTCCCTCTCTGCTTTCCTTCCCTCTCATCCCTTCTTACATTTCTTCCTTCTTTCCTTTCAGTTATCCATTCAGTACCTAATATTAACCTAGGTACAATAATAATACTTATTGTTTTTACTTGCAGTTGCCTAGTTGAGATTATTCCAACTCCAACATTCCAATTATTCCAACATT
This sequence comes from Procyon lotor, assembly GCA_028646535.1. Classification (NCBI taxonomy): domain Eukaryota; kingdom Metazoa; phylum Chordata; class Mammalia; order Carnivora; family Procyonidae; genus Procyon; species Procyon lotor. Next base: position 17,149,001 of record CM053604.1, read on the forward strand.
CCAAGTGATTAATATCACTTAAGGAATTATTTCTCCTGCTTCATTTTAATAGAATGTTGCAGAAACCGTTTTCCCTGAAATGTTACGCCTGCAAGCAGACTGGAATGAGTGATGGCAATACCACCCATCCTTACATGCATCAGATTTGCCTCCTGTAAGAGCGTCTGCATTTGGCATAACACTGGGTTTCAGTTAGGCTGTGATGATCAAAATAGCATCACACGATGGGGAAAATATGGTGATGACAAATAACAGAATCATTACAGTGAATCTGCAGTTCCATTCCACTAACTGGTTTCACTCAATTTAGCAAGGAAATTATAGGTTCGCTTTTTCAGGGGAGACGCTCCCAGAAATAGAAAGATGCTTGTAAATAGAACGCTGTTACCTTCCAAGTAAGGGAGTTGGCTCTTTAAGCATGCTTTGCTAAAAAAAAAAAAAAAAAAAAAAAGGAAAGGGTCGAACTACTCCAATAACTGGTATTTTATGTAAATCTTTATGTTCAAGGCCTTAACACTTTATGGAAGAAACTAAATTACATTTCTCCATTATCACCCCATTTAATTTTTACAACAAGGTGGGAATAAGGTCTGTTGTCATTGTTATGCATGAATGGTGCCTTTCAGGGATTTCCTCACCTTCAGGAATTCTGTGCCTCTTGGCTTTGGAGTTTTCATGACTAGCACTTAGTGGTAGATAACGTGACGGCTCACTAGTCCTCTCTCATTATTTAAAGATGCATCAGGGCACTTTGGTAGCTCAGTTGGTTAAGTGTCAGACTCTTGATTTTTGGTGCAGGCCATTATTTCAGGGTTGTGAGACTGAGCCCCGCACTGGGCTGGCACTGGGCGTGAACGCTGCTTAAGATTCTCTCTCTCCCTCTCCCCTCTCTCCCTCCCCCTCTAAAAAAATAACTAATAATAATAATAACTAATAATAATAATAATAATAATAATAATGCATCTATTCACTTTACCATGTGTGACTCTACAGTACTTCTGCCTCCAGTGAAGTGAGTACTTTTTCCTGCCTCAGGGATACTGAGTTTTGCCAGTGATTTACTTTGGGCATTGAATGTTGTTAGAAATGTAATTCCAGCAGAACCTTTAAATGTACATGAATACTTCCACTTGACTCCTGGTGCTTCTGACATCCACAATGAGAACACACAGCACATTGTTACAGGTCCCAGGATGGAGGGACACTTGAGAAGTCCTAAATTAAACCCATTACCTATAGCTAAGCTGAGTTGAGGCCAGCCAAGCCCCAATGAGCAACATGTAACTTACAGATTCACGGGGGGGGGGGGGGGGGGGGGGGGGGGGGAGGGAGTCATTTATCCCTTTAAGCCACTAAGGATTTGCAGTAGTTTGTTGTGCAGCATTACAATAGTAAATCTAACTTAAAAAAAAAATCTCTGAAGACTTTCCTTCCATGTGCTAGTGCTGAGACAGGGAAACTTATTAAGGGACCCCATAAGAAAAGCTATTTTTTGTCCTTTTCTCTGGTTTCTATTCTTGGTAGAGGCTGCACCCTCACACTACTCTACACATGCCTTGTAACGCACATAGCATATGTACTCCTTGTAAGGGACACAGAAATAATGACATCTTTGGGATTTTCCAGTGCAATAGATAACATCTAATAAGTAACAGGATAGGATCATCATAAACATTCTCCAAGATCACTGACTCCAAACACCTTGACCTCAAGACCTCTGACTCCAGGGAATGAAAAACTTATGAGGGACACTTGGCCTCGGTCCTTGTTTTGACCAGTTCCTGGATGTCTAAGAGGACACGTGCACCAGACCACAATTACCAGTGCAAACCCCGGCCCCAAGCAAAGATGACGCTCATGCTCTTTCTCTTTCCAAGTCTCTCGGATGCACTCTCACCCACCCCCACTTTGTATATGTAGATAGATAGATAGATAGATAGATAGATAGATAGATAGATAGATACACAGATAGATTTAGGTAGATGAGTATTTATTTTAATAAACTCTGCTTTCACTTCCTATAGGCTCACGTTTTGATTTCCATCCCGCATAAAGCCAAGAACCCTCTTGGCTAGTCCTATGGGACCCCTCTCTGGGTCCTCGGACCCAGCCTGTCCGCATCATTAGGAATGCCGTTTTATGTTCCTGGGTCTTCCTATACCATTTCAAATTAAAACACCTCTGCACACCAGGTGTTTGTTACCAAGAACAAACTGCCAATCTTCTATAAACATCGAAGCTGGATACTCTAAAAGGCTTTTCCAGCCATGGTTGTACTGGTAAGTATACAGAAGCCATATAACCACTTGGAAAGTGACATAACAATGTTTATTTTGAAGAAAAGATGAAGAGTTTTTTGGTTTGAAGCAGGCTTTAGGGATCTGACATAGATCATTGATCCATGCTTGGGCAGAAGGGCTAGGATTAAAGATTTCTCTTAGGTGTAGAAATATTTGCATATAAATAAATCTCATGTTTTCTCTTTTTCCAACACCAGTAACAAATGTTAGTCTAGTCTCTGAGAGTATTCACTCTCTCATAAGGGAAAAATAAACACTGTCTGTCCCCACTTAACCTCAAATATGTGACCCAGTGCTTTGTGTATTTTACTTTCTAATAAAATAGGTTTGTATTCTGATTGAAATGTATTGTTAGTTATTTTCCTGTAATGGTTCTAAATGTCTTGAAAGCACAAGGAATACTTTGTTCTCTTTCTGTCAGTAGAAAAGCCTGGCGGACTATCTTCTGGATCCTCAAGAATTTTCTGCCTTTCTGTGCTCACTGGCTTTCCTGTTGAATGTGGAATGAGCACATTGAATTTTATAGAAAAATTAATGCTTATTTAATCAAGTCTGGTGAATTTATATTGTGTTCTTGAGTTTTCTTTATGAAATATTTTTAAATCACCAGAGTTAGTAACAACTCTTCACAAAATATTATTTACAAGTTTCTTTGGTCACTGTGTATAGTTAGTTAACTGGTTTTATATCTTCTGCCTTACTAAAATATGAAAATGGTATTCAAACAGTTTTCAGCTGTTTATCCAAATGAGAAGGAAAATAAAAATGGAACAGAAACAGCTTATGCTGCATAACTGTATGATTCTATGGCAAAAATAATTTGCCTATTAAGTACAAGAATAAAAAGTCAAAGAAGTAAGTCAGATTACTCTTTTATGTGTGTAGTCCTTCCTAAAATCTCTGGAAGTTTTCAGACTTTGGAAGAAAGTTAAATATCCTATGTAGAAAGAATAGCCATCATGAAGGCCAAATGTGACAAAATTTTGTTCATTTGACTGTGTGTGATATTGTCGTAGGAAATGATTCGGCCATATCTTAGAGTTTAAGGCTTCTGGAGAAATTTACTTGTGTAAGTGCAAATTCAGAATGTTATTTGTTTGGGTCTCTTTTGGTTCCAAATGAAAACCTTGAGGGTAGGTGATGGGCTCACTAGTCTCTCTTCCCCTTTTTTCTGGAAGCAAATTTACTGGAAGATCCCCAGCTAAAGCTCAATTACCAAAAAGAAAAAAAAAATAGTCTTTTATATAAGATGCTGATGACGCAGGCATTGAGACCAAATGGCTTCGTTATGATTCCAAATGAGTAGAGTGAATAATTTGAGAGGTCTTGATTTTAGTTGCATCAACTTGTTTTAAAGACTAGTGGTCACCTAGGAATGAATAGTAATAAAGTATTCACAACCTAAGTATTTTAACTTCTATACCGCTGTCAGTCTCAAGTTATTTTCAGATCAAACTTATCCTTTGAATAAATTGGAACAGGAAAGACAGACCCTACTTTTAATAAAATATCTAGATTCTCCTCTTTATTATTGTTAAACTTATTTTAGAAGATAGAAATTATTACTGAATTTGTTGTTATTCATTGGTTACTACTATTTTTTTCCAAATGTATTAAAGCAGTATTATTTACAAAATAAGTTATTCAAAATAAAAACAAAACTAGAATCATTAATGTAGCTTTTTTGTGTGTGTGTATGAATCATTTTATTGTGGTTAAATCATCTTCACAGTGCTTTTCAGATTCCTTATTGAGGAGAGGAAGGTTTTCCTACATATTATCTTTTCCAATCTCAAATGGAAGCTTTGGCACTCTGATGGCATTAACGTGTCAGGTACAATTAAGTTGAAAATTCTCTGAGGACAAATGGCTTCCACAAAGCAGGTGGGAGCCCTTGGATAGCATTTCTTGAGGCAGACTTCATGGCAGTCCCTATTAAGGTGCTTTGAAAAACTTGATTAGCCATGCCTAGGAGAAGAGGCAGATCCTTTAATACCCTGTGGGTAGTTCTACTTTAAATTGGTAAGTTTCTTTTAAGTGTGCAGTAACTTTTTTTTCCTTTTAGAATTTTATGTGTGAGCATGTGCATGTTTTATATGTACAATACATCAGACAGGAAGAACAGACTTACCATATGTGCACCACTTAAAAATAATGATAGAAACATCCATGCCAGCCTAACAAACGGGAGAGAACTGATATCCCTGCAGCCCTCTCAATCTCTTCATCCTACAGAGTCCTGGAGAACAATAGTGATACTATTTGGACTCAGATTTTAAGGGACAAAACCTACCACTATAACCCAGCTGATTCTTACAGCTTCCACCCAGAAAGAAACAAACGAAAAGAAAAGAAAAAGGAGACATTAGATAGAAGAGGCCAACACATGTTCGGTCAAAGATGAAATCAGAGAAGAGAATATAAAGAAAGGAATGACAGTGAATTTCAAAGAGTAAAATAAAAAATATTGTTATCAAATCAGTAGGTGTGCGTGTGTGTGAAAGAGAGAGAGAGAGAGAAGAAAAAAAGGTTTGAAACATCTTTTTGTTCTAAATATTAGAAATTTCTCCAAGTTTGTATCACTATTAATTCTGAACACTGACTTACAAACGTTTTTCTTCTGTTAGGCAGTTGTGCTTTTTTTTACCTTTCAAATGTATGCTAATCAGTGAGAGGTGATAGTATTTTACCACTGCATATTGTTAACCTCCTGTACCATGCTTTATTTATTGTGCTTTACCACCTTATTTATTCCTTTTACTGCACTAATGTGCTTTGATGTTAAAAGCAAAGAAATACATGCCAAGATAATGAGCTTCTGGTCAAAGGTGAAAAATGCATGCGATAGTCTTCCCACCTGACACAGTGATTGTTAACATCATATTAATTGAATCTTATTATAAGATCAGACTCTATTGTTTACATCAAAACAAGATTATATAAGACATTTTAAAAAATTGGCACATCTTTGTACTTATTCTGGGCCACAGAACATTTTTGCTTTAGAAATCCAATTCTTTTTTTTTTTTTAAAGATTTTATTTATTTTTTCGACAAAGAGAAAGAGATCACAACTAGGCACAGAGGCAGGCAGAGGGAGAGAGGGAAGCAGGCTCCCTGCTGAGCAGAGAGCCCCATGTGGGGCTCGATCCCAGGACCCTGAGACCATGACAGGAGCTGAAGGCAGAGGCTTAACCACTCAGGTGCCCCTAGAAATCCAATTCTTAACACAATCTGCAAGATGAGCAATTTACCAGTTTCAATGGAGGCTTCAGGCAACTATTTGTTGACTTAAAATGTGACCATTCACTTGGATATTTTCGAAGACATTTTCTCTTTATGCTATGGAACTTTTACCTGTCAACATTTTATCAACATGTTTTCAATGGGAAATTTATTTCACAGTTTCTCATAACGATACCTAAATAGCCCATATGTCTCCAGTTTGATAGGTCAGAATGTGCTGCCTGTATACTGCTATGAGGGGAAAATCCCCAAATGCCAGTTTGGACTTTTTATCCAGGTGTATCGAAGACTATTTTTCTGTATCATCATTTATTGGGTATTGTAGGTTGAATTATAGAATAAGCTTAGCATAGAGAAATTTGTGTCAATTAAAGACCCTCAGAGCCATCCTACCCTTGCCATTGAAGTGTTTAATTAGCTAAATAATAAAAACTGAGATGATTAAATCCTTTAGCAAAAGGCCTTTGGTTTTCAGAAATTATTGAGATTAAATTAAATGAATACGGTTCTTTGCTGCTGGGTCATTGAGAAGGAAACTTGAGCTCAGGTCCAAGGTCCTGCTCTTCTTTGGCTGTTTGATTTTAATCAAGTCATTTCACCTCCCTGAGCCCTCATTTCCTTTCTGCAAAGTAATGCTCCTCACTCCTGTTTTAGGTAACTCTAGCCACAATAAATCAGAAAGGTGATTCTTATTTGAAAACACGATGGTATTTTTAGTTTTAACTTCAGTACATCCAAACAGCAATAAGTAATAGATTTCATGTGATTTCATCTTTCCAATCAACTCAAGCTTTAGCTGGTCAATGACAAAATAAAGATTCAAGTTTGATCACCTTTACTATTTTACCTCCTTTCTTGACTTGAGTTAGAATTTACTGCCAATAATTGAAACAAAGATAGACAAAGATAATATGTTTTTAAGGTCATCAGGAAGAAGAGAATTCTGGGCAAATGTCAACTGAGACTCTTCTACCCTCAACTCCAAGTCATCTGTCTCTTCAGAACAAAAAGGGCTACACAGACAACTAAACCAATGTAGATATCTATATGTGCATATTTATTAGAAAATAAAATCCAATTCCATCACAACATCTCAGGGTTTTTTCTAGTCTTCTCCCTTTTTGTATTTCTATAATATCTCTCTAACATTGAAAAACCTGGATCACACTATAATCAATGTTTGTATTTATTATTTGATCATTTTACATATTTCTTCTATATTACTAATCTCCCAACCAAGCCAGCCCCTTCTTTTCATGTCCCCTGCACTCATTCTAAACTGCTTTCTAGGCTACCAGATGGCTCCTTCATGGGCACCTTCCTCTCCACTTGCCTCTCAATGACCTCCTTGGCCACTGGCCACACAAGCAAGTCCTTATGGTTCACCTAACACTGTCACAATTCCTTCCCCCAGGCACACTTTTGGCCTTTCACCACCCCCTTTCTTTACTGCACTGTTTTCTTGGCCACCAAGGATGCTGATGTTTCTAGATGACCTTCCTATCTCCTGCTTTCCTGCCTGTCTGCCACCCTCCTTTCCTGCCCCACTATCTGCATTCATGGTCACTGACGTGGACACTGACATACTTTCATCCATGAAAGGGAGGAAAGGAAAGGTTGAAGGACAATAAGAGAGGGAGAATGGAAGTAAAAGAAAGAAAGAAAGAAGAACAGAGAAGAAGGGAGGGTGGGTGGGGAAAAAAGGGAAGGAAAAGGGTAGAAAGGGGAAAGGGAAGAAGAACAGTAGGGAAAAGTGGAAGGGAAGAATTTACAAAGATTGTGGGGAAGACCAGGGAAGAGAATGACAGAGAACGGGAAAGGGAATTTGAGAGTAGACTTTTAAAAATCACAAATGAACCAGAAGACACAACTCAAGATAGGGATCATAGATATTCAGGCAAAGGCCTTGCCGTAAAAGAAGAAATGGCTGTTTAATTCATGTAAACTTTCCTGAGGCTTCTCATCACACTTAGACTATGAACCAAAGCCCTATTTGGGCTGACAGTAGTCTCAATATATTTATTTATTTGCTTAATGTAATCATCTCCCAACCATGCCAGCTATCTTAACCATCAAAAATCAATGTTAACAACTTAAAAAAACACAATTTTTTCATGTTTATGTGATCATACATAAGCACATCTGTAGACACACACACATATATTCACACACCCTTAAATACAAGAAATTGTGTGATTACTTTGCTTTATAGAAGTATGATTCAAATATATAAACAATGCCACTCCTTTATTCTTACTCAATTTTATTTATGAGTGTGCTAGATTTCATCTAAGAAGGGCTTTATCAATTCACATTTATAAGAGGATATGTACCTCACACCCATAGCAGCAATAATTATCCTTCGTTTTACTTACTAATTTGATGAGCATAATGTGATGGCTCATTGTTTCCTTAATTTGTATTTCCAAATTGTGAATTTAAGCATTTACAAAATATATGTGGGCCATCAATTGCTCTTCAGTGAATTGTCTATTCATGTGTTCTGCCCATGATAATTGGAATAATATTCTTTTGCTCAATTTGTTAAGAGCAATAGATATGTAATAGATAGTAAATTTTTTTGTCTTATCTAAATTGAAAATCTCTATTTCAAATCTGTGATATGCTCTTTGGTTTGGTTTATGTAGCAATCTGCTATAAAAATTATTTTATTTTATATTTCAAGTCTACATATTTTCTTTTTTAACTTCTGGATTTTGAAGCTTGGTTAAGAAGGTCTCCCTACCTTAAATTACGTATTACTGTTTTATTTTTACTTTCTGTCAACATTTAAATCTTGTACACATTTATAGTTTATCTGCTATTTATAGTATAAAGTAATAGGTAAACATTATTATTTATTTTCTAGGTGAATAAATTTTTTCTGTAATATTATAAAATAGTTCATCTTTCTTTCAAGGAATTGAACTATCACCTTGTCTTATATTAAATGCACTAATATCTTTCTAGTCCATTTTTAAACCAAGATCGTATTAATTTGATTAATATAGCTTTATATGTTTATTATGTGGTAGATAAAGTTCTCATTTTTCATACACTTTGGGGGACCTTTTTGAGTACCTATAACTTATAACTTAAAAACTCACATGTCATTTGATTCACTTTCGAAGGAAAAAAAGTACTTCCAGTGATTATACTCGGAATTGTTTTAAATACATATACCACTTTTTGGAGACAGACACTTTTCTAAACACTTAATTTAAAAATGGAAAATAACTGTTGATTTTGAATACTTATTATAGTTCCAGTTAGTTAACAATTAATTCATTAATTTTGGTGGTAGTGTTATAGGACTACAATCTTCTATTCCACTCTATTATACAAACCTATCTTCAACCACAAATTTTCTAATGTTAAAAAAGCAACATATTTTAAGTAGCATGTATTTAATTTGTATTGGTTAAAGATTGGTTGAACCAGCTTAAATTATCATGTAAAGTTATCTAAACTAAAATAACAAAAACTCATAATAGGAATGCATGGGTGGCTCAGTGGGTTACAGCCTCTGCCTTCAGCTCAGGTCATGATCTCAGGGTCCTGGGATCGAGCCTCACATCGGGCTCTCTGCTCAGCAGGAAGCCTGCTTCCTCCTCTCTCTGCCTTCCCCTCTGCCTACTTGTGATCTCTCTCTCTGTCAAATAAATAAACAAAATCTTTAAAAAATAATAATAAATTCTGTTTTTATAGTATATTATATATTATGAGGCACAGTGTAGTAGAATATATCTTTTAGTACACATTAAAATATCTTTTGCATGTTGACTGAGACTTTTTTATTTCACAAAACTAATTTAGAATCATAAAAAGAATAGGAAGGTCATCAAAGCTTTTATGTGAGGATTATGCCATAATTGATGCCTCAAAAATTTGTATCAGGGCCAGCCTAGAATATGAGTCTCCTGACTGGCATTTCATTTCTTAGTTCACTGTAACGGCTCATTCTCTTTTGTGGCGAGATCACTCTTTGACCATTTGAATGCCTCAGGTGGCATTTATATACATAACATATATTTATTTATAGAAATAAAACCACCAGGGTCACCCTCACCAGTACCACTCTGATTCATATGTGTAACCATGGGAACTGAAGTTGAAATGAAGGTAAACCAAAAGACACAGATGCCCGAGAATCCAATGATGCACTGGCTGACTATAGTGTCTGACAGTCTACTGTCAATCCCCAGATTCCTCAATATGCCTAAGGTCTCCTACTCTTTGGGTAGGTACTGAGGAAACAGAATGGATATGATACATCCTCTCTTATTAGTATTTCAAAACATCTTGAAGACTACCAAAAAGCAGCTGGTGTCTGGCTAGATGCTTGGACTTTGTACCTTAACACTTTGCTTTTTGGTTTTGCCTCTGCACTTTAAGCCAAACCCTAATGTTAAAATCATTTAAGTTCTTCAAGTCTCAGTTTTGTAGTCTTCAAAATAAGAACAATAATAGTTATCTTGATGACTCACAAGGTATCAATGAGAATAAAATAAGCAATGTGTTTAACCAACAGAAAAGCAATATGATATTATAAGGTAATTTCAGATAGTTTTGGGTTTTAAATTTCATTTTCAGAGGATAACACCTTAGCTTAGAAAGCACTTTGGATGTTGCAAACAATCTGAGCATGGGTCATCTCATTTAATATTCTCCAAACTTTAATTAAAATAAGTGTCTTATTTTTTAAAATGCTTGGGCTGGAATATCCAAAGATTAAGTATGTAGGCAACAAGATAACTGGGAAAGACCCAAGTTTTTATTCCAAACTCATTGCTCTTTTATGTGTTTCTATTCAGAGCATCCCTGCTTCATAGTGTAGAACTTAATATCACTAGAAATAAAAAGTCACTTAACTAGAGTGGTTTTCTTTATTCCTCCAGGGAAAACTGATTGCTCTTTAAGTACACAATTATATAATGTTAATAACCCCAAGGTACTTCTGGCAATTTCCAAAAGAGTTAATTCATTGGCATTTTCATAACTCAAATGCAAAATTGAAATAGCTTAATAATTCAAAATAACATATCCTACACTCCTCTACTTCTAATAACCTCTGAATGTGCTTTCTCTTTGCAAATTCATGTTCCATTTCATATTCCTCCAAATTCCCTTCTGTAGCTTTGATTTGAATGCTTATAACATGTTTTATGTTATATTATGTCCGATTTTCTAATGTTTCATATTCTTTGAAGAGATGACATATCTCATTTGTTAATGGAGTTAAAAGCAGTGAGGTCTCCCTGATCTCTTATTTGTAAACAGTCTTTCAGTTTTGCAGGGAGGATAAATGTTTGCACATAATGAAAAATATAACTAGTATCCATGGGGCAACTATATGTGTAAAGATGTATCTCATAAATGAATTTTTCTCTCCCAACAAACCCAAGAGCCAGATTTTATTGTTATTGTTCCCTTTGCATAGATAAGGACACTGAGGCTTAGAAAGTTTAAGTAAGGTCCCCATGTTTAAACTGATCATGAGCTCAAAATAAGATTTTAACCCAGGCCATCTGACTCCAAAGTCTTTGCTTTTAGCTGCCATGTTACATTATCTTCTATGATAGGCAATTATTACATATTTATCAGATAGAAGAAATATTGCTTCAGATTTAAAGTACAGAAACCAAAGCTGTGCCTAGTTAGTTGGCTTATAGATTTATTTGATATAAAAATTTAATTAAAGAAAACAACTGGGAGCTAAAATGAATAGGGGGAATTCAGATACAGTGCATCAGATTCAATAGATAGTGAATGCATTCAGCTTAGGAATTGATAAACAAATTTCTAACCTGATCTAATAGAAAAAGTGTTTCAATCATAGTATCGCATTTTGTGATTCTCCAGATTTCCATAGATGTTATCACTTCTAATAAAGAATAAAAAACCAACACCCCATATCCACATCTCCTGAAAGAGATTATTATTATTCACATTTGTTTTTACTCTATTTGTAAGGTGCTTATCATCCTTATAAGTAGCAGATGTGCAAAATGGATTCTGAGCACCTTTCCTCCAATTATAACACTGTTGTTTCTCCTTAAGTTTTCTTTGCTACTATTCAAAACCTGGCCTCAGAAATCAGAATAATTTATTTCTGGCTGTAAGGTTCTGACACAGTCCTCAGGTACCCAAATAGAAAGTGTGCCAAACCTAAAAGTTTCGATGAAAGGAGAGTGGAAATCTGTCTATTCTTACCTTGCCTTTTGAAAGCCTTTTGGTTCACTCTGGATTGTTCTGTCTCCCATTTTCCTTCAGTACAGGTTGAAGAACACCTCAGTCTTTCTCCTGCTCTGGAGCAGGACCTCTTCACACAGCAATACTGATGAGAGACCTGGCGGCGAGGGAGAGAGGGAAAGAAGCATTTGACATGTTTTCCACTTGTTTGGTTAGAATGACCCAGTATTAGTGCCCAGCAGCCTAACTCTGCTTTCCATGTGCTCATGGGAACGTCATGATTCAGGAAAATCATAACTCAACCCTAGCTTTAGTACTGGCTATTTTTACAACATGGGAGAGTCACTTTTAAAAGGGTATTACAAAACCCACCTTCTTAGAGATGTCTAAAGATAGTCTGTTAGGCAGATAGTGTTGGGCAACTAGATACTATTGGGCGTTGTCCATTCTTGAAAGCACACAGTTGATTATGATAGTTTATGATGATATCTCTTAAGTTCTCAAAAGACGCAATTTATGTTAGTTTTCTAAGAACAGATTGACCCACCAGTGACTCTATATAGCAAAATTACTCTTTCCATAAAAAAGTCATATATATAATTACATAGTATAAATATATATATATATTTATTCATGTATGTGTGTGTATATATATATACATATATATATAATATATATGTATATTTATACATGTGTATGTACATATAAGTGTATATATATGTGTGTATACACCATGTTTTGAGTGAATCAGCATAACGAAATATAGATTAAATCTCAACTTTGTCTCTGCCATTGACTGGACATGTAACTTTTGGACAAATGATACCATCAACCTTCTCTTTTGAAACAAATTAAATCACTCAATTTTGAGTTCTTTAGCTGTTTTACTGTTCTTAATTTCTAAATCATGAATTATTTACACTTGCACATTGTAGGAAAATGGTACATTCTTTCTCATGCCTGTAATTTATGTCAGGGCATTTGCATCAATGTCTTTATGTATTGATTTTCACAATCACAATTTAGACTTAGAGCTTGATTTTTAATGCTTTTTATTATGGCTTACTACAAAAAGTTAACTCTATGTTGTTTTGCCTTTTTAATTAGTTCTGCGGTTTGTTCACATGGTTCTCCCCCTGGCAGAATTGTTTCCGTTATCAATGAGGCTTTATGGGCAGCTCACAAATCATTATGAGGTTTGGCACAAACTTTTAGGTTAATGAGATAAATTTGATTTCCCTCAGTCTTCTTGTACCTAAAATGTCTTTTCTGAGAGTCATATTTGTGAAAATGATTTGGCTTAGAAAATCTGTTTAAAAACATGAAGGTAACACATCCCTTAGGTGAAGATGATTAGGAATATAGGGATCATGCAATTAAGTTTAATTGGATTAAGTAGAGCAGACTGACTTTCATAATTAATTTAGTTTCATGATTGGTCTGTGGGGGGACTATCCCAGATGAAAAGGATGATTGTGGTGAAAGAGCATGAAATATTTCAAGGTATAAATCAAGCCGCAGACATTCCAGGTACTAGAAAGAATGAGAGATTAAGCAAGAGCGTAGGATATTAGATCGATATACAAATGTTAATGCCTTCCTTATACACCAGCAATGAACAACTAGAATTTGAAATTGAAAAAAAAAAATCTAGTAGCATTTACGTTAGCCCCCAAAAGTGAAATACTTAAGGATAAATCCAAAAAATATATATAGGGGCACCTGAGTGGCTCAGTGGGTTAAAGCCTCTGCCTTAGGCGCAGGTCATTATCTCAGGGTCCTGGGATCCGGCTCTCGGCTCAGCGGGGAGCCTGCTTCCCCCTCTCTCTCTGCCTGCCTCTCTGCCTACTTGTGATCTCCCTCCCTCTGTCAAATAAATAAATAAAAAATCTTTAAAAAAAAGATGTATATATTTATAGGACATACATATGGAAAATTACAGGACTCTGATGAAGAAATCAAAGAACTAAATAAAGGAAGAGATATTTTGTGTTCATAGTTTGGAAGCCTCATTATACCTAATGTGACAATCCTTCTCAAATTGATCTACAGATGTGATGCAATCCCAAATCAAATTGATTTGTGGATATCAACAAATTTATTCTAAAATTTAGGTTTAAATGTAAAATGCAATATTATAAGAATTTTAGAAAATAGCATAGTAGAAAATCTATGTGACCTTAGGTTTGGCAATGACTTTTTAGATACAACACCAAAAGTACAATCTATCAAGGAGAAAAAATAAGTTGGACATTATTAAAATTAAAGTCTTCTGCTCTGCTAAAAGCACTGGTAAGAAAATTGAAAGACAAGTCATAGACAAGGGAAAATATTTGCAAACACTTATTTGTTAAAGGACTAGCATCCAAAATATGTCAAGGACTCTTAAAATGAAACAATAAGAAAACAAACAGTGCTCATGCAAAATGGGCAAACTTCTGAACAGAAACCTCTACAAATAAAGTACACAGATGGCAAGTAAGCGTATAAAAAGATCCTCAACTCCATTTATCAGTAGAGACTCGTAAAATAACGAGATACCACTACACAACTATTAAAATGCAAAAATCCATTTATATTTATATGTGTATACACACACACACACACACACATATATATGTGATCTCATCTTATATATATATATAATTATATATATATCCATCCAATATAAACCGATAATGCCAAATGCTGGTGAGGATATGGAGCAACAGAAGCTCTCACTGCTTGCTGGTGGAAAAGCAAAATGGTACAGCCACTTTGTAAAATAGTTTGGAAGTTTTGTACAAAGCCAAGTGTGGTCTTACCTTATAATTCAGCATTCGTGTGTTTAAGTATTTAACTGATTGAATTGAAATCGTATGTCCACACAAAATGCTTATAGCATATCAATGTTTATAGTTTAATAATTTCCCCAAACTGGTAGCAATCAAGATGTCATTCTAAGAGACTGGATAAGCAAATAGAGCTACACTTATGCAATAGACTATTATTCAGCAATCAAAAAACAGAAATGGGGAGTCTGGGTGGTACACTGGGTTAAACATCTGACTTTTGGTTTTGGCTTAGGTCCTGATCTCAAGGTTTGGAGATGGAGATCCACATGGGCTCTGTGTTCAGTGCCAAGTCTGCTTAAGTTTCTCTTTCCATCTCCCTCTGCTCCTCCCCCACTCTCTCTCTCTTTCATGAATAAATAAAAAATCCTTAAAAAGAGAGAGAGAGATCAAGCCATGAAAAAATGTACAGGAACTTTAAAAGCATATTCCTAAGTGAAAGAAGCAATACATTCTAAAAATGCTACCATAACTATATTATTCCAATTCTATGACATTTCAAAGAGGCAAGATTATAGACAATAAGAATATCATGATTCCAAGTTGTTTGAGGGGAAGAGAAGAGGGATGACTGTGTGACACACAAGGAATTTTTAGGAGAGGGAGACTATTTTGCATGAAACTGTAATAAGGGATACATGACAGTATGAATTTGTCAAACTCCATAAAACTTTATATCATAAAATTGAACTTTAATATATGCAAATTAAAAGAAATCATTTAGGAAGTTGGGCATCCCAGGAAGGAATGAGACCATTACAAGAGAAGTTATAGGTATTAAAAATACACAAAACAACTTCACTGAAGGGGGTAGGGAATAAGGTGTAACATAAATAACTTGGATATGAATGGAGACTGGGAGACTACACATAACCATCATAGTCTAGTTGATAAAATGGTTTCCAAAGGGTGTATGGGTTAACAATTAGATACTGTTGTATGTGTATATCAGAAAAGTAAACAAGTAAATGCATGGCAGAAGCTTTGGTATGGGAGGTGACAGATCAAGGAGGGGTAGGCTAAAATGATCCATGTGATAATGGGATAAAGTTGGAGACTTCAGGAAGAACTTATGTTTAACTTAATATAGATACAAATGCAGTAGATATAGATGCAAATATCAATAAAATATTGATAGAAGTATATGCACAGGTTAGAATATAAACATACTTCTTTGCCATCTCAGAGGACCTAAAAAATGATACCCCAGTAGCAAAAAGGATGCCTAGAATTCAGATCTTTGTTTGTTTGTTTATTTATTATTATTATTATTTAAGATTTTACATATTTATTTGACAGAGAGAGGCACAGGAAGAGAGGGAAGTCAAGCAGGGGGAATGGAAGAAGCAGGCTTCCTGCCGAGCAGGGAGCCCGAAGACTCAGGGTTTGATCTCACGACCCTAGGATCATGACCTGAGCAGAAGGCAGATGCATAACGACTGAGCCACCCAGGTGCCCCTCTTTTTTTTTTTTTCAAGATTTTATTTATTTGTCAGAAAGAGAAAGAGGGAGAGAAAGAGAACATAAACAGGGGGAGTGGTGGCAGGCAGAGGGAGAGGAAGAAGCAGGCTGTCTGCTGAGCAAGGAGCCTGATGGGGGACTCCATCCTGGGACTCTATCCCAGGACCCCAGGATCATGACCTGAGTTAAAGGCAGACACTTAAGTGAGCCATCCAGGCATCCTTAGGTCTTTGTTTCTAACAGCATTCTCCAATAAAAGAACCAGGACTCCTTTGAGCAATAGCTGATTCTAGAATTGGGGCAGGAAATATACAAGATAAGCCTGAAGCATCTTACGAAGTCTGGAACATCTTTGTAGCACCACAAATAATTTCTAAATAAGCAAACAAAAACAGCAGCAACAATGAAGGGGAGGGGTAAGTCAAAAGGGCACATGAGCTAAATGAAAGAGCTTTGTTATGAGTGGAATTATATCTTCCCCAGATTTATATATTGAAGTCCTAACTCCCAGTACCTCAAAACACAAACTTATTTGGAAATTGGGTTGGGTTAAGCTGTAGTTACTTAAGATGAGGTCATACTGGAGTGCACTACAATACCCTAATATGGGTATTGTCCTGGTAAAAAGAGGAAATTTAGTTAGCAATAAGGGAGCAAATACAAGCTACCTTAAAGAACAGGTAAGTTTGTTGAGTTTTAGTTGGCATCATGGCCAGGCCAAAGAAGATCTATGCCTTTTCACCAATAATCCATACTTTCTCAAAAGAAGATTTGGTTTTCCCATAAGGAACACTCAATTGTGTACAGTTTCAACCAAGCCAAGTCCAAGTGGATCCCTTCTTTTTATCAAATCCAGCCTTGTTTGCCTTCTCTACTTGCATGGATCCTCAGTTGAGGCAGCTGTGGCCCAAAGTGCACATTTTGTTTTGGATAATTAGCAATATGAAGCCTGGCAATTTTTTTTTTTTTTTTGCGGGGAAGAAAGCGTTTGAGCCACTTTCTTAAGGTTTCTTGAGGATTCAGAGACTCCTCAAGTCCAATCAGCACTGTTCAAGCCAAGGAAACACAAATAGAGTCATTTTCATGCCTATTCAAAACTCTTTTGACTAAAAATAGTATTGCTCAGTTTGATCGCTATCTTTGTCAGTTCAACTCAACAAATATGTCTTAATGGACTCTTGGATGTTAATCAATGCTCCAGGTCCTGTGCAAGGTCAGAATCCTGCATGGGATATGAAGTTTGTAAAAAAAATAACTATTACACAAGGCAGCATATGGAAATTGCCTATGAAGAAGTACAGACTTACTGAAAATAGAGTGTAAATTCTCACAGGATTATAGAAATACAAGGTCCTTATATAAATTCACTGAAATTTCTCAAAGTATAAGTTTTCAAGTATAAAACCCGAACTCATCTTGTTGTGACAAGCCTACCAGAAATTAATGTTAAATAATTACCTCTTGAGAATGAGTTTATGCTTCCAAGGGAATCAAAGCAGCAATTTCTCTCAAAGAAATGCAAAGATACCTCTTTTCTCATTGCTTAGGTAGAAGCTCTTTCTAGCAAGTAATGTTGTAGAACAATCCACTTATTTTTGTTGGTACCTCCTGGTTTTTTGTTTGTTGGTTGGTTTTTATCAACTTTATGTTTGCTTTTGTTGTTTTTTTTGAAAAGCTGGTGAGAAACCTTTCTTTTTCTAATTATTTTTTTTAAGATTTTTTTTTTATTTGACAGAGAGAAACACAGCAAAAGAGGGAATATAAGCAGGGGGGCTGGGAGAGGGAGAAGCAGGCTTCCCACCGAGCAGGGAGCCCAACGTGGGGCTTCCTGCCAGGACCGTGGGATCATGACCTGAGCTGAAGGCAGACGCTTAACGACTGAGCCACCCAGGTGCCCCCAGGCGCCCCTCTAATTATTTTTTTTTAGAGAACTATGGAAATAGTTCCAGAAAAGTTTCAGAAATTGAATTCACCTTCTGGGCACTAAGTGATTATGAATATCATAAGGTGAAATCTAAAATTATGTGCCAGTCTAGCTATAAATAGGTACATTTCACATAAAATTGAGACAGATTATAGATATACATAGATTATGCATTTGCATAGTGACACAGGGAATGTTAATGTACTTATTTACTTATCTATGTATTCATTCACCAAACCTTTATTAAGCCATTTAGAATGTGTAAGTATTAAGCTAAACCTACCAAAGAGGAATAAGAAGATACTGTTCTTACATTCAGACTATTAAATTTAGTTGGAAAAATCAACAAAAAATATCAACCTGTGATTACAATAAAGCATGATAAATGTTTGAAAGAACTTGTACACAGGCAGTACTATACAGAGAATGTTTGTGCTCCCACCCAAATTCATATGTTAAATCCCAACACCCTATGTCATGGCATGTGGTTGGGAGGCATTTTGAATGAAAAGTAATTAGGTCATGAGATTGAGCCCTCATGAGTGGGATCAATGACCTTATAAAAGTGACCCCAGAGAGTCTCTGTCCATCCCATGATGTGAGGACGCAGTGAAAAGGTAGCGATATGTGAACTAGCAAGCCAGTCCTCACTAGACACCAAATCTGCAGGCACCTCGATTTTGGACTTTGCAGCCTCCAGGACTAAATGAGAAACGAATAGTTGTTTATGAACCACTCAGTATATGATATTTTTGTGATAGCAGCCCACGGGGACTAAAACAGGTTTCTTTAACAGATGTAGAAGGAGGCTGAGATAGAAGTCAGAGAGATTCTCCAGAAAGTGATAATGCTTTAGACTGAGTCTTGAAAGAAAAGTATGAGTTGAACAGGCTGGAGGTAGGGTGTGGGTGGTAAGGGTTTGTGTGCCAAAGCCTCGGTGGTGTAAAACAGCCAGATGGAGAAAACTTGTAAGCAGTATGGACTGGTACTCTGTCAGAGCATTTTCTCAATGAACTGAGGTATTTTATATCACTGTCCTACCTGATTACCTGTTTCACTTGACTGAGACTTATTAAATGGGTAGTAGAGAAGGTACTGTTGGGAGTGCCTCATTTCATTCCCTTGAGACCCTTCTATCATTTTGATTGATGTGGTCAATACCTATCCTCTTTCCCCTTGTTTTAGGGCTTATGCCTGTAGCCTTCTTCAGAAAATCATCGGTGAGTGATTGAAAGTACTACTGAAAGAAAGAGAAAGAAAGAAAGGAAGGAAGGAAGGAAGGAAGGAAGGAAGGAAGGAAGGAAGGAAGGAAGGAAGGAAGGAAGGAAGGAAGAAAGAAAGAAAGAAAGAAAGAAAGAAAGAAAGAAAGAAAGAAAGAAAGAAAGAAAGAAAGAAAGAAAGGGAGAGAGAAAAGAACTACAGGCAGGTACAAAGTCTCAGCACTTTTACCAAGGAAGGGATGGCTATATTGCAATGGATACTCTCGATCCCCTAGGGCTCAACCTAGAGTTAGACCTTTGCTAACAGTTCTGCTTGCAAAGCTTCTTCCTTTTCCAGGCATATGCTCCTTGTATTTAGAAGACTTTTTCCCAAAAGCATTCGTCAAGAAATCATTTTAATAAATCCCCACCTCTGGCTCTGCTTCTGTGGAACGTAGCCAAGGCAAATGGGATCTGTGTTTCATTCATTTTTATGTCAAAATAGCAAGAAGTGAAGACTTGTTGCAAACACTGAAAAATAGGCTGTTAAATGAATACACCTGAAAATTACAATGGATAGCATTCAAGCATATGTCATAATTTGAAATCAGATCATAGTTGATAATTATTAAGCATGTAGTACGCTCTAGGCATCTTGCTAAACATGTTACATGTATAATCTCATTTAGGCCTAAAAACCCCACAAGGCACATTAAATGTTATCTACATGTGTCTGGTAAAGAAACTAGGGATTAGAAAATTTGAATCTTTTGCCAAACTGCCGAGTGAGAATGACCTATACAATTGTATTCAAGTTTTCTGTTTTTTGGTGTGTGTGGGTGGGGGGGTCCTGGTGGGAATCTGACAAATCGAACTTCATTAATTGAAATGTAATTGATTTAGGAAAGAGTTCAAAAGCTCTGAATGTCAAATGTATAACCTATTTATGAAGATACTAACAAAGGAGCTGCATACACTCTTTGAATTATTAAAAAGACACTTTATTAGTGTAATCAATCATTAATCTAATTTATTAGAAATATTTAACTTATGGTCTAAGATTCACGCTAAAAAATAACTATCCTCTCCCCACCTCCTCTTCCGAACATGGAGAACAGCATATTTTTCACAGGCAGTACTCCGAGGGTCAGTTTAGCATCTGGATTATATAAGGCATAATTGGATTTACTCTATGCAATTAGAATTGGGATTTTTTGCTGCCAAAGCACTACGTTGCAGTTTTTGCCGGGAAATGAGTGTTAAGCATTTTGTCTGGTACTTGGAAAATCTACCTTGACAGTGCTTCATAATAGAACCAATTATCAGGTATGCTGTTACACATAGCCTTCCAGACCCCAATTTAAATAGAAAGTAGTGACAATATCTTTTTGTGAAATAGTCTCCACAGCACTTAAAATTAACCATAATGTGAAGACCTGCATGCTTATCAAGACAACAACAAGGGACAAAGAATACTTGTCACACAAACATGTACTTTGAGGTTGAGATGATTGAATTGTCAACTAAAGAGAGTGACGGCTATTAACACCCTCTTCCAAAGCCAAATCTTGCTGAATTTCTTTAATAGCTATTAGCACAGTTAAACCTGTACTCTACTTATTTATTTCTCTAAAAGAGAATAATAATTTATTGACAGGCCAATACACTTTTGCATACTCTTTTTTTTTTTTTTAAAGATTTTATTTATTTGTTTGAGAGAGAGAGAGAGAGAGAGAGAACTTGAGAGGGGAGATAGTCAGAAGGAGAAGCAGACTCCCCATGAAGCTGGGAGCCTGATGTGGGGCTCGATCCCAGGACCCCGAGATCATGACCTGAGCCGAAAGCAGAGGCTTTAACCCACTGAGCCACCCAGGTGCCCCCACTTTTACATACTCTTAAACAAACATATTTTGATTTTTTTTTTTTTTTTTTTTACATTGACATTTGTGAGCATTCAGACCAACTCTCTGTTCACTAGAGAAACAAATAGAATGCGTGATGGGGTATGTTAACCATGATAATGCAATGTGCTACTACTTTATTTATATTGTGTGCAAAAAATATTTCCCTGAAAATTACTGAACAATTTTTGTGTATAGTTACATATATACATATACACAAAAATTATATATATATACATATATGTATGTATATGTGTGTTTATGTATATATGTATATACTTATGAGTATACAAGGGAATGTAGCACTGAGGAATAATTCTCAAGTGGATATAAGCAGGCCAGTGCTTAAGAATTATGTGGCCTCATTCACTAAGATTTTGATTTAGTAGATTTGTAGTAAGAATCAAAAACTGTAATTTCATTTCTATTTTTAACTCTCTTGGTGATTTATATGCTTAGTGGTATTTTGAAACGAACATCTTAGTGATTAATATATAAATTTATAAATATTTTCAGTTATGTTGATAATTATATCACATACAATCACTACATCATTATATCACATACTCTACTGACATAGGCAATTATCAATATATCTGAAAGTAATTATGAGTACCTACATAGAACATATTCTTCAACTTTGAACTTTAGCAAAGACTTTCTTGTTTTTATTTATGTATTGAATGTATTTTGAATATGGAAGTTAGGGCCTTTTTAATAGTATCTTATGTCTGAAAATAATTCCAAAGTTTCAACATGCCTATTTTGTCACCTCAAGACAAAATTATCTTCAAGCTTCAGGTGAATTAAGTATTGATGGGAGGAAATCCCTTGCCTACTATAAGATCCTGATTATTTCAGTGAGCTGAAGTAAGGTCTCTAAGGAAAGCAGAAGAAAATGCAGTTTATCTTAGTGAAGTGGGCATAAAACTAGCATATGTTTACACCTGGGAGTACGTAAAAACATCACAGGGGTTTCGGGGATATAAATGGTGGTGAGGGATTCAATATTCACATTCACATCTTCTATATATATTTTTGCCTACAACTTATCTATGAGTGCCTACATCATTATGTAGATTCACATTTTCCATCTCCCCTTTAAAAAATCACCTTTCTCACACTTCACAAAACAATGGAAAACCTCTAATCTACTTTTAATTTATTATAGTAGATTGTGTTGGGATGTAAAAATCTCAGAGGCACCACAGGAACAATTCACAATATTGATGTAGGTGTTGAGACAATGAATGATTCAAATAACTGTGTAACAAATCCTTTTGCAAATCAGTTTTCAATTTCTGATTTGAACGATATTGATGGAAGATCAAATTGATTTGTCAGTGGAGACTTCATTAAAAATAGTTTTTGATGATAAGTCACCATGTAACTTTTGGGTATAATACAGAGGTAGTTCAAACAATTGAAAAAAAATTTTTCTGTCTACTTGTTAATGTGGACAAGGTGTATCAAGGTGTAAAGAAAAGACTGCAAGGATCTTTTTATAAGTATTATTTCCTTACAAATTTCCAAACAAAATGAGTCGGTGTTTGAATTCCAGCTGTAGACTAGTTTTAGGGTCTGTAACCCTAATGTAAGGTCAAATGAGTTAGGGCTCAAAATATCCATTTACAAATATTTATTTGGGAATAGTGGTATCTTTACAAAAGCCAGTTTTCCAATCCATTAAAGTGTTATATCCCTTGATTAATTTAGGGTTAATTTAATTCTTCTCAATTGCTTGTTTTATTTTCAGATTTATTTCTAGCTATTAATAAGTTAAGTTAATAAGTTAGGTGATATAAGAATTATTATTTTTTAAATTAAGGCAATATTTTTAGAGCAGTTTATGGTAAGCAGCAAAATTGAACAGAAAGTACAGAGATTTCCCATATACCTCTCTCTCCAA
Organism: Procyon lotor; assembly: GCA_028646535.1. Lineage (NCBI taxonomy): Eukaryota > Metazoa > Chordata > Mammalia > Carnivora > Procyonidae > Procyon > Procyon lotor. Next base: position 17,171,963 of record CM053604.1, read on the forward strand.
CACATGCATAGCCTCCCAAATATCAACATTCCCCACTACAGTGGTATGATTGTTACCATGAGTGAACTTACATTGACACATCATAATCACCCAAAGTCTACAGTTTATATTACAGTTCATTCTTAGCATTGTATGGCCTATGGGTTTTAAAAAAATGTATAATGATATACATATATCATTGTGGTATCATACAGAGTATTTCACTGCCCTAAAAGTCCTATGGGCTCTGCCTATTCATCTCCCCCTCCTCCTAAGCTCTCTGGCAACCACCTTTTTTGTCATTTTTTTTAACTGTCTCCATATTTTTGCCTTTTCCAGAATGTCATATGTAATTGGCTTCTTTCACTTAATAATGTATATTTAAGATTTCTCCATGTCTTTGCATGGCTTGATAGCTCATTTCTTTTTAATGCTGAATAATATTCCATTGTCTGTTGCACCATAGTTTATTTATGCATTGATCTACCAAGGCACACCTTGGTTGCTTCCAAGTCTTGGCAATTATAAATAAAGCTGCTATAAATATCCATATATGAGTTTTCAGCTTCTTTGGGTAAATACCAAAGAGCACGATTATTGAATCATATAATAAGAATTATGTTTAGTTTTGTAAGAAATCACTAAACTGTCTTTCCACAGTCTTATGGGAAGTTTGCTATATCAGTTTCCTTTCTTATAAGCAATGAATGAGTTCTTGTTGCCCACATCCTTGTCAACATTTGGTGTTGTCAATGTTCTGGATTTTGGCCATTCTAATAAATGTGTGGTGGTATCTCATTGTTTTAATTTTCATTTCCCTGATAGCATGTGATATGGAACTTCTTTTCATATCCTTCTTTGCCATCTGTATGTCTTCTTTGGTGAGGTGTCTATTAAGGTATTTGGCTCTTTTTTTTTTTTTTTTTTAATCCAGTTGCTGACTTTTTTACTGTTGTTTTTTGGATAACTGTCCTTTATCAGATGCATCTTTAGCAAATATCTTCCCACAGTCCATGGTTTGTCTTCTCTTTCTTTTGACATTGTCACTTACAGTGAAGAAGTTTTACATTTTAATGAAGTCTGGTTTATCAATCTTTCCTTTCATGGATTGTGCCTTTGGTATTATATCTAAAAAGGCATCATTTTATCCAAACCTCTGGATTTTTTCCTATATTATCTACTATAAGTTTTATACAATTGTATTTTACATTTAGGTCTGTAATCCATTTTGAATTAACTTTTGTGAAGGGTGTAAGGTCTGTGTCTAGATTCACTTTTTTCTCATGTGGATGTCCACTTGTTTCAGCACCATTATTTGAAAATGTATTTTGTATTTATTTTATTTCTTTTGTTCCTTTGTCAAACGTCAGCCAACCATATATATGTGGATCTATTTCTTGGCTCTACTCTGTTCCATTGATATATTTGCTTTTTCTTTCACTAATACCACACCGCCTTGATTATTTTAGCTGCGTAGTAAGTCTTCAAGTCAAGAAGTATGAATCCTCCATCTTTGTTTTTCTCTTTCAGTATTATGTTTATTCTGTGTGTTTTGCTTCTCTCTATAAAATTTAGAATCAATTTGATATCCACAAAATAACTTACTGAGAGTTTGATTGAGGTTTCACTAAGTTTAGTAATCAATTGGAAAAGAACTGACATCTTGACAATATTGTGTCTTCCTGTCCATGAACATGGAGTATCTCTCCATTTGTGTAGTTCTTCTTTGATTTTATCCATCAGAGTTTGTCATTTTCTTCATATAGATTTTTTTTACATGTTTTGTTAGATTTATACATAAGTATTTCATTTTTTCGTGCAAATTCAAGTGGTATTGTGTTTTTAATTTCAAATTTCATTTATACATTGCTGGTATATGGGAAAGTGATAGACTTTTGTATTAGCTTTGTAGTCTGCTAACTTATTATAATTGCATATTAGTTCTTGAATTTCCTGGTGATTCTTTCAGATTGTTTACGGGGACAATTATGTTATCTGTAAACAAAGAAAGGTTTTTTTTTTTTATTCCCAATCTTTACATCCTTTTATTTCCTTGTCTTGCTTTATTATAATAGCTAGAATTTCCACTACAGTTTTGAAAAGGAGTGGCAAAAGAGGATGTCCTTTCCTTGTACTCGATCTTAGTGGAAAAGCTTCAATCCCATCATTTACTATGTTATGTGTAGGCTTTTTTGTAGATATTTTTTATCAAGTTGAGGAAATTCCTTATTTTAGTTTATTTTTAAATAATATAATTTATTTTTAAACTAAAATAGGAAATTTCCTCAACTTGATAAAACCTGATCTATAAATATGACCACGTGATTTTTTTTTGTAGCTTATTGATGTGATGGGATACATTAAGTGATTTTTGGCTGTTGAAATAGACTTGCATACCTATGATAAATCTCACTTGGTCACACTGCATAATTTTTGTTATGTTGTTGCTGGGTTCAATTTGCTCATATTTTGTTGAGGATTTTCATATCTCTGTTCATGAGAGGTATTGGTCTATAGTTTTCTTATAATGTCTTTGGTTTTGGTATTAAGTTTATGCTGGCCACATACAATGAGTGAAGAAGTATTTCCTCTGGTCCTATTTTCTGAAAGAGATTATAGAGAATTAGTATAATTTTTTCCCTTTGAATGTGTTGTAGAATTCACCAGTGAACCTCTCAGGGTCTTGTACTTTCTGTTTTAGAGGGTTATTGATTTTTTATTCATTTTCTTTAATGGATATAGGTTTATTCATATTGTCTGCTTCTTCTTGTGTATGTTTAGGTAAATGTGTCTTTCAAGAAATTAGTTCATTTTGTCTGGGCAATCAAATTTGAGGGTGTAGAATTATCCATAATATCTATTATTCTTTTAATGTTCCCTGAATCTGTAGTTATGTCACTTCTTTCATTTCTGATATTAGTAACTTGTATCCTCTTTCTTTGTTCTTAGTTATGCTGCCTAGAGGCTTACATATATTAAAAAAAAAAAAAAACAGTGGTTTTATTGATTTACTGTATTGATTAAGCTGTTTTTATTTCATAGATTTTTACTCTATGCTTTCCTTCTTTGCTTTTGTTTACTTAAGATTTAACTTGCTTTTCTTTTACTAGTTTCTTAATGTAAAAGTGGCTGTTGATTTTAGGTCATTTCTTCTTTTTTAATATATTGATTCAATACTACACACTGTCCTCTAAGAACTCTTTTTGAAACACCCCACATATTTTTTATATGTTTTTATTTTCATTTTGTTCAATTTTTAAAAATATGTCTTGAGAATTTTTTCTTTGATTAACACATTGTTTAAAAAGGTATTGTTTAGGGGGGTCTGGATAGCACAGTCAGTTAGGTGTCCAAATCTTCATTTCCACTCAGGTCATGATCTCAGGGTCCTGAGATTAAGCCCCATGTTAGGCTACAGGCTTAGTGCAAATTCTTCTTGGAATTCTCTCTCCCTCTCCCTCTGCCCCTCTTGCTTGGGCCTTCATTCTCTAGCTCTCTCTAAAATAAATAAGTCTTAAAAAAAATAGGGTATTGTTTAATCTTCATGTATTTGGGGATCTTAAATTATCTTTGTATTTTTTATTTCTAATTTTATCTGTTGTGTTCTGAAAGTAGACATAGTATGATTTTTATTCTTTTAAATTTGTTGTGAAATGTGTTTTATAGCTCAGAATGTGGTTTATCTTTGTACATGTGCTATGTGATCTTGAGACAGATGTGTATTCTGCTGTTGTTAGAGGAAGTAGTCTTTAGAAAAATTATTATAAAAAATTCAATTACTACTGCAATTGTTAGAACTTGGAGTTTAGGCTGCTCACTGGCCAGTGAACTCACAAGTATAGGTAGTGTACTACATGACCAAGGATTCTTCCATCATTACCACAGTATCTCTGGACCAATGAGTGGAGTTTGATAGTAATTCCTGCTACAAGTTAAAAATAAATTAAATTAGTAGTTGTTGCTGGTATGTAGACATAAAATTTTTTATGTTGTTTTGTAATAGTAACATTTTGAAATTGATTGATTAATATTAATCTTTTTGTTTTGCAGATACAACCATGTCATCTAAAAAAATGAGTTTTATTTCACTTTCAAAACTCTTTTTTTTCACTTTCAAAACTCTTTAAAATTATTTTCTTTATTGTCTTATTGCACTTAACAGACTTTCCAGTAAAATGTAGAATATAGTGCTTCCAGTAAATGCTCAAGCAAAAATGAACTATTATAGGGACTTCATCATGATAAAAAGATTCTGAACAGCAAAAGAAACAATCAACAGAACTAAAATGCAACCTTCAGAATGGGAGAAGATACTTGCAAGTGACATATCTGTTAAGAGTTAGTATCCAAAATCTATAAAGAACTTATCAAACTCAACACCCAAAAAATGAATAATCTAGTGAAAAAAAATGAGAAGAAGACATGAATAGATATTTTTCCAAAGAAGACATCCAGATAGCTAACAGACACAAGAAAGGATGCTCAACATCACTCATCATCAGGGAAATACAAATCAAAACTACAATAAGGGGTGCCTGGGTGGCTCAGTGGGTTAAAACCTTTGCCTTCAGCTCAGGCCATGATCTCAAGGTCCTGGGATGCAGCCCTGCATCAGACTCTCTGCTCGACGGGGAGCCTAATTCCCCCTTTTTCTCTGCCTGCCTATCTGCCTAATTGTGATCTCTCTCTGTCAAATAAATAAATAAAATCTTAAAAAAATCTACAATAAAATAATGCTTCACACCTGTCAGAATGACTAAAATTAACAACACAGCAAGCAGTAGGTGTTGACAAGGATGTCGGGAAAGGGGAATCCTTTTCCACTGTTAGTTGGAATGTAAACTGGTGCAGCCACTCTGGAGAACAGTATGGAGGTTTCTCAGAAAGTTGACAATAGAGCTACCCTATAACCCAGAAATTACACAAGTAGGTATTTACCCTAAGGACAAAAAAATACTAATTTGGAGAGATACATGCACCCCAATGTTTATATCAGCATTACCAACTGTAGCCAAATTATGAAAAGAGCCCAAATGTCCATAGACTGATAACTGGACAAAGAAGAGGTCACACACACACACATACACACACACACAGACACACTGGAATATTAGCCGTCAAGAAAAATGAAATCTTGCCATTTGCAATGATGTGGATGGAGCTAGAGAGTATTAAGCTAAGTGAAATAAGTCAGAGAAAGACAAATACCATATGATTTCAGTCACATGTGGAATTTAATAAACAAAACAATGAACATGGCAGAGAGTTGGAGAGAAGCAAACCAGAAAACAAACTCTTAATTATAGAGAACAAACTGATGGCTACCAGAGAGGAGGTGGACAGAGGATAGGTTAAATAGGTGAGAAGGATTAAGGAACGTTCTTGTGATGAGTACTGAATGTTGTATGTAAGTGATGAATCGCTTCATCGCTTCAAGTGTAAATTTTACACTTGAAACTAATATTACACTGCATGTTAACTAACCAGAATTTATAAAAACATGAAACAAACAAAAATAAATATTTTATCACATCAGGGATTTATTTTTGCCACAGGCCTTTTGTAGATACTCTTTTATTCAGATAAAAGATCTTCTTTTATCTCATTACTAATTTTCTAATAGTTTTTACAATAGTTCTTATAGTGGTAGTGGTGATATTTTTAAGCATGCAAGTATTGTCTAATTTTTTCCTGTATCTGTCAAAATTGTCATCTGATATTTCTTTTTTATCTTAATGTGGTAATAAAATATATTGATATTTTGAATGCAGACAAAACTTTCAATGTATTAATAAATCTATTTAGTCATGATGCATTATTCTATTTCAATATATTACCTTTTAATGTATTTCAGTACACTTTCATATAATGTCTAATGTATTATATCTTTTTTAAAACTTGGAAGAATATACTGTTGAAACTAATAGGACTTGAATGTGTAATTCCATTTACATGATATTCTGGAAAAAACATAACTATAAAGAAATAAATTATATTATTTATTGCCAAGGACAGGAAGTGAAGAATGGGGTTGACTGGAGATAAGAGGGATTTTGTTGTAATGATGGAAATAAACTATATCTTGATTGACATCGTGGTTATTTGGCTGTATAGATTTAGTCAGAACTGTATGATCTATACTCTATACTTAAAAAAATGAATTTTAGTCTGTAAATTTTTATCACTACATGTGATTCATGAAATAATTCAGTGCAACTGAATGCAACATATGCAACTATGTATGCAGTTGCAACAATGCAGCAGTGCAACATATGCAACTATGCCTCAGTATTACACTTCAACTAACCATAATTTTAAAAAGTATATTCAACCTGAAGAGAAGTCATGTAGAAAGAAGTGTTTATAGAAATGCTGGAATTG
>CM053604.1:17178822-17240713 GCA_028646535.1 Procyon lotor
GGAGTTTGGGGGGGTGGGGGAGAGAAATGAAACAGGAAGGGATGGGGAGGGAGACAAACCATGAGACTGCTAGACTCACGAAACGAACTGAGGGTGGCTGGGAGGTGGGGGAGAGGGTAGGGATAGGGTGGTTGGGCTGTGGACATTGGGGAGGGTATGTGCTATGGTAAGTGCTGTGAAATGTGTAAGCCTGATGATTCACAGACATGTACCCCGGGGCAAATAATACATTATATGTTAATAAAAATTAATTAAAAAAAATAAAATAAATAAAATAAATAAAATAAAAAAAATAAAAAAATAAAATAAAAAAAAAAAGACTGACTGGGAGAGTGTGAACATAGCAGTAGAGGCATGTGGGTAGCATTAATTTTTGAAGGAAGAACTGAGAGCTATAATTCTGTGGGGTCCCCGACATTATGGATATGGAAGGGAGGTAAATTCCTGGGAGCCACCAGGAACTGCCAAGCCTGAAAAGAGTCAATTATTTGGAAGTCAGCTGCTTTCTAGCATTACTATAGGATTGATAATCAGAAGAGATCAAGGTCAAGAACATCCTCAATACACACACACACACAGCGTACCCTCTTGGCTTGCCAATACCCAGGGAAGCTTTGACTGTACAATAGGGTAGCCAAAGGAACTTCTCTGAGGCTGTGTCATAAACGCTAATTGGACATGACCTCTTTCCTCTGAGTACACTGTTAAGCACGAGCTCATCAAGGTTGTTTTTCATTGTTGCAACAGAGTCCAACCAAGGTTGGAGGAGGCTTAATGATGAAAAAGGAAATTGCAGTAGGACTAAATTCGAAGGAAAAAAATTGCTGGATTGAACTAGACTACCTTGAATTCACAAGATCCATTTTTTTTTTCAACAAAAAGCAGAAACAGGACATTCTGAAATAATGTCAGCTCTAAAGAAAGTGAATATTTTGAACAAATAACTCTATGACTTTAGACTGTTTAAATCACCATCGGGACTTCCTTCAGGCTCTGTTTTCAGTGCTGAATGGCCATGACCTCTTTCTCTTGAGCACACCGCTGAGTGTGAGCTTGTCGACTCATCAACCCCCTGCTTTAGGCTTCTAAGCTGCTCTCCTAAGGACCAGCCTCTGAAACTAAGTCTGTTTCTCCAGCCCCAATCTTGTGCATTCCTGGTTCCTTTTTATCCTCAAAGGCTGGTGCTGCTTCGTTCCTGTATGCTTTGCCCCAGAGACTGCTCCCGATATGACATTTACAGAAGCCAAAGGAACATTTCCCTTTAGTGGTTTACATTCCAGTGACTGACAGTAAGTCCCTTTAAATATCTGCTAAGTTTGGAGCCTTTCCATTGGCTTAAATTTCTTTTATACAAAATAGAAAGTGATTCATCTTAAATATAGATAAAATGCTGTGCCATATTCAGAGAGATTAAGAAGCTTAGAAAGAAATTTGTCATAAGAATTCTGCAAAAAAAATTATCAAAATGTGCAATTCTAATAACTTACAGAGAGACTCAAAAATTTCTACAAATGTTTAGGTCAAGGGTTATACTACGAAGCATAATTTGAGCTCATATAAAAAATGGACACCTAACAGGAATGGAAACACTCCAATCACACAAGTCTGCTGATTGCTTCTGTGGGTCCAAAAAAGACACTTGTGTAAGCTTTTAGTAGATTACTTAAGAGACCCAAATAGACCCACTCGCTGTATTTAACTTGGCATAGCATAGTCCTCAACATTATAGTAATCTAAACAATGAAAGTATGCCAGATCTATAATGTCTCTGTAAAAGGGTAATGGAAAAATATGAAAAATATTTTAAGCCAACAGTGTACCAAATCATACCACATATTGTTTTTTATCTAGATCTATTTGTACATCAATAAATGCTGCCCTGTTGTTATTTTCTAAACAACCAATTCTGTATGATTTTGCTAAAGTTTTTTTCTCAAAATAAAAACCAAACAAAATCAAAGGAGACATAAGTTATAATAACATCTGGGGAAAATGTATTGATATATTTCCTTCAAGTAATGCTACCCAATTTGCTAGATAAGATCTGCCCAGGAGAAATAGACATAAATTGTAAGTAGTTGGATTATTGATTTTAAAGAAAAGTTGTGAAAATAATTTAGATGAACATGAATTCAGTAGATCCTCATTCTAACCCTGAGATGTCTGATTGTGAGTCATTCCTTAACAGATCCATTCACAGTTGTTGAGAAAAAAATAATTAGCTGTCTATATTCTTTAAATTAAAGGATGACTACAAAATTACTCCTTTCCAAAAGGCCTCTAATTGAAAGCTATCACTATGCTTGAAATCTTTTCATAGATTTATTTGGCTAAAATTCTACTCCCTCTTTATAAAGAAAATGAATATAATAATAACATGGACAATTACCTTTTGCTGAGGATTTATTATGTGCCAGAAATTCTGTTAAATCCATCAAGAGCAATACTTCATATAATCCTTGAAGAAAACTATGAGGAATGTATTAACAGTACCTTCATCTTAGAGATGAGAAAACTAATTAAAGAAGTTAAGTAATTTCCCAGAGGTTGCACAGCTGAATAGTGCCAGAATTTTATGTTCCAAATATTTAAGAATATATATATACCAAATATTTAAGAAATATGCATATACTATTCATATATGCATATGTATAACTATATGCATATATATGCATATGTATAACTATGTATACATATACATACATGATTGTCTTTGGCAGGAGTACCCTTCCTGCTTTGATTGTCAACATTCTATTTAGTCCTCAATACGAAACTTGATATGATTCTCAGAGGTAAATCCAATTTCTATGTCAGCTGTTCTTACTCTATAATAGCTCATATTATATTGATTTGAAATAGTTTTTTTATTTCCATATCCTCTATTTGACTACTTTTTATAAGTTCAGTGAATATGTCTTTTTTTATATTTATTATTATTGTTATTATTGCTATTCTTAGTGTGCTAAGCATCAAATATGATGCCACCTGCATATTTGTGCTCTACACATGCTTTTTGGATGAAAGTGCATAAAATTAAATTAACATCAGTATCTTCTTACAAGGGCTCATGCTTTTTTTTTTTTTTTAACAACTGGCAAAATGTAGGGGAGGCATGAAAACCTTGAATGCCAAAGAGATTAATAAATATTTACTCTTCAGTCATAGAAACAGAAAAAAATTAAAGGGTGATGGAAATTCTGCTGGATAGATCAAATGTCCTAATCAATCAGGTTAGGTGGTGATGACAAAAAGGTGTGGTTGAAGCCCTCCTTTACAGCGAGTGGATTGAAACCTCATGCTTAACTCTAGTTCAAGTTGAAATCTGAACAAATTACATTAAAGGATCAACTATAATATATCCATAAGGATGAAAAGAGCAGGGAAGAGGAAATAATAAAAGCAAAATTTTGGAAGCTGTGAAATAGATACATAAGTAACAAATAACACTCTAGAGCAGGGGTTGGTGAATATTTTCTGCAGCGTCAGAGTAAATACCTTTGGTCTGTGCACCATACAGTCTCAGTCACTATTATTCAACAGTGCCATTGTTATGTGAAAGCAGCCACTGCTGATACCAAAATGAATGGGTGCAGCTCTATTCTAATAAAACTTTATCAAAAGAGGTGGCTAACAGGCAAGCTGTAGTATGCAGTCTCCTGATGAAAATCCACAGACTAATGAAAAGGCACCCGAGCTCATAGTGGAAGAAGCTCAGAAAAGTCTAATTTATACCTGAGAGTGGCAGAAGGGTTCAGAAATTGGCAATGACAGGTAATTCTAAATTTGGTACGGACCCCAGGGTGTACTCTGCTGTCCCATACAACCTGGCAACTGTCTTCTACCACCCTGGAAAAAACCCTGGAGAATACAACCTTGGCAGGATAGATCAGCAGGTACCTGGACTTGGAGAATACCAGGATTAGGGGAAAGCAGTGGTGATTTTCCGAAAGAAGAACATGGTAAGAGCTTTTCCCCGCTCCATTTCTGCTACGAGGATTCAGCAGGCTTGCAGCCTAGTTTATCCTCCAGGAAAGATATTGAAAGAATGTTATCTGATCAATAAAAACTAGCTCCAAAGAATATTGTGGATCCTGCAACGTACGATATAGTGATTTGAACTAACAGCCAAGCTCATCAGTAAGTGGCAACCTAAAACAAAAAGTGAGATCTAAAAAGAAATATTTAGAGAAGGGAAAAATAAGTCCTTTGAAATTTACATATGTTATCATAAATTCAAAATCAGTAAAGGGATGCCTGGGTGGCTCAGTCAGATAAGCATCTGACTCTTGATTTTGGCTCAGGTCATGATCTCAGGGTCATGGGATTGAGCCTTGAATCATGCTCCGTGCTGAGCATGGAGCCCGCTTAAGATTCTCTCTCTCCCTGCCCCTCCCCCATCCCCACTTGCACATTCTCTCCCTCTCTCTCTCTCTCTCAAATAAATAAATAAAAATAAAATCAGTAAAATATTGGGAATGTAAGATGTAGTATTCTCTCAGAAAGTAGGTCAAAAGCACCAAAGAGTGTATATAAAAAAATGACTTGAAAAAACTATTTGAAAGTATGGAAACTGCCCAGATGTTACGGAATCTGAGTAATAGAGAATTAAAGAATGAAAAAAAAATGAAGGAGGAATAAATAATTCAATATATATTTTCAAAACTCAAACTCATGCATTTATAGGTTAAAATGGTCCAACAAGTGCCAGGACTATTGCTAAAAAAAGACCCCTGCCAGGACGTATTATCATGAAATTTTAGAACAGTGGGGAAAAAGACTATCCTGAGAGTGTCCAGAGACCAAGAAAAAAGCAAAAAAAAAGAAAAAAGGGAAAAACAAGTCAAAGTCAGATTACAAGTACAGGGTTAAGAACTGAGAATGACAAGATAAATACAAAGAAAACTACAACTGCCACACTGTTGTCAAACTATTGAAAATAAAAACTAAGGAAAAGATAATGAAAGGAGACAGAAATGAAAATGTCATACTACATACAATCATGTTGGATTAAAGCACTGGCAAGCAAGCTCCCCTTCCCTCCTCAAGAGGAACATTCTGATGTACCCAGCAGAACATAGGTCTACTCCAAGATCAAGTTTCTTCATATAAATTTGAAATTTATATGAAGTTCTTTACTTGAAATTCCTTATGTTTTCATCAATTTTTGTCATATTTTCCATTAAGCCCTTGAATATATTTATAATATCTGCTTTAAAATTTTTTTTCAGCTAATTGTAGAAATCTCAGGCATCATAATGTCAGGATTTATTAAGTTCTCTTCATTTTAAATATAGGCAATAGTTTGATCATGTCTAGGAATTTTCTATTGTATATTGCACAACGTAGATGAATTATATCATCTTCCTTAAGGTGTTTTGTTCTGGCAGACAGTTAAATTAGAGGTGTGGCTAGGCTTACTTTTATTCTCTGTTAGTTCAGGTCTGCTTTGGGTTTGAACTCGGTCCTGGGGTGTGCCCTTCCTCTATTTCTAAGGCAAGACTCCTCTAGGGTCTCAGCTGAGTACCTAACTAAGGTGTTCAGTTCAATCTTCCATTCTGGGTGGACTCTCACCATTGCAGTGTCCCTGAATTGCACATTTCCGCAACAACATGTGATCCCTGAGAGACCCTCAACATCTCACACTCTGTGAGTCTCTTGTCCATTAGCCAAGAACCCATGATGAATGCCCACATAAATGTCTGTAGTCTACTCTGTCTGTGGTCTCCTCGCTTCAGTTATGCTCTACCATAAATTCTGGCTACTTCAGCAGCTCAGAATTCTTAATTCTGCTCTTGCAGTTTACTGAGACTAAAGCTCTGTTTGGGATCCACTTCCATATTCCTTGTTGGAAAAGTGCTCCAAGGCAGAAATCGGTACGTATTGTGGGGGTGATCATGGAGCTCACTCTTCATGGTTCCCATTTTTATCAGCTATCTGGTGGCATTTGAATCTCTTTGCTCTTTTCTCTGTAAACCTGACCAATAACAATTCCTTGGCAGTAGATGATGTAACTGAATTCCTTTGTTTCTAGCCTATGGAGCATTTCTTCAGTTTCTGTAACTCTGCACCTATAAGACCTCCAAGTCATCTTATGAACTGCTTTCATGAATGTTATTCAGCTAATAATCATACTAATAATGGCAGTATCCACAAGCTGTTATCTCAAACCACTTTTTGTCTTCTTAAAATTCTCGTGTTTTATCATTATCTTCTTTACTGCTATCAGCAAGCTCTTTCCTAATTATTTGATCTTCAGTGACAGAAAGGATGAGCTGCTATTTGTTAAATTTGCCCAGTACATTCTGTAGTTGCTAGGTGATACCAGCCAGCACCAGCCTAAAATACTGAATAATCTTCAGATTAACTTTTCTTGTTACTTTCCCTTTAAGCAGCCAAAGGCACCTGCACCACAGTGATTTAGGGTGCATTATAAAACCTCTGGGATTAAAGAAATTTTCTGATTGGTGCACAGATTAATGTAAAGGGTAGATTAATTTTTGTGAACTACTAGTTCAGCAGAAGCAGCTGCTTATATTTTAAACCGCTAATGTCCTCATATTCTAGCACACGGAAGTATGGTTTTCCTAAGAATGAAGATATCCAAAAGAGGAACTAATAAGGCATATCTAAGCAGGGTGTTTGGTAATCATGAGATAACACTCTGGAGGGATTAGAAGCATGAGGATGCATTTCTGTCAAATTATTAGCTCATGATAACCCCTTCCTCCTTGTCACACCTGAGTGCATAATTCCTATCCAATTAAAAGTGACATTTTCTGGTGATGTTAGCAATTCAGGTGCACATTTTCTTTTTTATTTGAGAACCTTCTTGGAAGACTGATCACTGAGGACTGAAAATGTCTTTGTTCCTCAGGTGCTCTCATACATGCTTAGTGAGGAAAAATTGTCGAAAACGTGTTGCATAGGGCCTGGCTATTGAACGTTGAAAGCTATTCCTCTGCTGTTTGGTTCAAGTCCACGACGTGCTCTGCTTCATTTGTTCCATTTCACCAATCACTGCTGAGAACTATGCATCTATTTTTAAGAAGTTCCTTTTCATCACAACTAATTAAATTAGTTGTTTCTTATAGGTATGGAAATTGTTAAAATGAGGGACCCTAATTCTAAATCATATTTAAAAAATTTTCCATTGTACTTGTGTGAGGTTTGATGAGGAACAGTGTCCAAAATCACCTACACGCTCTTCCCCAACTGGAAAAAATCATCTTTTTATATTGTCTCCATGTCTTCCAGAATAAAGATCAATCTCTTGACAAGCACACAAGGTCGTTCATGATGTGTCTTGAATTTTCCAATGTTTTCTCAAGTACCCTGTACTCTGTCATCATAAAATCATACTTTTTCCTAAAATGCTCAGTCCTATCACTTATATATGTGTCCACATATATACCATTTCCCTAGATGCAAATGTCCAGTGAAATCTTATTTACTCTTTAACAATCAGCTCAAATACATACTACCTTTAACCCTTCGACTGCTCTAAAGGAATAATTTTCCTTCTCTGTCATATGTTTTATCAAGTTGACTTGTCAATTATATTTTAGTTCATCACATTTTGGTTCCTTGCTTACCTATATCCAACAAAGTAAATTATGTGAGGGAAGGTACTAGATCTTCTACAGTTTTGTAGGTCAGATGTCTAGGAAAATAAGTACCTGGTCCTCTGCAAGTGCTTTTATTGCTTGAATTTACAAATAAAAATGCCGACACCTAGAAGCCTACCCAGAGCCAAACATAAAATTAATATGAAGTCTGTGATTAAAATTCAGATAAATCAGGCTAATAGGCTGTCAACCACACCAATTAAAAGAAGTACATATTTTTTAAACTTTTAGAAGAGGATTAACTAGGACTCAAAACACAAGCTTCTTGAATTTATCATTATAAATAAGGGGTAATTAAAAATAAAAATTAGAACCAGAACTACATGTGTTTCATCCCCTAAGAACAAGAATCATTTCCATCTAATACAATAAATAAAATAGCATTTACTGCAATATTCAATGAACTACAGAATCTAAAGTGAAATCGGGATCTTAATTTTGGGTTTTACCTACTCCAGGCCTATCGGTGAAAATTAAATTTCAACTTAATGGCAATAAAGTGAAAGCACATGATTTCCACCGAGTACAGCAAAAGGGTAATTTAGTATGTAAATAGAACAGAAACATTTTCAACATATAATATTTTTAAATTATTGCATTATAGATAAGAAATTCATAATTCCCACTATAATTTATATTTTTATATTCCTTTTATAAACAATTAAATTTTAAGAGAAAACATCATAGTTGACAGTAATTTGGAACTTTATGGAGACATGGAAAATGTACCAGTTCAGATGTTTTTGGCTGTAACAATCAAATACTTTGCTAAAATAGACATGAGAATGGCTAAAATGCATTTTTACAGGTGATAATAACTCTACAAGTGTATCCAGATTGGTTCAGGTATTCTTGGATATATATCCATCAGGATATATGATGGCTGTCCAGCTCCTGCTGTCTTATATAGATTCTGCAATATCCAAGCCAAAACAAGTAGCATTTACTTCTAGTTTTGTTTTTCGTTAGAGAGGAAAATATGTTCAATAGCCCCCCAGTAGTCACTTCCTCCACTGTCAGTGACCTGGGTGGTCAATATGCTATGCCATAAAATCACAGAAGGCTGAGAAAGCAGTTGACATTTTCAGCTTTTCTATCAGGCAGCAAGCTTTATCACATCCTGTGCATATTCCTGCTACATTTATTCTATCATGCATGTATCCTCCCCTAGACTACAGGCTTATTGATGAAAATAATATTAATTTATACCCTTAATGCTTTAATAAGTGGTTTTTTCAATAAGTGAAAAAGAGAAAGAAAAAGGAAAGGAAAAAAGAAACGAGTAAATTTTAAATGTGGCAGAACTTCTCCCATGACTAGAGGAAAATATCAAGCCAACTGAGCAACACCAGAATAGTTTATCAATCTACTTTATTTATTGAAGCTCTTTTGGAATATTATTATGTATATCTACACTCAGGCTTCTCTCCAAAAGCCAAGCTACAATTCCTTTCCCCTTGGCTCAATATACTTGCCCAGAATGCTACTTAGTTTTTTAGAGGTTGCATTAAAAGATCCAAAACAGATAAATAATTTAGCCATAGCTTCTTTTGATAGCAAGAAATTCTTGTTGCCTTCAAATCACGCAATCATTTTTAGATTGTTTAATTTTTAACCACAACGAAGTTGAAAATATCACCTGACTGGGTGAGTAATTAGATTAAAATAGCAGAAATACGAATTGAATACAGTTCTGGTGCTTTAATCCGTAGCTTTGGAGTCGAATGCCACACTACTTAGAACAAAGACTTTAAGTTCCTGTGGTAAGCTCCTTGGTTCACTCATTTTCATATGCCAGCCTATGCTATACGCTAACGAAGGTCAAGACTTAACTCTAATATAATGCCCTTCACAGTGCATATTGCAAAATAATGGGCTTAGTCTCACTGAGGTCCAAGGCAGAGGGTTTTCTATAGCTCTACAAGGAACAGTAATAAAGCACAACACATAGCCTGGAGTGGCTTAGTGCTTTTCAAATGACCAGCACTGCTGAAATCTGTCTCTTAATAATAGAATGAACATTTCTGACAAAATTCATGGCATAATGGGAACAGTAGCTTAAATATTTTTTAAAAAGGAAAACTAGCCAAAAAAAAAAAGTACTGAAGGAAGCAAAATTGTTTATCTTTCTTGTTGATAAGCATGAGTTGTATTTAGACATGCTTTATATATGCCACCCTGATCATAATTTATTTATTTATTTTTAAAGATTTTATTTATTTGTCAGAGAGAGAGAGGACAAGCAGGGAGAGCAGCAGGCAGAGCGACAGGCAGAGCAGGCAAAGGGATAAGCAGGCTCCCCACTGAACAAGGAGCCTGACATGGGACTCAATCCCAGGACCCTGAGATCATGACCTGAATTGAAGGCAGTGGCTTAACCTACTGAGCCACCGAGGTGTCCCCACCCTGATCATAATTGTTGTAAACACAATTTATTCTTAAAGCATAGCAATTTTTTAAGGGCCATTCTTAATTTACATCTTCTTCACTTCTCACTTTATTACTGTAATAATTGCTTAGTGTACACTTGACCTGCAATGGGTTCTTAGTGTTGCTAAATGAATATATAGGTGAGTAAATGATTGAAAAACTCCTTTCCTTCTTTCTCCTACCTTGAGGTTGTCTTCACCAACATCAATGCTGCACATGACTCCTTCATATGGAAAGACCATTATAGCCACTGTGCTGTCTTTCAGATATAAATTCCTGGTTTTAAAATGTCAGTTACATTTGCAGAACACATTGCATTATAAGAATGTACCATTATGATATTATAAAATATTACCTTGCCGGATATATGATCAGGATCTTGAAAATATAGCTCATTTACCACTTAACATTATGACCTCTATTTAGCCTAGTGCATTCAACCAAAAGGTGGTCAAACATTTCAATAAATATTTATTTATTTATGTATTTATGTATTTATTATTTGACAGAGAGAAACACAGCAAGGGAGGGAACACAAGCAAAGGGAATGGTAGTAGGAGAAGCAGGCTTCCCGCCAAGCAGGGAGCCTGATGCAGGGCTTGATCCCAGGACCCTGGGATCATGACCCGAGCCGAAGGCAGACGCCAAGGACTGAGCCACCCAGGCGCCCTCAATAAATATTTATTAAACAAATAAAAAGCATAACAAATACTGCTAACACTATGGAGCAATCCAACAGAAGACAATCAGTAATCCTTCTTTTAAGAGGATTAAAATCCAGTGATAGAACATGATATAAAAAAGCTAACTCACATTTATAATTTTGAAAATTATTTGTTGATGAATAAACAAAAACGTATCCTCTCTGATGTTGTTTAGTGATTTAGACACATGACAGATCATCAAATATTTTAACTGGTATTACAACTGTAAAAGGATATCTCAACATAGAAGATGAAATAAACTTTTTTTCTGGGAAGCTTTAGAGAAAATATAACATATGATCTGTGTAAATGGAGGAAAATTTCATCAGCACACAAAGGAAGAGAGAAAGACCAGAAGTAGTATCAGAAACAAAAGTTCAGAGGTATTGAAAGGATGAATTAGAATAATAGGAAAGAGTGTGACATGACTTAGCTGTAAATTTATATGAAAATTTAGGATCAGGGAGTGGTGGAAAGACAGGGAATAGAGCTTACAAAGTTGACTGGTGCTATATTTTGAAGAAAATAATTAAAGAATTTAAATGTTGTCCATGAATAAAACATTAGACAATACCTATAAGATTTTTAAATATAAAATTTTTTCTAGGTGTAGTGGATACAAACATAAACAAAATTGGTGGACAGAAATGAGTAAGATACAGTATTTTCTATCAGGTAGCTGATGGCCTAAAGAGGAAGACAAACTAGTGATGAGCTATTGTAGCACAGGATGTGAGAGATATGTCTAAAGGGCTATGTGAGTAAGAGTAATCAGAAAAACAGAAAATACTGTAGGTCTTTCAAATAGAGGAAGTATAATATTGGTTAAATGGTTATACCAGTGATTCAAGAGCTAAGAAGTTAAATGGATATTAAAAGCGGCAGGAAGCCACAACCAGAATAGGTCTGAAGGGACAAGGGTAAACCCTGGCGATTCCAGAGCCCAGAATTCAGGACCATCTGGTGAGAGTCAATACCACAGTGCGAGGTGCCATTACGGGGTTTGAAACCACTGCAGGTAGAATTATCCAGCCGGAACTAGGACTACAAAGGAAATTAATGCCAGAGAGATCTCTTGATGATGAATAAGAGAGAGCGATGGATGTGGTTTTTCTGGTAAAATGATCAGAGCCAGAGAAAAATAGGGTACATGTGTGAAAATTTACATAAAAATGACTGGCACTAGACATGTGAAATAGAGGATATGTAAATAATAACAAAGATTGAAAAATCATCGGCAAAGATGTGATTAAAATGTATTTTTCTGGACAAGTTGGAATTAGCTAGATGAACAAGAAAAATATTTTTAATAATAAGGAAACAACATGTATAAAACTATGAAACTTATAAAAACAATGTTTTCAGAGAAATTTAAATATTTCAGTATGGTTGGCGATAAGAGCATTTATGAAAATCTAACTAAAGACCAGTCACTGGGGTAAGCCTCTAGCCATATTGGATCAATGGAGAGTCATAGAAACATTTTATCTAAGAGAGTTGCCTAATCAGAATTAAGATTTAGAAAGATTCATCAAACATAACGGAAGATAGATTTCAAGGTCAAGAGAATGGAGGTTAAGAGACTAGAAGATTGACCCAAAGGGAAAATAGCGTGTCTTGAAATTGAGCAGAGGCCATGAGAAATGAGAATGGACATATGGAACATATACATAATTGACTTTGGGAGAAATATCAGGTTGAAGGTGAAAAGCAAAAGAAGTTTAGTTCTGAATTTATTAATTTTGAGGTCCATAAAGGATGTCCAGGATTTGGTAATGAGGTATTCAGTCAAGGAACAATTTGGGGAATTATTAGCATTTGGAAGTAGTCAAACCAATGGAAGCAGGTGAGATGTAGTATAATCAACATAGTATGTAGAGGAAAACAAAAAGATGACTTTTTGACTAAAAGTCAATGAATTATTAAGGTTAAAAGGAATGGTAAATTAGGGGCTCCTGGGTGGCTCAGTTGTTAACCATCTGCCTTCGGCTCAGGTCATGATCCCAGAGTCCTGGGATCGAGCCCCGCATCGGGCTCCTTGCTCGGCAAGAAGCCTGCTTCTTCCGCTACCATTCCCTCTGCTTGTGTTCCCTCTCCACCTGTGTTTCTCTCTGTCAAATAAATACAATCTTTAAAAAAAAAGGAATGGTAAATTAAAGAAGAACCATCCAAAGACACAGTAAAGTCAGAGCTGAAAGTGTACTGTTCTTGGGCACCTTTGCCTACAAATCAAGTACTTATATTCTCCAGCCTGGTGTTACTCCCACAGGTAGTCTGACCTTCTCCAAGATAATGTCCCAGTCTCTCATGCCTCAGGGAAGATATCCACTTCCAAATACATTCAATCCCACCTCCCTGCTGGGATTCAGTTACCATCACTAGCTGCTGTATTTCAAGCTTCCGAACCACTTCAAAATCTTTTGTTTCTTTTTCCTGGTAGTGATGGTTGCTTTGGCCTTTGTTAATCTCTGGGGGTCACTCCAATTCCTGTTGGCTTTTGGCTTTGCTATAAACGTTTTAATTCATCCTTAAAACCCTTCTTTTCCAAGTACTAAGAGCAGTTTCTGTTTTTATCATTAGACTGTGACTGATACAAAAATGTATTGGGGTCATGTAAAACCAAGAAGGGGGTCTTTAAAGGAAGGAAGTAAATACTACAAAGAGGTTAACAGAGTTGAGAAAAGGAAATCAACAAGCGACTAAATAAAGCAGGACTCCAACTTGTTTAAAAATATTCCAGCTAGTATGTGGTAGAACTGGACAGTAAAGATGTGTCCTCTAACCTCTGATTCTGTTAATTTCTCTGTAGCACACAGTGTAATTTAACACTTACTTAAAGGAAATCCTACCTTAAATGTTGAGGTTTCTGGGCACTTGCCCACTGCTGTTGTTATGATGATGAATTGCATAATTTAACTCTTACTGCTATCTACTTCTGCAATATAAGGTCCATAAGCCTTCTCTGAAGGATTCAGATCTGATGCCCAACTTCATAACATACCAAAGATACCAAAAAGACTTTCTGTGGAGTGAATAGCACAGGTGTAGCTGTGTTGCTGGGTAGATAAGATGCCAAGTTAAAGAGTTACTTCCATATAAGGGTTATATAATGTCCAGGCATAATATTCACTGGAACAAAACATTCTCCATTCCACCAAGTGATTTAGAGACAGCATATATACCTCTAATTTGTGAGAGGGTAATGTAGGCTAACAGAAAAAGTTTGGAGCTCCAAAATATAAATGCCTTGAAAGTCATCACTCTCATGCTTACAAGAAAAAATCTGGATGAACTCAAACTCAACAATTTTCTTGGAACCATCAGGTCAACAAGGTCACAAGACAAACTGAAATCTTGTGATAAAGGTTCAAAGAGTCACGGCTGAAATCTTCTTACCTGGAGCAGAAACCACTGAGCCATAAATCGGTAGGAGCACATAAATATCATTTAAAGAATTCCTAAAAGCTGGGGCACCTGGGTGGCTCAGTGGGTTAAAGCCTCTGCCTTCAGCTCAGGTCATGATCTCAGGGTCCTGGGATCGAGCCCCCCATCGGGCTCTCTGCTCAGCAGGGAGCCTGCTTCCCCCTCTCTCTGCCTGACTCTCTGCCTACTTGTGATCTCTCGCTCTGTGTCAAATAAATAAAATCTTAAAAAAAAAAAAACAAAACAGAATTCCTAAAAGCTGACCATGGACTTGGGTGAGAGTAGTGAAAAACTTTTGGAAGCTAGAGTCTGAGGGGAGGCCCAACAATTTGTGGGCTTACTCTCTGGGGGAACAGACTACCCAAACTTTGTCCAGCCTAGGGGAAGGGCATTTCCCCAGCTGTAGTGCCAACTAGTTTCCTTTTTCATAGAAAGCAACAGTTAAGAATGCTTGTGAAAGGCAAACCCAGGGACTAAGCCCACTAAGCTTCAGCCATTGACATTTTACTCTTAACAGCTCACAACTATAGTATTTACAAATAATTTACTGTTCCTTACCTTTAGTTTTGTCAGTTACTGTTTCAGTTTTTCATATAGTGGCTACATAATTGCATAACTCCTGAGATATTACAACCTTAGTTAAAGTCCAGGTGGAACAGACACTCCCTACAGCACATTCAAAAGATTTGTTTGCTAGAGGAAAAGAGTTGGTGAGTGTAATATTGCAAAGTCTTATGCTGGATGGAGAATTTCTCATGAGTTTACTCTCGGCTGCTGAAAGATTAAATGATTCCTCAGACTCTTGCAATTATCTGACTATGCACTGAGCCAACAAATCATCAATATT
Organism: Procyon lotor; assembly: GCA_028646535.1. Taxonomy (NCBI): domain Eukaryota; kingdom Metazoa; phylum Chordata; class Mammalia; order Carnivora; family Procyonidae; genus Procyon; species Procyon lotor. The sequence continues at coordinate 17,193,852 of CM053604.1, forward strand.
TGTGATAAAGGATCAGAACTTTGGTATCAACATGGACGGGATTAGAGGAGATTATGCTGAGTGAAGTAAGTCAGGCAGAGAAATACAGTTATCATATGGTTTCACTTACTTGGGGAGCATAAGGAATAACATGGAAGATATTAGGAGAAGGAAAGGAAAAGTGAATGAGGGGAAATCAGAGGGGGAGACGAACCATGAGAGACTGTGGACTCTGAGAAACAAACTGAGGGTTTTGGAGGGGATGGTGGGGGGTTGGGTGAGCCTGGTGGTGGGTATTGAGGAGAGCACGTACTGCATGGAGCACTGGGTGTGGTGCATAGTCAATGAGTCTTGGAACACCGAAAAAATAAAATTAAATTTTAAAAAACCATAATGCTTTTTCAAAAGAACTTTTATTACTATTTAAAATTTCAAATTATTTAAACTCTATTGTTTAAACCCTGTCTTCAAAGCAAACAATTTATTCTTAGTTTCAGAGAAAAGAGCATTAAATATCAGTTGTTCTTAATTGCTCTTCATTATACTGTTTTTCTTTTTGTTTTTAACCTGTAATAAGGCCCTCTGTGTGGAGCATGGCTCATCTGGAAAGCTACAAATATCGAACAACCAATCTCTGTGCTTAAAAATAATGGAACTCATGCTACCTAAAGAACTAGGGCCTTGAAGAAGAGAAAAAAAAATAGTACTATGTCACATAAAATTTTATGAGAATTATTGATAATTATAATAAATCAAGATCAAGGTTTTCATTCTTTACGTGTCAGATATTTTCAGGCATTTGTTCTATTTTGACACCTACCTGCCATTCTGAGGATTAGACATGTGTTTGCAAAGTGATTTGTCAGCTTGTATACATATGTTTCAAGTATAAAAAGAAAGATAAAATTAACTGTGGAATTACTAAGTCACGTGTGTGGGTTAAATATTTATGAAAAACTTCTAAAATAATTAAAATAAAATGCATAACTTTATAGTGAATAGAGAATGAAGACACTTTGATGAGTCCAGGAAAAATCATAAAAGAAGAATGCAAACGCAAGGTAAATAGCAAAAAGTGAGTTGGTGAGGTTGTCTATTATTAAAATTTAACAAAATCCAGACACATTCTATTTTGAAAAGGAAAATTAAGATATTAGCACAGAAAAATAATTAAAGTAGGAGAGAAAAATAACTTCTTGACAAATATTAATAAAAAGAACACTAGATTGGCTATGTAATTGTTAATACAGACTCCCAGGTAAGAAGCCTAATTAAAGACACAGTGTTTCACTCTTTAAGGATAAAATGTAATCAGTAGATAAAGAAAGTAAGTCCAATCATAAGGAAAAACAAGAGTAGAGGCAAATGAATTACAGCCCAGAGAGTGATTCATGATAACACAGAGAGAGTAACAAAGCTGGAGCATAAATTTTGTGTGAGTCTAAAGGAGGTAAGAAATAGAGTTACAAAAGTTAATTGATGATATACTTTAAAATTTATTTGACTTGGTAGATCATTTAGAATATTCTTTGCATCATCCATATTATTTTGAACAGCAAAATATTTTTGCTAGGTTTTATTTTTTAAAAAACCAAGATGAGTTTCTTTCTATCAAGCAGTTGATGGTCCAGTGACAGGAAAAAAGCAAGTGAACCAGTTATTAGAGAAAAATATATAAGAGGTATATTCAAAGTATAATGCTAGAAGAGAGAAAAAAAACAGAAATCACTTTAGTCTTTAAAGTGGAAATCACTTTAAAATATACTTTAAGAGAGTAGACTATAGTCAATCGATTACTACATTGATTAACCAAGAGTTTCAGTAAGATAACCTTGCTATTAAAAGTATCAGGAGGGCGCCTGGGTGGCTCAGTGGGTTAAAGCCTCTGCCTTTGGCTCGAGTCATGATCTCAGGGTCCTGGGATGGAGCCCCATATCTGGCTCTCTGCTCAGCAGGGAGCCTGCTTCCCCCTCTCTCTCTGCCTGCCTCTCTCCTACTTGTGATCTCTCTCTGTCAAATAAATAAATAAAAATCTTAAAAAGGAAAAAAAATTTAAAAAAAAAGTATCAGGAAGACAGATCTATAACAGGGCTGGAAGAATAATGGGAGAGGATAGTGTTACTATAAGGGCCAACCGAGAAGATCTAGAATCACACATGGGGAGCTGGGGGGAGTGACCTGATGGGAATGGGACCCATCTAGAGTTAATCAGTTATAGAAGCAAAAGGCAGAGCCCATATCAGAATCCCTGGATAAGACAGAATAAGGGAGGAAAATATGTCCTGCGTCTTTCTCTTCTCATTGGCTGCAACAACTTAGAAGTTCATTGTTAATTTATTCTTTGAAAGATGATTCTCTAAAATGCAGATTGGAGGCAAGGATAAATGGAGAATAAATTTGGAAAGAAAAAGGCAAATTGTTAATAGAAGATATGATAAATCTTCTATTATCTAAATAATAAAGAACTTCTAAATAATAAAGAACATCACCAAAAATGCTTCCTGGCATACGTAATAAATTGCATTTTGAAGGAACAGTTGAAATTAGTAAGATGAATGATAAATGAAAAGTTTTAGAATATAATTTCAGTGTACATGAAATGTATATAAAAGAAGTCTTTAAAAATTGACAAGAAAACAAATGTCAAGCATTTACTGTGCTACTAGATGCTCAGAGTAATTGGAACAGTGTCAATATCTTCACATTCAATGCAATTCCAATTAAAATGACAACAGGATTTTTTGAGGAATTTAATAAACTAATTCTATATTTTATGTATGAATTTAAATGGCTCAAAGTAGACAATATACTCATGAAGAAGATTGATGGGGTGGTGGTAGATGATGTTATTGGCATAGGGACAGGAATATAAACAATATATAGAACATAATGTGGAGGCCAAAGAGCCCAGATCTTATGGAGAGATTTAATATATATTATATATATATAATATATATAAAAGTTATATATATATAATATATATAAAAGAGATAACATTATACATAAGTGAAGAAATCAATAAATTTTGCTGAGTCAATTAACCCTCCATAATAGAAACAAATTAAATTGGTGCCCACTTCATTCTTACACACACACACACACACACACACACACACACACACACACACATACACACACACACACACACACACACACACACACACAAATTCCAATTCACTTACACTTTAAATGAGAAAAGCATATGCCAACACTTTTAGAAAACATGAAAGAATATTTTTATGACATTTTATACAGAGAGTACTTTTTAAAAGTAAACAAATTGGGCAAAGCACAAATCATAAATGCCTAGAAATACTACCATATTAAGTTTTAACATTTTGTATCAATAATCTTTTGCTGAATTAAAACTACCCCAACACTTAGTGGCTTGAAACAACTATGTATAATTAATCATGAGAATATGGATCAACTTAGAAGTTTGGCTGATCTGGCTACGTTCAGTTGATCCAAGTTGAGCTCAAACATATATTGCAGTCAATTGATATATCAGTGGGTAGTCAGCTGGCCATTGCTGGGGCAATTGTACTGACAGAGCCTTGTATCTCTCATCACCCAGCACGTGAGCATGGGTGTGCCCACATGTCAGTAGCTGTGTTCTGAGAGAGAACAGATAAGCCTTCTTGAAGCATGGACTCAGAACTAGCACAGTGTTGCTTCCACCATATCATTTTGGCCAAAACAAGCTAAAGTCTATCCATATTTAAGAGATGGGGAAATAGGTTCTATCTGTTGAAAATTCATAAAATGTTACTACAGAAAAAGTAAAAATATGAGCCAGAGAAGGTATTTATAATAAAGTGGTAAAGAATTTGTTTAAAAAGCAATGAAATTGGGGCGTCTGGGTGGCTCAGTGGGTTAAATCCTCTGCCTTCGGCTCAGGTCATGATCTCAGGGTCCTGGGATCGAGCCCCACATCAGGCTCTCTGCTCAGCAGGGAGCCTGCTTCCCTCTCTCTACCTGCCTCTCTGCCTACTTGTGATCTCTCTCTCTCTGTCAAATAAATAAATAAAATCTTTAAAAAATAAATTAAATTTAAAAAAAAAAAAAAGCAATGAAATTTATTACTATGGATTTGGGCAGAAGAACAAATAAATTGAACAGTTAACTGGAAAAGAGAACCTAAAGCTTAACCTTACATACATGGACTTTTAATATATGAGGGAAGATATTTCAGATCACTGTAGAAAGGGAAGAAATTTTCAGTAAAATGGAGCTTAAAATGCATGGTCATAAATCTGGAAAAAATTTAAAATGTACACTACTTTGTACAAAACACAAAATCAATATAGAAATATCTCTAGCCAGGATCACAGTGGCAGAATAGATTTTTTTTAAATCTCCCAGTTGCAAATTTCATGCAGCAGAAACTATAGGTGGTAATAGAAAAACATACAAAAAGGTACACACCAATAACAGTTATCAGTCTTAGATAATTCAAGCAGATTAAATATATAAGAGGTAGATAAAATATATAATAATATATAAAAATATTTTTATATAATATATAAAAATATAAAAATAAAAAAATATAAAATAAATAATATCACCAATAAGGTATATGTGATAAATACATACATATATCTACATTCCCAGACATTCAAGTCCTGATATATTTATTATGTACTATACACTGACAATATGGAAACCAGTTTCTTTCCAAGAGCCCTTGGAATATTTACCAAAATTAATCAAACAGAATATTGGGTGAGAAAAGTAAAGACAATTCATTTTTGAAAATAAAAATAATAACATTCCATACTCTTGCAACACAATGCAGTAAACTACTAAACAAGGACTTTTGTAGTTAGAAGGTTAGACAGATTTCTTATTAAACAACTTCTGGATCCCAGGAAGAATATAAAAAGCAACTGTAGATTTCCTAAATAAGAAAACTGTGACCAAAGATAACCTTGGCAACAGGGAAATTTCTGAGAAAAATCTCAGAAAAATATTCATGAAACTAAGTGTTTAAATCAGTAAAAGAAAAAATAAATCAAAAATGAAAACAAACAACTTGAGAATAAATATAAAGAAAAGGATAAAAAAACAAAGAAAATATTTAGAGAAAATGAAAGAATTGGGTAATAAGCTAGAAAAAAGATAAATTTATCAAAAAAATGATTCCTTGGGAAAAATGAATATAAGTTGATACACTATTAGGCAGTCTAATTTTTTTATTTATTTTTTTAAAAATTTTATTTATTTATTTATTTGACAGAGAGAAAAAGAGATCACAAGTAGGCAGAGAGGCAGGCAGAGAGAGAGGGGGAAGCAGGCTCCCTGCTGAGCAGAGAGCCCGATGTGGGGCTCGATCCCAGGACTCTGAGATCATGACCCGAGCCGAAAGCAGAAGCCTAACCCACTGAGCCACCCAGGTGTCCCAATCTATAGAATTCTTAAAAGCCTGTGTGGGAAAACATTTATTTAAACAGACACAAAAGTATAATCCTTAAAGAAAAAGATCAAGTACTTTGAGATTAAGGACTATCAAAAGGTTTATCAAAAGGCACAGAAACAAAAGCTGGAAGATAAGCCCAATGAATTACATGTGACATAGAGCCAACAAGAAATAAGCTGTCAAATTTTATGAAGATTTTCTACAAAACAATAAGAAAATCATTTTATTTTACCTTATTTTATTTTATTTTATTTATTTATTTTAAGATTTTACTTATTTATTTGAGGGAGAGAGAGCGCAAGCAGGGGGAGAGGCAGAAGGAGAAGCAGACCCCCCCCTGAGCAGGGACCCTGATGCTCAGGACCCTGGGATCATAACCTGAGCCGAAGGCAGACACTTAACAGACTGAGCCACCCAGGTGCCCCAAGAAAACCATTTTTTAGAGGGCATAGGACATGAGTAGTCATTTCAAACAATAGGAAACCATGCACCACAAACACATGAAACAATGTGCGACCTCTCTAATAGCTGTGAACATCCTAAGTGAGAACACATTATACAAATTATAGTTTATGTCAACATAAATGTATGTCATACAAATATAACAGATTTATAATTAATTTATAATTAATGTGTGATCTATAAGTGATGATATTGCTAAGAGTAAACATTGGCTAAATTACTTTCTACAACACCTTCACATTACCCAGTGAAGCAGTAAGAAGTTACAAATTAGCAATGTCCTTCTTGGCTCCAATGCCGTAGGCCATGTGTGCAAGAACATTTGATGTTAAGTTTATAATTTAATCGTTAAATAATGGACTATTCAGTGAGAAGGTGAATGAATTTCAATAGCAATGGACATAACTAGCAATGGGTACGGATGACTGTGAAACGTGTGTATCTTATTTGGGGGAGAGGGAGAGGACTTCACAAATGTGGAAAACACTGTCCTCTTCTAGGAGGACACACAGAGGTTTAATCTTGTTTGACAGCTATCATGGGCTCATAGAGTGCCAATATGTGCAGATGGCTGCCCAGGCCTGAGCAGGGACAGGACTTTTCCTCCTCCCAGGATGTGTTTTGGTGCAGCATCTAGAGGGCCTGTGTGTATGTGCACGGCCTCGGGTCATCCCAGCTTCAAGTTTCTCAGGACCATAGTGGAGATGCTCAGCATCCAGTGCCAGTTCTACCATTCCATTCCTAAACAAACAGCTGCTCCTGTTTTCCAGCTACACTCACTCCCTGACACTTATTTAATCCAAGTCTGAGCCCTTAGCAACTTTCTTTTCCATCAGAAGGTTCCCTGTTTCTGTGGCAGCCACTCATCTTCTCCGAAGTCTGAATATCAGTTTTCAGGGCTGGTGCTCTTCTAATTTTCTAAGTTCCTTCCATGTTCACTCTCCCTCAGTGTAGAAATAGTATCTGTTTTTTCACTCACTACTTTGTACCACACAGAATCCCCCTTTACCCTTGTTCAGCATTATTCATCTTTTACTACATTTTCCGGTTCAAATTACTGGTGTGATTTTTTAACCAACTGAGCCAGCCAGGCGCCCACAGGTGTGATTTCTATCGCCTGACTCTCTGTTATATTAAGTCCTTAATAATACACTGAGTAGTTTCAATGGAATAATATGTTACATTCAGGAATTTTCTCTTCCTTCACTTGGGCCAATTATAGACCTTCACTATGGGCAGTTGTTCCCTTGGGTTTTGATGAATTGAAAAAATGTGAACTTCTACCAGAAGCTCATGGATATATTGGTCCCAAACATAATGTCCTTAGTGTATAGATTTTTGGTTGCAGGAGGGTAGAACCCTGGAAGTGGAGACTGGGGAAAATAAGTTATTTTGTTTTGTTTTTAATTTGTGAATGCCATACTGCTTCATAAATCATTATAATATTTTGAATGCTTTTCTTTGCCTAAAATTTTATCTTACTATATCTTAAAATTTTGAGTAGAAAACTACAAAAAGGAAAGAAGACAAAGGAAAGAGAAAGAAGAGAAAGGACAAAAATAAATTTAAAAGTGTGTGGGTGTGGGTGTGTGGCAGAGAATGAGAAAGACCAGGTGATAATGAAAAAAAGGTCACAAAGGGAGCTGTAGACTAGGGGATGCACATTCTGGCTAAGCTTCTCAGTGTGAAAAACACTTCTGGCATGACTAGTTGCACAGGATTTACAAGGATACTTGATAAAAGTACCTTTAAGTACTTAGTTTCCATTTACAAACGGATGCTAATTGCAAGCACTCAACTGTGTTTTACAACCAAACTACCTTCCTGTGAATTACCATTGTCCCTAAATCGTTGAGAAAAGGAAGTTGAATTGTTATGGATACTTCAATGCTGCCTGAAAGATTTTACAAACAACTCCATTAAAAGTTAAATAGGTTAAAATTTTACAACACACATAAAATACCCCCAAAAAGGGGGAAAAGAAAGGGAAGGAAATTTCTTTTCCTTCTGATCTCTGCTGAACTATAAGCAGTTAAACTCTCAAAAATTAGAAAAACAAACAAACAAAAAATAACCAGATCAAGTATGACCAGCTGTGACTAAAGTACTCAAAACAAATGCTGATTCTCAAGTAGGTTTTATTATTTGTTAAAGATCTCTCTGTCGTCATATTTATAAACATAAATTTAATACACAATTGTCATACAAGAACAAAAATAAATACTTTTCATCCTTGATAAAATGGATATTTGCTTAAAAAAATTTAAGAAAAATTTTCATAAATAGATTTCACCATAAGCCAGCAAGTTTTTCGTGGCATCCTTTTTCACTTCTGAAAAAGCAGTACCCAATTACAAATAAAAAAACTTTAGAGATAAGCTTTACCTTCAAACTGTTCTAATTTAGAACAACTGAGTATTAATAATAAAAGCAATCCTAAGTACCATGAAATCTGCTCTTAAAAGTTCATACTCTTGTGAAATCCTCTTCTCTGGCCAAAATTTTTTTGAAAAATAGATCTTCTGTCTTCTGTCAATAAATATTGCCGTAAAGTTCTATGCTCCAGAATATTATACTAAGTAATATGATTTGATCTGAGTAAGGTGTTAGCTCCTATTCATTTACTAACAAAGTACTAATATAGGGCTTCATTCCTGATTAGGTTCAATTCATTAGCAGAAAGACAAGTATCACTATTTTATATAGGGTCAAAGACAAACTGAACAGAAAGGACGTGTTAACCACATTTTCTAATTGTGTGATTGCCATTATGGGCATCATGATTCTTAAAATGCACAGAGTCAGTGATTCTCCCCAGGGATTTCTTCCAATTACCCTATTGTTGCTTCTTTTTGTGATAATTTTGGTATACAGAGGGGCACATGGTCAAGAGGAAGGTGGTTGAATATTTGAAAATTCTGGACAAGGATTCCAAAGACAAAGGAAAGAATGATCTGAAAAAGGCAGATATGAGCTTTTTGACCCCATGATAAGTAGTACCCTCAGTGAGGAAACAGGCAATGATTGGTATGTAGGTATTATTTACAATGTTTGGGGTTAACCTCAGGTGGCCAGAGTCTGCATAGAACTAAACAATGGCTGTAAGATTGACTGAAAGTGGTGAAAAAAAAAAAAAAAAAAAAAAAATGGTGGTTATTAAGAATTAAAGGACTTCAATTTTTTTTTCCAATACCTGATTTTGGGAAGAGGAGTTGCTGGGTGTGGCAATTTGGAGAGAAGCATTAATTATGTCAAGAATGAGGATCTACTTATCACCCGGCAAGAGGTTGGGGTTGAAGATGGGGGGATAGTGTACTAATAGGCCCACTAATATGGGCCACCAAGAGGAAAATCTCCCTGGTATATGCTGAGAGGGAGGGCTACATGCTGTTTCTAGGGGTCAGGTGGGGGCAACAGTTTGACAAAATCGGATGAAGGAGTTTCTTAGAGATGAAGAAGTAATGGAAAGAGAAGACTGGGGAGAGTGAGGGGAAAAGTCATCTTGGAATGTTGGGTATTGAAGGGAGGATAGATTAGAGGTTAAGGAGGAAGAAGCAAGAAGATAAAGAGTATATAAAGAAGGAAGATGGCAGTGATTTAAGGGAACCCTGCAGGAGCTTGTTTCATCTCTTGCGGGGAAGCTGGTCACTTCAGGTTGTCATCCACTTATTTTATAAGTTTGGGAAAAACTGTCAACTTCATGCTGTTGTTTGCTTCTGAAGACACTCAAAAGAAACTTAAGGTTTCCTGTTATTTTTTCATTTCATTTTTCAATTCAAAAGATTTTCATTTGTTGCTAAACTTGTACTTTTAGGGTGTGAGACACAGACCCAAAGTTATAATCCTATAGTTTTGCAGAGGTATTGGTGGTTCGGAGGCAGCAAGACTCAGGACTGGTCTTTTTGCGGTGTCTCTTCCAGAAGACCTAGGTCTCCAGTCAAGATGATGTAGGACTATGGTGGGATATATAGAGGAAAGACATAATTGACATGTTTGTGTCAAGTTTGAGTACATTTAATAAAATCTTGAAGTATTTAAGGATATCCAGTTGGGTTTAATTAGAATCTCCTAAGGTTTAGGTGGGTAATATTTTGTAAGGGATATTCTATGTAGATCAGAGGGCAAAGTCAAAAGATAATCAGAACTAGAGCCAAGACTTCAGGTCAACACAGGTTATTTTCCTCAAACACTTTGGATAGTTTGACTTTTTTTTTTTTTAAAGATTTTATTTATTTATTTGACAGAGAGAGAGAGAAAGAGAGAGAGAGAGAGATCACAAGTAGGCAGAGAGGCAGGCAGAGAGAGAGGGGGAAACATGCTCCCCACTGAGCGGAGATCCGGATGCAGGGCTCGATTCAGGAACCTGAGATCATGACCTGAGCCAAAGGCAGAGGTTTTAACCTGCTGAGCCACCCAGGAGCCCCTGGCTAGTTTGACTTTAAGAGTGCTATTGGTCCAATCTGTTTTTCTGCAGACTTGATTGTGGTAAAGACTCCACAGTTTTTGTGAATATGGAAATACTTTTGAATAATCTGAATAACCTTACCAAGGACGTGAATGCCTCTATTATGAGAGAAGGGTAAAAAGGATGCCTGAAGTGGTAAATGTTAGGTGTAGTGGTGGCAATGGCCTATTTTCAAGGAAAAGTGTCAGCCATCCTGAAAATATGCACACTACAGTTCAGACCAATGAGATTTGGAGAGCTGAAAGAAATCATTAGCTCACGGAGAAAGGGATCTGGCTATCATCCTTGTCTGACTTGGGATTTAACGTGCTATAAATATACCCAGTATGCAGTTGGGATATTCCAACAATATATCAAAATTACCAAGTAAAAAATATTAGGAATATGTCATAAACATCTGTATATGAATGCAATTTTATAAGCAAGTGATATGAATCTTTAGTCAAAAATCACTGGCCTACACATACTAGATTCAAATTAAAGAAACAAAGTTGTAGTCAAGTTAACATTTCAAAAAAAATAATAATAACTGAAGTTAGGATAACACTATCCTGCTGTCACTTCCACAGAAAGCATCATTAGAACTCTGATAAACAGAAAGACTTATTGACAGCAAGAGCAATGACAGTTCCCTAAAAACTTCATACAATTTCTGAAAGACTTATAGCACCAACATTTACCCACATGAATTCAACCTAGGGAAGTCTAATCATTTTTTTCTGTTTGACAGTGCTTCCAATTAACTCGTATTAATAAGAAATATAGATAAGAAATTTAATTTTAGCATGTCTCTTTTTATAAGTGAAAGAACCAACCATTTGTGATTTTCCAGGAGCCCTGTCCTTATTTAAGATTTGATTTTGGGATGCCAAAGTAAGTAAAGTTTTCAGGAGGTTTGAATACTTGATTTAGAAACTCATGGGTTGGGTGCCTGGGTGGTTCAGTCAGTTAACTGTTTGCCTTTGGCTCAGGTCATGATCTCAGGGTCCTGGAATGGAGCCCCATGTCACACTCTCTCTGCTCAGGAGGGAGTCTGCTTCTTCCCCTACCCCCTCTTCCTCTCTGTCTCAAATAAATCTTTAAAAAAAAAAAAAATCTAATGGGTTGCCAAAAACACACACACACAATACTTATCCACCTATTTATCAAAGTGGTAGCCAAGTATTTTAAAAACAAACTATGTGGGGCGCCTGTGTGGCTCAGTGGGTTAAAGCCTCTGCCTTCGGCTCAGGTCATGATCTCAGGGTCCTGGGATCGAGCCCCACATCGGGCTCTCTGCTCGGCGGGGAGCCTGCTTCGTTCTCTCTCTCTGCCTGCCTCTCTGCCTACTTGTGATCTCTCTCTATGTGAAATAAATAAATAAAATCTTTAAAAAAAAAACAAAAAACAAACTATGTGTATCATGTTCGTAAAGACTTTTAACTCTTTCAGAAGTGAGAAAACACTTTCTCTTATCTGAAATTGTTTTGATAAAAGAAAGAATCTTTGTCTTGTAGGCAGATAACTCAGAAGACAAAGAAAAATCTTTTATTATCTCTCATTAAGAGCAGGTCAAAAATATCCAAGACAATTTTGACATTTTAACAGAGAGAAATCTAAATTTCATTTTGTATCAATAATAGTGTTTGATACTAAAGCTAAACTCATCAAACCATAGCCAGCATTGGCAAGGATAAATAAAATTCCTTTCCCTCAAACTTTCTACAGCTTTCTATATGCATTCAGGCTTTATCTTACGCTTCTTTTCATTCTAGAATAGAACCAGTAATTTTACTTTAGCACAATACTATTCTTTCCCCTTAATGCATTCTTATATACTTTGTATACAAAGTTGTTCCACTCTGTAGTATTTCTACTTTACTCCCATTAACATATATTAATTATAACTTTTTACCACAGAAACGTTTATTTCACAGGGAAAACTAAGAGGAGGAGGATGGTGAGCTGCCATACCGAAGCATTTTGTGGCAGTCTAACATAATTTATGAATATGCATCTCAAGACTATTTTATATCCATATACTTCCTTATCATGCAACTTCTCAAGGTGGCAACATGAGCACATTTAGGGACACTTGGGTGGCTCAATGGGTTAAAGTCTCTGCCTTCAGCTCAGGTCATGATCTCAGGGTCCTGGGATTGAACCCCACATCAAGATTTCTGCTCACCGGGAAGCCCACTTCCCTCCCCACCCCACCGCCTGCCTCTCTGCCTACTTGTGATCTCTCTCTCTCTGTCAAATAAATAAATAAATAAAATCTTAAAAAAAAATAGCACATTTATTAGTAGACCCAGATATATAGAAAGCCTCTCTCTATAAAATACACAAATAAGAGGCAAAAAGTATGTAAACTTAAAGTTATGCTTACTCTTTAATATTTCAGTGTTCCCTCTTACAAATGATCGAGGTATCTAATGAATATCCATTAATTTACTTAATTTAGCTTAAGTTTGAGATTTTAAGTTATCTGAAGATCTTGGAAACGATCATGTTGACATACTAAAAAATATAATTGCTGAAATAAAGTTGTCAGAATAATGCTTTAATTTGGTTAAGTATACATTTACATTTTCAAATCTTAAACATCTCGTAGATGTAATGCTAGCTTGCTCAAAGAGTAAGGCTGCATAAGTTTAGGAAGAATATAGTCAAGCAGAATAAAATACATGATTATTTTTTATTTGATGTTGGTAAGTTCGAAGACATCTGTTTTTCTAAACTAATAATATTTCTAACATCTGTTCTTTGCCAAAGATTTCCCTGAATTATGTGAAGGTAAATTTTTAAAACATTTGAAATAATTTCTGATAGAATGCTTTTTTTTAATATAGAAAGTATTTAAAGTTTAATTGTCTCATCTTGGGGGAATTTTAGTAATATTCAATTAATATAAGCATTTCTTTATCTCTAAGCCAGTTAGAATAACACTTCTTTTCTAAAGAGATTGTATAATTATATAATTGAACTTGATAACGTCACACAGAAGTAGGAAAATACTATACAACTTACGTATACATAAATATACATGCAGACACAGAGGACTGTAGCTCAGAGAGGGCTGGGGAGACCACTGACTTAAAGTTTTGGCCATTTTCATGTTGAAAATACTCCCGCTAAGGCCAATTTCAAGCTACTGTGATGTTGCTAGTTGCAGTACGAGGAAGAGATATATAAAGAGTCTCTCATGAGCTGCTATAACTCAGCTCCAGAACACCAATTCTGCCTTTATTAAAAAAAATAATAATAATTAGGTGAATTTGATAATTTTTCCTTTAATGTCTCTTTCCCAGACTCTTGAGGAAAATATTCTAGCTTTGACTAACTGTAGGTAGGTATTAATATTTGAAAAGACTGGTCATAATACAAAAATACTGAAGTTAAAAACAAGCAGGTACTTTGGCTCTAATGATGCACCATTCTTAATCATTCAAATTTCCAATTTTATAGACACAGAAAAGGAAGACAAGTAAAAGATAATTATAGATGCCTTATTAAGAGAACTGATCAGGGATTAGCACATGCAAGTAATTTATAAGAATAAGGTCATTAATTAATTGAACAAGAAAGATAATTAAAAGAGAAGGATTATTTAAATTAAAAAGAAGAAAACAATGAGTATATATTCCATATCTGATACAATTTTAGACTACTTACACATTAAATATTATTTTTAATGGTGTTACTTATATTTGCATAACCATGTACAATTTGCATAACACTTCCACATATATTTTCGCTCTTAAGCAATAGTATCATTTTGTTTTTCTAGAATGGTATAAAAAGATGTGGAGCTATCAAATTTATTCTATACAGCAAACATGACCCTGATAATACTAAAGTGTAATTTGAAAAACAGAGAAAACAAAACCATAGGCCAGTCTCACTTATAAATATAGATTTGGATGATGAAAGAATTAGCATAGAATTCAGCATATAAAGTGCAATATAAAATACTATGTGGTGTTTAACTCAGAAATATGGAGATAGTTCAATATAAATAAATCTACTATTAATATAACACAATGGGAAAATATCAGAGTTCAGGGGAGTGTATCAGCTCTGACATCAGATTACCTGGATTCATATTCTTATTTTGCCGTGATGCTAAAAATTCACTTTTCCCTCTCGAAGCTTCTCATGGTCTTTCTTTAGGAGTGCGTACTCACTTGCCCATCTGACATTGAGCTTGGTCATGCAGCTTATTTTGTTCATGGAATGTAGGTGCCAAGTAAGCTTTTTGAGGCATGACAGGTTGGCACCATCATTCCTGAGGGACCAACCCTGCACCATGAGGACAGTGTGCTCAAGCCAGTGTCTCTTTTGCCCGGGTCCTAAAATGAGAAACATGTGATGTAGATCTAAACCAAATCCTAAACTTAGTGCCCAACTGGCTCAGTTTATCCCAGTGCAAATCCAATGAACAGTGGTCAATCCGCATAGCCCTGAGCATGAAATCACTGGTGTAAACCATGGATACATTTAGGTTGTTTGTTATACTGCTTTGCACACAACCAACTAATACACTAGCTTAGTGACCTTGAGAAAACTATTTAACATTTATGCTTTAGTTTCCTCTTCTCTAAAAGGTGAAAAATAATATCTTTATCACAGATTGTGGTGAGGTAGTACTTGCAGAAGTACTGAGAACATCATAGTAGATAGCAAACATTCAATAAATGTCAACAGTATTATTAGAAACTGAGATATAATTTAATTTGATGCCCAAAAAAAATCACATTTTTAAAAGGTTTTATTTATTTATTTGAGAGACAGAGAGAGAGAGGAGAGTGCACAGAAGGAGAGGAAGAAGCAGATATCCCACTGAGCAGGAAGCCCCATGCAGATTTCTGCCTTAGGACCTTAAGATCCAGACTTCAGCCAAAGGCAGATGTTTAGTGATCTGAGCCACCCAGGTGTCCAAAAATAAGATAACATTTGCAATTGTATTTATAAGTAGAAAGAGAACTTCTTCAACATGTTGAAGAATATCTTTTTAAAACAAATAGCCAGTTATATATTTTGTGAAATTATACCTTATAGAAAATATAGTGTATATAGACCGTTCAAACATTACTTCCATTTAGTGTTTAATTCCCAGAAAAATTATTGTCTCTCTGAGTTATTCTTTGAATGAAAATAAGAACTATATAACTTATATGTTTCTTCTTTTTTTTCCCCCCTCTGTTGTTAAGAGGACATTAGGAGAAGAAAAGAAAAAATGAATTGGGGGAAATTGGAGGGGGAGATAAAGCATGAGAGACTGTGGACTCAGAAACAAACTGAGGGTTTTGGGGGGGAGGGAAGGGGGATGGGTGAGCCTGGTGGTAGGTATTAAGGAGGGCACGGATTGCATGGAGCATTGCTTATGGTACATAAACAATGAATCTAGGAACACTGAAAAAATAAAATTAAATTTAAAAGAAAAGGAATCTCAAAACCAAATATGCTCTTCACTTATAATCATCAAATCATTCCAATGTATATTGCATTTATTTTTCTCTTGCTACTATTTTCTTAATTTTTAAGTGCCTTGTTTTATTAAATTTATAATATTTTTATTTGTGGCTTATATGTAATTCTTAGAGGATACTTTAAACCTTGATTCTTTAAAGATAGCAGGCAATCCACTGTAGCTGAAAAAGTATTAGACATAACTAGATTCTGTTCTTGGCTCTATAAATATATCGTCATGCATTCTGGGACATATTGTTTAACTTTCCTGGGTTTCTTTCTCTACTTTTAAATGGTAATACATTTTTTTCCTAAGACACACAAATTGTTGAAGGGACCAAATGTTATCATAAGCCTGAAAACACTTTGAAAAATATGAACTTTGATCAAAATGTACAGGATTATTAATTAACATAAATTGAGACCAAAGATGATGTTATTTAAATGTTGGAATTTCTATTTCCCCACAGATATCTCTGTTTCTGATATAGTTCCAGAATTCTGCTTCCCAAGGAGACAGTGGTTTGTTTAATAATACAGTCAGCAACTAAATTTTAATTACATCTTTTCTCAAGGTGATACAAAACTTCCTTAGGTCCCCAAACAACACATAGTAATACTCTATAATCAATAGTTCAGTTTTAGCAGCGTGAATAAATGTGAACATTATAAATCCTCAAATACCGTTTCAGGGTTAAACGTATGCATTTATGTAGGCTTCAAGTTGAAGACAGATATAAAGCTTATAAAAAGTAAAAAATAATAATAATGGAGATGTTTCTAATTACATGTATAATTGATCAGTAAATATGATTGATGCTTTAAAATGTAGAGTATAGGTAGACTAAAAATATACTATTCCAGAACTTATCACAGTGAAATGCTAAGTTAATCAACTGTTTAACCTCATAAAATATTTCTATTTTTTTTTATAACTCTTTAAAATTCTTGTAGAGTAGGATTTACAAACTGAAATGTCCACAAGAGTCAGACAAGTAAAATAAATAAGTAAAATCAGCAGGGTGGGGAATCTGGCAATTTGGAGAGTATATGCCTTAAACAAGTGAGTAGCAGGACTTTAGCTCCTCTAATTCTTACTGAGAACAAACATAAATCGAATATTTTACATTAACTTTTCAAGAAAAGGAAAGATTGGGATTTTTATCTAAACCCTCTTGACTATAAAATGCAGACAAAAAAATCTAAATATTTTTAAATCACTAATCAACTCAAGCTCTGTAGTCCAATAGTTTTCAACTTCTGTCCTATATCATAGCAGGATATTAGGTATTGCCTTCTGTTTTTTTCTTCTTCTCAACCTCTCCTTCTTTTATTAACATGACCTGGCTCCATGTTATCCATCCTGTACTAACAAAAGCCTCAAATCTAGCTGAGTCATCCAGGAAACTAGCCCCAGATAGAGGGTATGCTCATTCTTAATCATGTACCTTTTCATGGTGTACACGAAAAAAATGGATGAGCTATCAGTTTTGCCTTGTGTTAGCAATACTTTTGGAATGGTTAGTGGAAAAAGTAGGACTATATGTATTTTTTGAAATGGAGGCAATCAGAGGTGTGAGGAAGGGATTTCATCACCTATCCTATCAAATTCCTGAGACTGACATATTACCAAGAATAAGAAGGAGCTTTTGGTCATCTTCATTCATTTATTTAATCTGATTTGTTAAGAACTTAACAGTATTGGCAATGTGTTAAGTATTGGGGTTAGAGAAATCATTAAAAGGCATGGACTTTAGTTTCATGGAGATTACTATCTAGCAGAGAGAAAGATAATAGATTAATAGTTGTATAAATATCAATTTACTGAGATGCCTGGGTGGCTTCATCCACTAAGCATCTTCCTTTGGCTCAGGTCATGATCCCAGGTTCCTGGGGTATAGCTCTGCATCAGGCTCCTTGCTCAGTGGGGAGCTTGCTTCTCCCTCTGCCTGCTGCTCCCCCTGCCTGTGCTCTCTCTCTCTCAGTCTGGCAAATAAGTAAACAAAAATCTTTTTAAAAAATATCAATTTACTTACAATTCCAAAAGCCACATTGGTGAAATACAGTGCGCTGTGAGAATATATAATAAGGCATTCAGCTTGATCAGGGGACCGTGAAAGCTAACCTTTAATCTTGAACCTGCAGCATACATAAGAGTTAGTAAGGCAAAGAGAATAAATGTCAAAGTAGAGCTCATAACATGAATACAATTTTACATTTTGTCCCAGTTGCTTCATCATACCCACTCCCCCCCACACACACATTTTTTGAAACTTTTGAGCATCAGTTGAATAAATCATGCCTCTTTACCTACAAAATAAGTCTACTTGCCATTTATTTTTGGAGAGATAGTAGAAATGTATTTCTCATCATCAGTTAGGAGTTAGTTCCATTGGAAAATTCTCATTCATAATGGGCTAGAATTTTAGCTTCTTTCAAGGGGAAAGAGAAAATTACCTTTCTAAATAGTTTCTGAACTCTTACAGTTTTTTCACCTATATTTAACTTGGCAATATTTTCTTAAGGAATCTGACTTTATCAGGTGTTTTCAAAGTATGTTATCTCTGCTTCCATCATATTTTGTCACCATTCAGGCCGTCATTACAGTGTGAATATCTGCCTGGAGTCCCGCAACCTGGTGGTCCTGAATTAATTTTATTACCTGATGATAATATTAAGTTCAAGTGTTCAAAAACAGATCTAAAACAAATACAAATCACTCTCGTTAAGCACTCCCTTTCCCTCACGGGAGCAGAAGCACATGAGCATATACAAGAGTATCTTACTTAGTTGGGAGCATTCATCATTCTGAATGTAGCCTCATGTTTTAGAGGAAGGTCTTAGAACATTAGAGTATAAATTATGAGATCAGTTAGGACAGATTCTGCTCATAATGATACTTTCAGTTAAATGCTAAGTCATAATGCTTTAAGTTAAAATATTGAAGATATTAATTTTTATGCTTTTCATTTAAGACTAGTTTCATTCTAGCTCAATATGCTTCAAGTAAAAAATATTTAAGCTGCATATTAATTTTTACTTACTAGTTTCTGTTCAACTAGTCCAGATGGAGTAGAATAGGAGGACTTCTACTCTATGGCACTAGGAAAAAAATTTATTTTTATTATTGCTGACTAAAATGAAAATGGAAGAAATGCTTTTGCATATCAGCTAATATTGGTATCTACTTCCCAATGCTATGGTTAATTTAAAATAAGTTACAATATGTAATCCAACACTCTAGCATTATATTTCAATATATAACTATGTTTTTAGGTAAAAATCTCTGTCTGCTTTGAGTTCTAACTATTTGTAAAGTCATCTCAACATATCTCTCAAATTCATAGTAGAAGTAGATAAGATATAGGATAAACCCTCCTTATGGGGAATATGCTGTTCAGGCCTGAATTCAAGCTGGCCATATAGAATTTTTCTGAGTTCTCTAACACAGAGATAAACTGATGGAGAACTTATATAAGAATGATGTTCTGGAAAAACAGAAAGCTAGAAATGAGGTTGAATACGTGTCCTATGCCTGCATTAGAATACCAATATATTTAGTTTACTCAAAATTAAATTTACTCAAAATTAAACTAATGTATTCATTATGATAATAAGTCATGGATTTGAGTACTTCTAAAATGTGAAAGACAATTTTAAAATGTATTGTGATTTGGAGAAGAAAAATGAAAAGCTTATAGGAAATGCCATATTAAGCACAGGTACATTTAAAGGCAAAAGTAATGAGTTTCTTTTGTTATGTAATTTTAATGATATTTGTATTACCCAATAATGGATTTAGCCTTTATAATTAATAATAAAAAATAAAGTTCAGTGGGATTTAGTTCTGCCTTAGAACTAGTATAGCTTAATTTCTTCCTATGATATTATCTTTGTTTTCATAAGGCTAATATTTGATGTTCCCTAGGTTTGATTCTATTTTCTTATCCATTGACCTCTTTTTAAATGATTCTTTTTTTTTAAGATTTTATTTATGTATTTGACAGAGAAAGACACAGTGAGAGAGGGAACACAAGCAGGTGGAGTGGGAGAGGGAGACGCAGGGTTCCTGCCGAGCAGGGAGCCCAATGTGGGGCTCGATCCCAGGACCCTGGGATCATGACCCAAGCCGAAGGCAGACACTTAATGACTGAGCCACCCAGGTGTCCCCCCGTTGACCTCTTTCTAACGTGAAGAAACTTTTTTCAGGGTTATGATACATGCTGTAAGTAAAAAGTTTTTCACCAAAGAAAGTATGATGTTTCAAAATTTCCTTTTTTGCCAAGATATTATTACTTAAAACATGTACTTGAAAATGATCTTTTCTGTCAGGCTTAAGACAGAAAGAGTGTATCATAAGATAGCCTACAACAGAATTCTGTCCCTAAGCAATATCCAGTTAGAGCTAGTTTAGCTGATATTTTAAAAGTGTTATAAAGTGTGTTTAAGGCATCTTTGTTTATTAGTCCCCTGCTCAGCATGACCAAATGCTCTATTATATAAAGCATTATCCTTTCCTTCAACATGATTATATATGTATTTTCTTATGTTTCTACCATGATGTCAGAAGAGTACATATCATTTCACAAATGTACACATATAAATCCTGTCCTTTGTACTTAGCCACAATGAATGAACTGGACCAGTTCGATCACACTATCATTCAACTACACCTACCCAAATACTCATTTTCAGGTTCAAAGATTCAAATAACAATACCCTGCAATAAGTTATGAGAGATTAATAAAACCAAAGTCTGTTACAATATGTGGATGTAATTCTCTTAGGGTATTTGATATGGACAAGTTAGAGAAACAAAATTTCAGAGGAAACAATAGATGCAAAAACTGAGAGCTAATTAACAATGGCAGACATTGATTGAGCTCTTATTTACGACAGGTACAATACAAGCCATTCCTAAGCATATTATGCTCCTTACTTTTATATTTTGCTTATTGCATATAGGTTAATTTCACCAATGTTTCCTTAGGCTTGAACACATTTGCTTTAACATTCATTTGTAGGAATAAGTACATTTCAGCAATATTAATTGTACCAATTATGTCCCCAATCTAGTTCTTTCATTAAGTCACAGTTTATTTATGTTTATTTTCCTTCAAATAACAAACTATTTTTTGTTAGGAAATGTCCTAATCCACTGTTAGAATTTAAAAAGTACTAAGTTACTTAAGTGAAAAAAAGGTGGCGTATTTTATTAACTCACTTTCAAAAGACTTGAAATAGATCAAATTAAAAGACCATCTTTTGTCAGATAAATTTCAAACAGTTCAAATGACCTTAATAATACAGTTGACCCTTGAATAATGCAGGGGTTATGAGAGCCAACCTCCACACAGTCAAAAATCTGCATATAATTTTGATTCCCTCAAAACTCAACTACTACTAGTACTGTTGACCATAAGTTTTACTAATAATATAAACAATTGATTACTACATATTTTGTATATTATATGTATTATATACATATAATACATATGTATGTATTATAATATAATACATATAATTATATGTATTATATTATATATATGTATTGTATATAATATGTATATTATATACAAACAGTTGATTACTACATATTTTGTATATTATATGTATTATTACAATAATGTAAGCCAGACAACAGAAAATGTTATTAAGAAAATCATGTGGAAGAGAAAATACACTTACAGTACTGGACTGTATTTATCAAAAATAAATCCATATATAAGAAGAACCATGCAGTTCCAACCCATGTTGTTCAAGAGTCAATTGTATTAAGCAATCTAATTACACAAAGTAAATGGTTACACACCGAGCCCACACTCCTGGGTTTTATAATATAAACTACCTTTTAAAAATAAAGCAATTATGAAACTTCATAAATCATTTAATTTCTTACTATTGGGACCAGTTGTGTAATAAAAAAGTATTTCAAAGCCATTTACACTAATCATTGGCATAGCATCATAACGATAAATTTACTAGAAATGCTTTATCCATTTTCCCTATGAAAAAGTTTATACCAGTGATTTTTATACCTGTATTAAAGTCAGAATCACCCATAGAGAGTTTCTAAATTTCTTTCTGAAGACCCACCCAAGTCCAATTCAGAGAATATCTTTAGGATAGTACCCAACAAAGATATTTGTTAAATCTCCCCAGGTGATTCTAAAGTTTTAGAACCACTAGTCTACCAAAACAAACTACCATTTGGGGAAGAAATAAACTACTAAGATACAACAATGCTTGGTCTACTTTGTAAAGTGATTCCTCCAAGTAAAAATTAAAGCATTTCCCTCCAAAAGAGCCTGAAAATTGTCCTCTAAAGTACAATATGGAATCAAGTATTTTCCTGATTTTTGCTTTAATACCCCATTCCACAAGCACTTTTCATGATAAGAGTTGTCAGTTAAAAAGTGAGAAGGGGGAAGGTAAAATGTCAAAATAGGTATTGCGTTGATGCGTAGATGAGATTATAAATAAAATTGCCATTAGACCAGCACAATGAAGATAACCTTTCATCGAGCTGCATATAATAGACCCCAATTAATATACTCTGAGGTGAACAAACTTTCCCTATGCCTACCTATGGCACCTGTTGACCTAAAATAATTGCCTTCAGAATCAGTAGTAAATAGATAACAAAAGTTGGAATATTCAAATCTAAAATATTAAAATATAAGAATAAATTAGTAAATATAAAAGGAAAAAAAGCCGTAGACAAACTCCTCATATCATAAAATAAATGAAAGAGCCCTAAGTTAACAGTCAGAAAACATGAGTCCTACTTACCATCTCTATGCTTTGGAAAATTACAAATTACTTGAACTTACTCGATTGTTTGTTTTAGTTTTTCCATAGTAGTTTACTAAAACTAAAGAATCCTGAAGATTCTAAGGCACTGCAGAAGATGAGAGGTAGGTCTGATGAATGTCAGTGTAATTCACTGCTAGATCCTTACATCACAGAACAAAACGTGTAAGAGCTCTATATGCATGAAGTTATGGAGAAACTGGTACCCTCACACCTTGTTGCTAAGATTATAAAATGATGCATCTATCCAATCAGGAAAAAAATTGGTAGTTCCTCAAAATACTAAATATTAAATTACCATATGATTTAAAAATTTCGTTCCTAAGAATATAGCCAAAATAAATGAAAACATACATCTACATAAATACTTGTGTATCAACGTTCACACAACATTATACATGAGAGTCCAAAAATGGAACAATTAAAATGTCTATCAAGTGATGATCGATAAACAATATGCCCATTCAGTGAGGTCCATGCAATGGAAATTTGTTTGACAGTCAAAAGGAAGGAACTACCTACTGCAACATGGATGAACCTTAAAAATACTATGCTAAGTGAAAGAAATCAATCATAAGTATCCAGAATAGGCAAATCTATAGAGACAGAAAATAGATTATTGATTATCTAGAGCACGTCCCAGGGTAGGAAGGAATGAGGAGTGATTGCTAGTGGGTCCTTATATCACTCCTAATGTTCCAAAATTAGATGATGGTGATGATTGTACAAATATGGAAATTTACTGAAAGCCACTGAATTGTATACTTTAGGTGGATAAATTGGATGTATGGTGTAGGAAATATACTTCAATAAGTCTGTTTTTTAAAAAAGCTTAATATGTGCTATTAGACTGACTGACGGATTTGGCTTCCAAAAAGGAACACAATGGGTGCCTGGGTGGTTCAATCAGTGAAGCATGAGACTCTTGATCTCCACTCAGGTTGTGATCTCAGGGTCTTGTGATCGTGCCCTGCATGGGCTCCTTACTCAGCGTAGAGTGTGCTTGAGATTCCCGTCTCTCCCCTTTTCTTCACCCCTTGCTCTTGTTCTCACTTTCTAAAATAAGTAAATAAATCTTTTTGTTTCCCCAAATACTTTTATTTTTTCAGTGTTACAAGATTCACTGTTCATGTACCACACCCAGTGCTCTATGCAATACATGCCCTCCTTTTCAATAAATCTTTTAAGAAAAAAAGGCACATGAAAACAAGAGAGCCCCTTGGGGATGAAACCAAAGTGTTCAGGATCTGGGAATAGATTAGGGGTGAATTACTATTGAAAATGCCAAAAGTAATGCTTCCCAAAAGCATCAAGGGAATAGTTATTGCAAAACTAATGGAGATAATCTTATATTATCTACTTCTCAATATTTTAAAAGATATTCCTATCAATAAAAATTAAAAGTCTGTGTCTAATATTTGGCCATATGCTTTAAATACAATTCTTTCTCCCAGAATAAATATGTTGGAAGATAACTGCTTCTTGAATTCTGTTCTAGTTCCATCTCTCACACCCATTACCACAGAGGTAAATGGGTTAAAATTTTAGGAAGTGTTTTATTCTAAAGAGAAGGAGGCATCTGCCAAGGCTTTTACATTTATACATACATTTACAAAAGCCAGAACAATGGACTTTGGTTTGATTGAAAACCCCAGAGAAGTACCTGTATTTCCTTTATGAATTAAATGCCTGAATCAAATGATCTCCTACCCTGATGTTCACATTTCCCCATCTGCAAAATGCCCATCCTATAAGTAGGATTGTGATATGAACAAAATTACCTCATATGTGAAAACCATAATTTGTATTTCAGAAAAAAAATGGGAGAAATATTTCACTTTGCCACAAGTATGTCAAGCACATTCTCTAAATACTTTAATAATGAATATGACAATTAAACTATGTTAAGGAGATTTTTCTCTTTAGTATAAGTTTTAAGAAAACATCAATGTCATATGTAGCAGAGGTCATGATGCTAGTTTCTTTTTGGATGTTATCTTAGACTGTCTCACACTCTCTTTTCTAACCATATCTAGTCAATAAGTTCTATAGCTTCTACATGGACTTCCTCATTCTCTTTCTATCCCCATTGCTGCTTTCTCACTAAATCTATTTTTTTTATCTCTCCTTAGACTCTTTAGACATTCCCTTGGTTTTGTTTTCTTTTGTTGTGTTTAGCTCCTCATAGCTTAGAATAAGATTTGTGAGATGAAATATCTCACATGTGAAAGTAGGCTCATGGCTATAATTAATATGCTCCCCACTATACCGAGTAGGCTCCCCACCCTTCTTTCCAATATCACAATCACAACAAAAGTTAATTTCTTGATCACAATAGTCATGAGGCCTGTTCATGACAGCCCTCCTCCATGCATTCACTCAAGACCCAGCTGGTTGGGTCCCTGTCATCTTCTACAGATGGCCTCTAAAGGTGCCCTCACATCAACACTGGATCCACCCGGTGGAGGGAAGGGTATAGAGAGAATGGTTTGGAATGTCTTTGGGTTAGGTCTGGGAAAATGGCCCATTAC
The DNA here is from genome assembly GCA_028646535.1 of Procyon lotor. NCBI lineage: Eukaryota > Metazoa > Chordata > Mammalia > Carnivora > Procyonidae > Procyon > Procyon lotor. Next base: position 17,218,972 of record CM053604.1, read on the forward strand.
TTCCATTCACATTCCTCTGGCTAAAAATAAGTCAATTGAACACATACAAATGGAAAGGAACATGGAGAATTAGTATTGCCTTGTACTCAGGAAGAAGAGGAAAATATAAATTTTAGTTATTGGGTAGAAATTTCTGCAATTTTCCAAATATCATTCCTGTAAGTGGAAGCTATTATAAACAGGGCTGAGATAAAATCGATGTAAGCAGTTAGAGATGGATGAAGCAGGGGTAGACGAGAGCTCAGATATAGGGTTTTTTTTGGTAAAATGACAGTCATCCATGATGGAAGAGGTTGAGCCCACTAATAGGTATAGAAATCAAGGAATATCTACATTGGTGGGAAAAGCACTCTTACACCAAATTCTGAGGAGCAAAAGAAGCAAAGCTACTGAGACATGCTTTGTGGTTTTTGTTTTGTAGAAAGTCTTTCATGGTTTTAATAGAAGTTGAATAAAAATTGTAGAGAAACTTGGGAAGCTATCTTAGCCCCCTTTTCCCAAAGATCACACTTGCTAGTAGTCTATTGAAGAAAATTCAACAAAATACAGTATGAGTTTTTTGTTTTTTTTTTTAAGATTTTATTTATTTGACAGAGAGAGAGATCACAAGTAGGATGAAAAGCAGGCAGAGAGAGAGGGGGAAGCAGGCTCCCTGCTGAGCAGAGAGCCTGATGCAGGGCTCGATCCCAGGACCCTGAGATATGACCTGAGCTGAAGGCAGAGGCTTTAACCCACTGAGCCACCCAGGCAACCCATGAGTTTTTTTTTTAAAGAATAAACCAACATCTATACAAATATCCTATAAGAAAAATAACAGTAAACTTAATTGAAAAGTAAAAATGCAAAGAAAAATTCCATCTCAATGTAACAAATATTGTTAATGCAATATTAGAAATCAGTATTAACAAAATTAACAAAAGTATTAACAAAATAAGTATTAACAAAACTAACAAAATAAGTAGCTGTTTATTAACAAAAATAAGAAGCTGTTTAATCAGATTTAAAAATGGTAAAATTTAAAAGAGTTAAACCTATTGACAAAATTTTGGTGAAAAAAACACAAGCTAATTTGTTGTTTTGCTTCTTGCTCATATCAGCAAGCCATTAGAATTTGTCTAAAAATGAAGATTGGATGCATTTATACAGAAGTATATTTATAAAGGTAACTGCTATATTAAAAATACAAACATTCCTAAATATAAGAATTATAATTATTAAATATATGAGAGTATTTAGAATTATTTATAAGATGCACACAAATTCCAAATGCTTTGAGATATTTTTATGAACTCAGATGAGCCAAAATTTAAAATTAACCTCATGTTCAATCACTAAGGCTATTAGAAAATAGGTTCTCTTCTACATTACTTCTGAGAGTGCAAAAACAGTATAAATGCTAGGAGGCTAATTTATTTATCATCTAATATCTATCAAGATTTCAAAAAAATTCATTTTTGATCCAACAATTCCATTTCTTGTATCCTATCCTATTGGTTTTCTTGCATACATACAAAATGTCATGTGCACAGTCCTCCTTACTGAAGTAGTGGTTATAATAAAAAAGATTAGAAACAGCCCAAATGCCCATCTGTAAGGGACTAGTTAAATAAAGTGTTATCCTATGGACATTGGGGAGGGTATGTGCTATGGTGAGTGCTGTGAAATGCGTAAGCCTGATGATCACAGGCATGTACCCTGGGGCAAATAATACATTATATGTTAATAAAAATAAATAAATAAAAAATAAAATAAAGTGTTATCCACACAGTGAAATATATTACAGATCTGAAAAAGAACAGGAGAGATAAATTCTATAAAAATGGAAATATTGTCAATTTAAGAAAAAGAAGAAAAGAAAAAAGATCCATTGGTGATGGATAAACATTGGGCATATGGAGATGGAGAATAATAAGACTTATCTATGTTTTTTTTTTCTAATGTTTAAATTTTAAGTTGGTTGAAATGTATTATCCATTTAATTAACGACATATTTTATACACACACATAAAGCACCTACAAATGGTTAGTATATGCCATAAATAGAACAATGAATCTGAGACAGGCACAGGGCTGCTCTGGATTTCAGGATGCTTAAATTTTGGTCAGAAAATGTGGCATATAAAACTCATCCTTTAAATCTTGATTTTTTTTCCTGCTGCTGATTAAAATAATCTTAAATTCATGTAATACATATGTCCCATAGTTCTCCTATTGGGCTGTTGGTCTAATTTTTAAATAAACCATACATAATCATACATAATAACATAAGATTTAATCATACTGCAGAGACTGAAGACTTCAAAGCAGTATTTTGAGAGTTTGTTCCAAATTAAAGGCTATAAAAGTTTCCAAAGTATGCTTTATGAGATTAAATAAAATTTTGTAGAAACTTGAAAAGGAGATGATTTCTAGTTATCAATTAGGAAATGAAAGCTTTAGTAAGAAATATACACTTGAGCGCTTATTGAAGCCTCAAACCCTAGAGACAATTTCATCCACTGGTTTGATTTTGATGAAGTCAGAACTACTGATATGATTTCTAAAGCATCATTACAGGACACAATTAGTGCACAGAACTCTACCCTCAGTTTCCATTGAGAAGAAAACTCTATACAGGAGAGTAATCCATACTAGAAAATATTACACTGATGTATTGTTCAAGGAAACCCTCATGTCATTAGATTAGATGAAAAGATAATATTCATGCTTTTCCTTACAAGGTAAAAGCAGAAGATGTATGAACTGATATGTTTTATATTTTAACTAGGAATATATCTTTAAATGAATATATAAAGAAACCATTCATGTATGCAAAAATTCAGATTTGTAATAAAATGAATAACTAAATAGGAATGTCACTCAAATAAGAAGATAGACATTTCCCAGTACCTTGAATAGTTCCTGTGGAACAACTTACCATCTTAATTTACATCACTTTCCTATAATACATGTAACTACTTTTGCCTGCTATAATTTATATTTATAATTATATTTATTAAGTCTCACTGGGAGTACTTTTCTGCATTTTTATTATTCCTAATAATTATATTTAAATATGCTTTAATGCACAAAACTTGGTGTATTAGGTATAGCTAATCCATTTTCAATATTGTATAGTATTCCACTATAACAAATAAATCTCAAAGTTCTTACCACATTATATATAGTATATTAAAAAAGTAAATAAGCATTAGTATTTTTTTACATATTTGTACTATTATGAATAATACTTGAAGAAAATGTCTTATATACTTAGGAATAGAATGGTAAATGCTAGGCTATATTTTATCTTTATAATAATTGCTTTAATATTTATTTTTTCTTGTATTAATGCAGCCTCTCCAGTTTTATTTGTTTAATTTTTTCCTTGTAAAGTTTTTTTTTAATTTTTATTAGTAACTAAGTCATTCAATAATGATGGCAAACCAAAATGGATTATTCATCACCAACACAGCTATCCTTAAAGAAAACCAAAAGCAGAAGGAAAATGATCCTAGATATAATTAAAGAAATAGAGGAAGGAAAGAGGAGTTTGAGAAAGAGTGAACAGAAATTAATATCTGGTATAAGAAATAGTACTAGTATTACTTATTAGGTTAAAGTGTAAATAGAATTTAAACATATTTTATTATGGAAACAATCATGAAAGTTATAGAAACTATGAACAGGATTAAATATATTTAAATCTCTGTCATTATTGGAGGAGGGCAAAGAGAAATAATTTGTCTTAGATGTTAATATGGTAATATTATAATATAATATAATATAATATAATATAATATAATATAATATAATATCACATGACATATAGCCAAATCTCTACTGTGGTGCATTTTCTGCAGCCCCTAGGTGGCTCAGATGGTTAGGTGTCTGCTTTAGGCTCAGGTCATGATCTCCAGTCCTGGGATCAAGCCCCATGTCCAGGTTCTGGCTTAGTGGAGAGTCTGCTTCTCCATCTTCCTTTGCCTCTCCACCTGCTTGTGCTCTCTCTCTCTCAAATGAATAAAATCTTTAAAAAATAAAAAATATTTTATGATGACACAAACATTATCCATTTGCACTGTTCACTACTATTACAGGACAACAAAGAGCACTTGAAATGTGGCTTGTGTGCTAATTTTAAATTTTATTCAATTTTAAAAATTTAATTTTAACCAGACCCATGTAGCTAGTGGCTATCATAGTACATAACAAAGCTCTAGGGTAAAAATTTAAATAAGAGAAAAATTAATAACTAATTAGTAATATAGAAAAAGTGGTCCAAAGCAAATATTTTATTAAATCAGAAACATAAGAAAGCAGCAAAATATTATTGGAAATGAATTTTTCGAGAGAAATTTTTGTTTCTGTCAGTTACCTTGGTATTGTTTTAAATTAAAATATTGTTTTAAAGTTTTTTGTGAAAATAGAAGTTTGAATTTCATTTGTAAAGTCATGGGACACTCATGATTATGAATTCTCAGTGGAAATATATAACTTTTTCTCCTTCTCGAGTGCCAGCTTTGAGATAGGAAAGTCTCTTGTGTTGCATTTTTCTCAGCAGGATTCTACATCACCCCTTACATTGCAGCTGGAGCCTCTGAATTTTCTATGAAATGCTCTACTTTGGTTGTATCTAAGGCATTGTCTCTTACCTACTATCCTTAATTCAGTGCATGCATGCTCTGACTCAAGATTTGGCAGATATCTGCAGTGGTAAAGTCATCTTTGGCACTGGCTAGCTCATAAAATGTCTAGTTTCACCTTTTCTTTGACTCTGAATTTCATGCCAGTTCAGGGATGTATTTTTATTACTTTTCTTAATTACTCAGAATATTAGTTATTTTGGTTTGGATGGACTTCTAGTCTCCTACCACATCATGCTGTCACAAAATATAGGATGATATGTTCTCTGTGATGTTTTAGCCAATGTGACAACTGCTTATTCTTGGCTTTATCATTTATCACTAATTGTGTTATTTTGAAATTGTAAAATTCTACATTATTACTACTGAAATAAAGAAATATTTATTCTGGAAATAATATAAAATTTAAATCTTATGTTTTCCATTTTCTAATAAGCATATTGTGAAAACAGGAGGGTAAGTCTAAAATTATAATCAAATAACCTAGTTCCGAAGATTTCTTAAATGTGTGATGACTCCAGCATACATTTCTCCCCCCAAAAGGAAGACAGAAATAGAAGATAAATTAAGAAAAACTTATGAAATACCAAGTTCTAGTGGACAAAGGAACAGATTACTTGGTAGAAATATTGAGGGTTTTTGGTTTGGTTTGGTTTGGTTGTTTTGGTTTTGGTTGCCTTGGCCTTCTTATGGACCTTTTGCCATGTGAGCTAATTCCTCAATGACTCCATTTTGCCCTGATAGAAATAAGATGTGTATACTAAGATAGCCCAACAATCACAAAAATCAATCATCAATCAATCAGAAGCCAAGCCAATCTTTCACTCACTGTACCTAATCTCTCTTTTCCAACAGAGAAACAGTATGTATAACCTTTTTCCATTTTCTCCTGGTAGGATAAGTAGGTTGTTCTTACTTGTTGCATTGAAGAATTTAAATCTTGTGCCTTGAAGCTGCCTCTGGTATACAGCCTAACCACTTCTGCTATTAGTAAGTAAGTAGTAACTAGTAAGTAAGTAGTAAGACATATTAAATAGATTAACCTAATGATATTTGAATAATAGAAATAGAACTATTAAAAAATTCTTAAAGAAAAAAATGTACAATGCTTTTCGAAACAGCAATTTGCAACCAAGAAAGCAACAAATTATTGAGAATATAAAATCAGTTATCACTTCCTATGAGCCGTATTCATACCAGTATATGTCTGACTGTAGACACCTCAATCCTTAGACATTCAGATTTACAGAATACTCTAATAAATTCATTATCAAGCATCTACAATTTTGTCTTTTTTCTATGAGTTTTATTAAATGCTATTTCTACACCTAATTTCAATCACAGAATCAATGAGTTTTGCAATGTAAAGTAGTTGTTGAAGGATAAATCCTGTGCATACATAGGATAGCACATTAGAGAGACATTTTTCAACTATCAAGCTCTGCGGTATAGATATGTTTAGCTACCTTCCCAGGTCTTCATTTCCTTATGACGTAAAGACATAGAACTAATGACTGTTAATACTTAGAATGCACCTTTTACATAAGAAGTATTGGATCAAAGTCTCTATTATGGAAAGAATATAGCATATGCAGTCTAAAAGTACTGAAATTTATATCCTGGCTATTTGAGCTTGTCTAGATAGCTGTGGTTTTCACAATACTAAATGGAAAGCTTATACTTTCCTAACAGGTCTGTAGTGAGAAAGAAGTAGCTCATGTAGTTTCTAGCGCTGTTCTTTACATAGATAACCAATAAATATTACCTCTTCTTCTTCCTCTACCCTTTCCCCATCCCATTTCCAAAAACTCTGTCTTCATTGACGCAATAACTGAGACCCAGTGAAGCCCTTTGATTTCCCCAGATTTAGGAACTACTTGCAAGTGACTGGCACTTAGCATTGTAGGTTCTTCACTCTTGCCAAGACGCAAGTTGTTATACACCATTTGACAGTAATCATACATTATCCTGAATATGTTGCTATTTTTCACTCATTTTGAATGGACTCTTTCTAGGTCTCCACTTATTCCAGTTCAACATATTTTACTAGTTTGTCTGGAGTCTTTGGAACCTAATCAATTCCACTTTCTTTTTTGATTGTAGAACAAAGAAGAGAAGGCTGGCAAAAGATGGAAGGATTTTTTTTTCACATTTTTTCAAGGCAGCTTATCTAATTTTTACCTTACAACTTTAAAGATATTAAATACCACAAATCATATTCTAAGTAAAAGTTGTATTTAGCTTACTATTTTAAATAATATTAAAATTAAAAAGTAATGCCATTTTTTAAAATGTCTGAGTCTTAACATTTTTGCAGCAGTTCTAAATGTCACTCTATTGCATGTTAGGGTCAGTTTATTTTTAATTCCCTAGAGGAGTATATCTCTGGGCATATCTAAGTCTATCATAAAAGCCAATAAGAAAATCAATTTTAATGCATAGAAATTTGATTTATAGGCAACTGTTCAGAAACATATCTATTCAGCAAAATGAGATATGCCTCTCTGTTTGTATATGTAAGAACTTATCCAAATAGAAAAAAGGAATATATATTTTTATATCTTGGCATCTAATTATTTTTTAAAATATTCTGAGAGAGAGTGAATTCAGTTCTTACTCAAAGTTTAGAGATAAGTGCTTGGATTAATGCTTATACATGCTAGCAAAGTAAAGAACTGAGTTAGTTAATTAGATACTCCAAATTGGAAAAGCACTGTTTAATCTAGGTTGTATGATAGTAGTTTTGGTTTTTAGTATCTGGATATCCATTACATTACCCAACTGTAACACAGAGGTGTGCAATAATGATGTGCTCATGATATGAAGGGCCTATCGAACTTCACATTCTTTTCTGGAAGGGAAGCCTCAAGCCTCTTCCTAAAATTCTTTGCCTTCTTCCATGTGACCTTAACAGGCTAACAAAAACCACAGGAAGGGTTGCATGAGTCAGAGGCAAATTAGGATAAGACAATAATAAGAGAGGTCTTCTCTGTGTAAGTTGGCTTCAGGTATTACCCAATAGCTACCTTTTATATTAAAGTATAAAATTCAGGTGCAAGCACCATTTCACTCTTTGATTCTATGAATTTGACTCAAAGAGTAGAATGGTGGTTGGATCAATAGCCAAAGATAATATATTGCACACTTAAAAATGTGTTGAAAGGGTAGTTCTCAAGTTAAGTGTGGTTTTTTTTTCCTACAATATTTTTAAATCATGTGCATAAAGAGAATATGGAAAAGATTAGCTGAGAGTGATGGAGCCTTGATTCTAAGAGTTGGGACATTTGATCAAGATCACTAGAATAATACGTGTCTCCTACAAAACATTGGATTTGCCAAAAAAGATTCTATGTAGTTATATGAAATACTGAGACATCGTTTGATGTTGAATTTCTGTTTTCCACTACTGTTGAAGTTCAGTTTTTAGTTTTGTTATGTCTCCACCAACACCTATTATGTGTGCCTTTTGAGATCCCTTTACTCAAAATGGTTTCGATTAGTTATTACAATTAAAAAGTTTTAAATACTTATCTAAGAGTATCTGCACTTCAGGACTTAAGTATTCAGTAAGCTTCGTAAAAAATTGGACGAAGAGCTGATTACCATCTGTACTGCAGATAGTGATGTGTGTTTTGTCCACACATAGCCTTTGAATCCACAGGCCTACCAACATCTACTGAGAATTTCTTGGTCTCCCAACTGAAATAAAATGTACATTCCACACTAGCAAAGTCCATTTTGACCAGCTGCTTATTACATGTACGGTCAACTAAGACCAAAGAGTATAAAAATTGCTCTAGAGGTGTATAATTTTATGGGACTATTGGTGAAGAACAGGTTTCAAAGATAAATATTTTTACTATAGTCTCAGAGTGGCTATATTTCTGGCGGGAGAAATCCCCATGCTTTCTAGCTATTGTGTATATCTTTATAATAAACTTCTAGAGCATAAAGCCATTGAATTTGCTTTATTTTTGTGCCTGGAATACTTTGCAAATAGACTATAACATTATGATAGACTTATTTTCCTCATTTAGGTTCAGCCCAAAATATTATAATCTTCTCTCATCAGTCAAAGCAAGGCTGCCTGACTCCCATCATTTCCATTCACTTTAGATTCCATTTTGCCATTGAATATACTTCCTAGCATTCAGCACTATTCAAAGATTTGTTCATTTCTTGTAAAACCATTTTTTTAAAAGATTTTATTTATTTATTTGACAGAGAAAGAGATCACAAGTAGGCAGAGAGGTAGGCCGGGGCGGGGAGGTGGGCAGGAAGCAGGCCCCCTGCTGAGCAGAGAGTATGATACAGGGCTCGATCCCAGGACCCTGAGATCATGACCTGAGCTGAAGACAGAGGCTTTAACCCACTGAACCACCCAGGCGCCCCTCATTTCTTGTAATACATGTTAATTGCCTTGATTCTTCACTAGTTCATAAGTTTTTGTGAGCAGAAATCTCCTTTCTTGCTCATTACTGAAAGCACAGCACTGAAAACCGCATTTTCCATGTAGCAAGACTTCAATACACATTTTCAAGGATTGAATGCACTAATATATGGCTAAGTGTTTCCCACAGACATTATTCCCAGAAGATACAAAGTAGAAATTTGCAAAAGGGAATAATAAACTCATAACTCAATTAACAATTCAACTTAATTAACGATATTGAATAGTCCTAGAGTTAAAACAAACTATGTTCATTTTTTTTTTTTTTATTAAACCAGAAGTCCCACCCTTACTTTTTAACAGGATTCTATTTGGGAAAGTACTTATCCCTAAGAATTAGTGTTCATTGGGACATATTTTGTTCATTGCTAACGCAAGGTAACCTTGGTATGCCCCTTTCTTGAAACCTAGAAAAGATTAATTAATACAGAGGGAAGACAGGTGAGCTGTTTTATTCATCTAACATGTCATGTGGTAAAGTTTTTAATTGAATCTAATCCTCCTCATGCTTTGTCTGAAACAATATATTCTGGGCTGCATGTTAGGTCTCAAGAATGGAATTTAGTAGGATTATTGGTGCAGCAAAATCCACTCAATGTGAAATCCAACAATCCCAAATCTCTATTAATTATCGTGTCACCGAATTCACTGCACCCATTCAGGATAGCTCTACAAGATCTCACTTCTCAAAACTGTACATTATTAACCATTAATTTATTTTTAATTTATTTATTTAAAAGGACAAAACAAATGTATGAAGGTTCTAAACTAGAACGATTGAAGACTTAGGTCAATGCATTTTGTAACCCTTCTACTGTTGCAGTCAAAGGAATGCAGCATTCAGAGGAAAAACTGGCAAAGGCACTTTTGCTATAGTTGGAGCCACATGCTCACAGAAGAACCAGAAGAAAACACTGAAAAATCAACTCATTATACTGTAATAGCTATGTGTGGCAAAGCACTTTATGTGCATTATTTTATTTCTTATGTCAATAAGGCATAAAACATTTCTGCGTCATAACATGGGCATTTGTCATTCCCAATTTATAAATAAAGAAGCTGTGGCTCAAAGAAGTTAAATAAGCACTAGATCTCTTTGCTCTAACATGCTGTGGTCAAGTCGCAAGCACGTTTTTTTCATATTCTAAAGCCTGTACGCCTAGACACCTGTGTTCCAGGGCTAATCATCATTTTAAGGATAGTTTTCTACCAGTCAAAACAAGTCTGGCTTCTCATTACAGAAACCAAAATCTATCTTCATCCCACATGAATGTAGTGTATGGACAGGAAAGAAATCTGCCTGTGAAAAGTCAAGAAGGAATTGACTGAAGGCACAGACATTTATGAATAAAGGCAAACCTTGAAAAGATATGAAGGGAGAAAAGGAGAGAAAAAGACAACCTCAAAGAATCAAAGCAGCAGGGTCACTACAGAAGGGTAGCAGAACATGCCACCCCAAAATATCCCACGTTGGCATATGGATTATTTTGAGCTAGCAACACTTAAAAACAGCAGGTGCAAGAAGGACATTCTGACCTCCTCTTTACTTCCTGAAAGCAGAAGATAAAAATCCCATGTGAAAGATGTCCTCCCTATACCAGGAGGAAAGATACATCTCTAATACCAGAGATAGAGTTAAGGCCAAAAGAATTCTGTACAAACAGATTTAGTTAAAAATAACTTTACTCTTTTAGTCTCCTAATATAATTTACTTTTCCACAATTGTCTTTCTTTTTCAAAATTATATAAAACATTTAAGTGTTGCTACTTTTTGGATCTTTATTTCTTTATGAAGGCCATATGTCGTGTAAAGCATGTATTAAATTTGTATGCTTTTCTCTTATTATTAATATGTCATATGCCTATTTATCTATTTATTTGAGAGGTGGAGAGAGAGAGAAAAGAAGAGGTGGGAAGAGGGCCAGAGGGAGAGGGAGAGGGAGAGAGAATCATAAGAAGTCTCCATTCCCAGCCTGATGTAGGGCTCGATCTCACAACCCTGAGATCATGTGCTGAGCCAAAATCAAGAGTCAGATGTTTAACTGACTGAGCCACCCAGGCACCCTATGTCATATGTCAATTTAATCCTCAGGCCCAACCAAAAACTCTGAGAGTGTAGAGGAAAGGTTTTATCTCCCCTACACTACCTATTTCTGATTCAATCATAAAGTCAAAACTTGATATTTCCCAAAACTCTCATTGAGATGACCATAATATATTTGAATATATTTTTGGCCTCAAAAACTTTTGACATTAATCTGACAACAAATGTATCACTTGAAGAAATGATTTCTGCTTAAGGCACCAAATGCCAGCCATAAGGACTGAATAAATTAACAGGTAGAGGATACTAATAGAAATAGAAGAAGCATGGTCCTGTGCTTTCCATTCAGATCTCTAATTTTTCACCTACAGGTTCAGCATTTCACTCAAATAATTAAGGAGTGATCTTTAAAAGCTCTTGGCATTGCTCTTGGTTGAATTAAATTCATAAAAACTCACCTACCTCCAGAGAGAACTTTTGAGGTTAAACTTAAATGTTTGACATTTACTGCTGACTCTATTTTTAAGCGCAAAATTTTGGGGGTGTCGGATGGCACAGTCAGTTAAGCATCTGACTTCTGTTTTTGGCTCAGCTAATGATCTCAGGGTACAGAGCCTACTTGACCACTCTTTCTCCCTCTTCCTCAGCCCCTCCCCCAGCTTGCACACTCTTAAATAAATAAATAAATAAATGAAATAAAAGCAAAGTTTCATGTTATTAAAAGAAACTTCTTTGATCATTAGAATACTAACATGAGTAAAAGAAAATAGAATAATTCTCCCTAAATAACATTTTTGTTGTTTCCTCTTTAGCCTGCAGACTGGAAAACTATTGCATGTTTCCTTAGTCTCAAGTATCAGGCACTGAGAATAGCAGAAATGTTGTTTTAACCATCTTCTGTAAAATGCAGGCATGGGAATGCTCGTTGTGCATATTAAGTGATTAATGAAGCCTGGATTAGCTTCGACTGATTTGCTATTGAGCTTTTGGCTGAGGTAGTTTGTCAGGGCTAAAGTGGCCTACAGTGTTTTATATAGGAATTAAATCATCCCAGCAGTTTGCAGAAGGCTTGTATAACATTTCAGACACTATTGAAAATTAAAAAATATCCAAATAATATTTACGCTGATAGAGTCACAATCACTTGGCAAAAAAAAAATTGCACGTACAGACTACATTAAACTAATGGCAATCCATTTTGGTTCAATGACCAGCAATAAAAGATATTCATGACACACACCATGAACTATTTAGAAAGGTGTCTCAGTACAGAAGAAAAGTTATGAATTCTTTATAGAAAAACATCACCAGCGGCAAATAGGGCTGCTGCGGACAGCCAAAGGGTCGGCCAGTCTCACAGTCAGGTGCTTAACATGCAGGATTATGAATGTAACCACGGTTCAGGTGTAGTCCTGAATACAAAAGGGTTATAAATTGTTGATGTCTTCCATCTAATACATATTTTAATTGATATTATATAATTATTTCAGGCAGATTTAAAAATGCACAATAAAGAAAAAAATAAAATTGTCCCTTACTACTACTTTAGGAAGAAAACCTATAAATGCTTTAATAGATTTGATTTTAAACAATTTTCTGTCATATATGTTCAAACGTGAACTCAGAACACACGCACATATAAATATATACCTAATTTTGTTTTCCATTTCTATGAGCATTATTTTATAAGATACTCTTTAAAACCTGATTTTTGGTGCACCTGGGTGGCTCAGTGGGTTAAGCCTCTGCCTTTGGCTCAGGTCATGATCTCAGGGTCCTGGGATCCAGCCCCTCATCAGGCTCTCTGCTCAGCGGGGAACCCGCTTCCCCCTTTCTCTCTGCCTGCCTCTCTGCCAACTTGTGATCTCTCTGTCAAAAAAAAAAAAAAAAAAGTCTAAAACCTGATTTTCATGGTTTCCCACAATTGTCAATTTTAGTTACAACAAAATTCCACTATTAACTGAGTTTTTAATTTTTATCAAGTTTTCAATATAAATAATAGCACATACGTATTAGTATTTAAAGTGTAAGTACTGATCTTTGTAATGGAATGGATAAAAGTTCTAAATTAGATTGATTTTGTTCTTATTCTAGCTTTTCCATTTCTATGTTCACTTGTACAAGTTTTTATTTCTACCCCTTAGTGCCCTCAAATGAAGCACATGGATAATGACAATGCATTAGATATGGAAGGCTGGACTCTAATATGGCAGAAGTAAGCCTGAAAAATCTCAATACTTTATTTCATTTCACACAAAATCTGATTCAGTTCTTTGTTGGACAGCTCTTCTAGAGGGCTCTCCTTTTACTGATGCATTCAGGAATTCTTTCTCCTCCCTTCCTGTGACTATGTTCTCTTGGGGTCCTTTGCTTCCAGCTCCCAGGTTGGAGGTGAGAAAGCATAAAAGATCCAGTGAGTTATAGCCAGGTTAAAAAGTAACATACGTTATGTTCTTGTTACTTTCCCTTGGCCAAAACTCAGCCACTTTGTTTCCACCTAGCTGCATAGGAAGTTTAGAAAATATAGATTTCCTGTATTTTCAGGAGGAAATTGGAAGATACCTTACAGGGTCATTGGGAGACATCCATGAGATAATATATGGCATGCTGCCAAATAAATGACATTTCTGAAGTGAGAAGCACAGCTTAGCTTTTAGTGTTTAAAGCACAGAGTTGATTATTAATGTGCATAATCTAAAGTAAGAAAGACTTAGAGTTGGGACCGTGGTCATTAGTGAGCCTAAGAGTTGATGCATAAAATGGCATTGCATCATATGACAAAACACTTCTATGGATTTTTTTATTAACATATAATGTATTATTTGTTTCAAGGGTACAGGTCTGTCAATCATCAGTCTTACACAATTCACAATTCACAACACTCACCATAGCACATGGCCTCCCCAAAATCCATCCCCCAGCCACCCCATTCCTCCCATACCTCTCGCCTTCAGCAACCCTCAGTTTGTTTCCTGAGATGACAAAACATTTCTATTGGAAGCTGGTGGCAGACTTGGAAGGCCTTAGATTTTAACTCATTACTGAATCTTTAAAAATATGTTTTCTTGGTGGGAAGGGTACCCGAATTATACCATTTTTCATGTTATTTGCTCCATTTTTCAAATGGAATTTTAATGGCTAGAAACGACTTTATTATAGAGGATATTTCCAAATTTTAAAATTAAATGTTGCCCAGATGAACACTTTTTTATTTCCACTACATTCTTTTTTAATTAAGAATAATTTCTTTGAACAAATTACCAAAGGAGACATTCCTAAGCTTGCATTTATTCATTCACTTTTTTCTAGTATATTATGCTGCTTTCTTAAATATTAAGGCATTGAGAAAATCAGATGTTAAACATATAATAAATTTTTTTGTCAGCGGAATAAAAAATACTTACTTAAAATTTTTTTCATTAATTATTGAGTATTGAGTAAATGGGAATTGCTATCCCAGCCAGCAATATATATATATATATATATATATATATATATATATATATATATACACATATATAACTCTCCCTGCATTTGAGGGAGCACAATGAGATAGCTAAAAAGAGAGTTTTACAATTAAACATAGTTGATTTTTAATATTAACTCTCTTGCCCATCAGTTCTGTGATCTTGAGTAACTTAATCTTTCTGATATTATGTTTTCTTATTTTTAATTTAGAAATAATTTCATTCTTCTAGAACAAAGTTAAATAATGTACATAATGTGTTTAGCTGTAGCAAAATACTATTTGTAGAGTTTTCATTATATGTGTTATATGCCAAAAGCTCACTGAATAGGAATTCAATCATAACTATTATTATGAATCTATATGCTGACATGGGTCAGATACAACATAAAAAGTGACCCCAGGTAGCATGAAAGTAAGAGAAAGTATTACCAGAGTGTGGAGAACGGGCTGCTGACAAGAAGTATGTTGAGACAGCAATATATGGAAAATTTAGAAAAAAAAAAAAAAAAACCCTATATACGTGAATTCAGGTAAGGAAATAAGGATAAAGTGGAGGATGTTGACTGTCAGATATTATATCAGAGCAAGGAGGGATGGCATTTAGAAATGTCTGATGGCATTCAGTGTTTTAATGGATATTTTCAGATATAGAGCTATGGTCAACGAGCTTACTTCCTCGGTAAAGCTTTTGATGTATCACATATTCAAATAAGTTTCTTTCTATTAATCTTAATTGAAAATAGTCACCAACAGATTATACAGATTGGGGTCAATAACAATATATCCCATATCATCTCAGTCAATATATATTAAAAGCCCTTTTAGAGACAATCTAGTTCCAAGGGGAGACAATATATAACCTAGAGTTTAGCCAGCCCACATAAAACAAGGGAAAACTGATTTAACGCTGGTCAAATTACTTGATAGTTTGTGCTCTCAACACCTTTATGAGTTAAACAGGCAAGGTAAATTTGTTAAACTGTTCAACCATTACTTGATATTTGTTTTAAAAAGGTTTATCTTCCATTCGTTTACTCATCTCATTGGCTGATTATGACACTAAATTCACAGAGTCATTGTCAAGATGGGCTATGAAAGTACCCAATATATTATCTGGTGCATACTAGACTTTTACTAATACTTAAATGCTAGAAAATAGATCAGTTTTGATGGACTAGTTCTATTTTACCAGAAATAGAAAGTGTTTAGGTGGGTCAAGCAGTTCATACTGACCAGACCCTACTGCTCAGGGAACTCAGGAATGCCAAGTGGAGCCATTCAGCCACAGCTTTATTTATTAATTAAAGAAAAAAAAAAAAAAAAAAACCACGAATTTAACCACATCTCCTATGTCCCTCACCTAACTCTCTGACCATTTGTCTCATCTGATTTCTGTGTGAACCAAAGAATAGCTCTGAAAAAAAAAATTGAGAACTATAAAATGTTAGTCCAATAACAGCTATTCTAAAAATTATAACAACAGCTAAGTCTTTGTAACCTCTGATATTCTAGGCTGTTCACATATTTTATTCATACAACAGTTCTGTACAGATGGCATAGTGACTAATATTCTTTCATTGTTCTAAGGCTGGGGTCATTAATGATCTAATCTCACTAAATCATCTGGATACTTGACAAAACAAGGTGAGATAGCACTATCTGAATCTTGACAGTCACATAGAGAAAGGACAGAAGGCAAACTGTCATTTACCTTATTAAATCACTTTCAATACTGTATGTCTACACCTAATAGCTTTGCTCTCCAACTAAATGTAGTTTCTTCTAAGTGGCACAATGAGCAATACTTTCTGAATGTTTCTTTGGAGCTATTTCCCTGTGTCCCCGTCTTTGTCAGATTTTTTTTTTTTCTTTTTAAAAACTAGGCTAGGGTTATCTGACTGCATTTGACAGGCTGTAGTCAGGTGAAGAATTTCAAATGAATTTTCAGACAGGAGGTCAGCCCATGAAGTGCCTTGCTGGGAAAGCTGGTGACATAAACCTGCAGGGTATGAATGAAAGCAATCTTGTACCACTGAGCCAGCAGATGCCACCTAATCAATTACGATGACTTTTGGTATGACCTTTGTGTAAAGAAGTTTATATTTGTGTCATCACCATCTTTTAGTCCGTGGTGTGCTAGAAGCACATGGGATGTGCAATTTAACTAAAGGCCCTGGAGAAAATAGAGTAAAACAGGGTGGGAGTGAGGTGGGCAAGGGGATTCTGAGAATTGAATGTAATGTATGCAAACTTTGGTGCCAAAACTTATTTTTTTTTAAATGTTTGCTTTATATTTTGACTAAGGCATAATTATAGTTCTAGTGTATCAGCAGTGACTGGTGAGTGGAAAATTACAAGAAGAGAGCTTGGGAAGGAAGTCAGCTGTTAATTAAAGCCACTAATTAGTGTGCATAATATGAAATATAGTATTTAATTTAAAATTAGTAACAGCTTCTGCATCTGCATTTATTATCTGCTGCCAAAATAATGCTGAGTAACAACCAACAACCACAAAACTTCAGTGGTATACATCCCGTGTCAGTTAGCCAGTTTGGAAGATCCGGTTATCTAAGCAGGGCTTGGCTGATCTGGGCTGGCTCCTTCAAGCAACTATAGCCAGCCAAGGAGTTGGTGAAGGTGGACTAGTCTAGGATTACCTCAGAGGGTTTGGCTTTTCTCTGATGCGTATGGTATCTTTTCCTCTTCAGGCCACCTAGGGTTTATTCACAAGACAGTAGAAGTGTTTTGAGAGGACAGTGGGAAATGACAAGGCCACTTACAGCCTAGACACTGAAACATTGTCATTTCCACTGCATTTTATTTTTTAAAGCAAACCACAAGATCAGTTCAAGTAGTATGAAAATATAGTAACAGCTTCCAAATGGGAAGAGCTACAAGGTTACACTGCAAAGGGTATGAACATAGGGTAGGGAGTGAAAGATTATAGCAATTATTATCAGAATAAAAAAATAACACCCTCTTTATTGAAGAATATGTGTCCAGAAAAATCTACATCTAGTACACTTCATTATTTTCAATAAGAATCTTCTGAACTATTCCAATATTCAAGTCATCACATACGGTATTACGTGAGATAGAATATGGACAGTTACAACTAAGGGATCCATAATTCAATAGGGAATTATGATTTGTACATAAATATAACACAAAGAAGAAAAAAATGCATGCCACTTAAAGGTAGAATTGCCCATTGAGGAACCCAAAATGTTTTAGTAAAGGAATTTATATTTGTGTGGAATGTTGGTTTATATTGAAAATAGAGGGAAAATGTTCCAGATGCTGCAAGATAAAATATGATTTAGCACAGTGAAAAAAAAAAGGAAGGAAGGAAATGGGACTATTCAGCCTCTTTATAGCAACGGAAACTAAAATATGCTCCTCCTCTCACCTTCCAGTTTCAGAAAACAATCTTGGATAAGTAACACTTATAAAGAAAAACAACAACAAAAAACCCCTGCAATTATAAATATTGCTAAGGATATTAGCTGAAAGTCCAAGGTAGCTTTTTTTCTATTAAATAAGGTCTTAGAAAGCTAGGCAGAAGTCTAGGATGGAAGAATTATGTTGGCATGACTTGAAAGCCCACAGAAAATATCCCATGCTTCCTCTCAAATGTCTATGGTGATCAAATATATCAGTCATTTTAGAGAATTTCCAATGGCACACAGGTGATTTAAGAAATCTCAGGACTCCTGTTCAGGTAATGTTTTAGAGAGTTTAAAGGGAGTATTTCCATTCACAGAGTACAGAGTTGCTCTGTAGTTAGACTGATTCTCACATTACAAAGCAGTTGGTAAGGAGAGCCTTATTATTCACTGGTATTAGCTAGGTTCTACGTTACTCCCAAATGACTACTCAATTGCCCTCTTCAAATTCTGGATATATTTGAAATTGCCTGTTTATAAGTAGTCTTTATATAAATGAGTACTAGCAAAAATACCAAATCATCTTCGTTACTGTAGCATTATAGTAAATCTTGATAATTGGATAATGATAATCTTTCAGCTTCATTTTTCCAATTTTTTTTTTTTGGTCTATTCTAGTTCTGATACCTTTTCATGCAAATTTTAGAATCATCTAATCAGGCATAACTAGGTGGCTCAGTGGGTTAAGCATCAGCCTTTGGCTCAGGTCATGATCCCAGGATCCTGGGATGGAGCCCCAAGTCCTGCTCTCTGTTCAGCAGGAAGCCTGCTTCTCTCTTTGCCTGCCACTCTCCGTTTCTGTTCTTTCCCTTTATCTCTCTGTCAAATGAATAAAGTCTTTAAAAAAAATCATCTTATCAATAACTACAAAAGCATTTCTGAGATTTTTACTAGGATCACATTGAATTTATAAATGAAATAGGAGAGGGGCACCTGGGTGGCTCAGTGGGTTAAAGCCTCTGCCTTCAGCTCAGGGCATGATCTCAGGGTCCTGGGATCTAGCCCTGCATCACATCGGGTCTCTGCTCAGAGGGAGCCTGCTTCCCCTCTCTCTCTGCCTGCCTCTCTGCCTACCTGTGATCTCTTTCTCTGTGTCAAATATATAAATAAAATCTTTAAAACAATAAAAATAAATAAATAAATAAATGAAATAGGGGAGACTGACTTCTTAATTATATTGTCTTTTAATCCAAGGACATGCTATATCGCTCCATTTATTTACATCTTCATTGACTTAATAGTGTTTTGTAATTTTCAATATACAGATGAAAATGCTGAAAATAGTTGAGTGGACTTATAGCTAAATATTTCATTTTTTAGTTTTATTGAAAATGTCTTTTTATTTCCATTTTTCATTATTAGTATATAGAAATAAGATTTTTTCTTATTTTTTCCAGCTTCATTAAAATATGGTTGACAAATAGAAATCATATATATTTGAGATGCACAACATTTTTACATATGTATACATTGTGAAATTATTACAATTAAGCTAATTACCATGTCCATCACCTCATCTAGTTACCTCTGTGTATGTGTGTGTGTGGTGAGAACACTTGAGACCTACTTTCTTAGCAAATATTAAGTATATTTTGTTAACTGTAGTCACCATGGTGTACATTATTCATTTTATAACTGTAAGCTAGTACTTTTACTCTAATATTGCATTTCCTGCACCTCCATATGCCTAGTAACCAGTGCTCACTCTTGTTATGAGTTTGACTTTTTTAAGATTTCATATCAAAATGGCTTCATGGAATATTTGTCTCTTTGGGTCTGGCTATTTCACCTAGCTTATATCCTCCAAGGTCATCCATGTTGTCACAAATGGCAGAATTTCCTTTTATAAAGGCTAAATAATATTCCATTGTGCATATATACTACATTTTCTTTAGCCATTCATCTGTTGATGAACAGACTTGTTTCCATATCTTGACTATTATGAACAATGCAGTGAGCATAGAAGTGCAGCTATCTCTATAAGATAGTGATTTCATTTCCTTCGGAAATGTACCCAGAAGTTAGGATTGTTGTACCAGGTGGTAGTTCTAGTTTTGGTATTTGAAGAAACTCAGTAATGGTCTCCACATTGCCTATGCAATTTACATATTTACAATAGTATATAAGGATTCCTTTTTCTTGCTTCTCCCGCTACCATTCCCTCTGCTTGTGTTCCCTCTCTCGCTGTGTTTCTCTCTGTCAAATAATTAAAATCTTTAAAAAAAAAAAAAAAGGATTCCTTTTTCTTCATATCCTTGTCAATACTTATGATCTTTTAATTTTTTATTTAATTTTTAAAGATTTTATTTATTTATTTGACAGAAAGAGAGAGATCACAAGTAGGCAGAGAGTCTGGCAGAGAGAGAGGAGGAAGCAGGCTCCCAGCTGAGCAGAGAGCCTCATGCGGGGCTCAATCCCAGGACCCTGAGAACATGACCTGAGCCAAAGACAGAGACTTGAACCCACTGAGCCACCCAGGTGCCCCTGATCTTTTTATTTTTTTATAATAGCCATCCTAACAGGGACGTAGTAAAATTTCATTATGTTTTGTGGTTTCCTGATGATTAGAGATGTTGAGCATCCTTTTATATACTTTTTGGTATTCATATGTCTTCTCTGGAAAAATGGCTTTTAAGATTCGTTGCCCATTTTTTAAATTAGATTTTTTGACTTTTTCTTTTTGCTTTTAAATTGTGGGAGTTACATATTTTGAAAATTAATCCCATATTATATATATAGTTTGCAAATATTTTCTCCTTTCCATAGTTCGGCTTTTCATTAAGTTGTTTACCATGAAGAAACATTTTAGTTTGATGTAGTCCTGCTTGTTTATTTTTGCTTTTGGTGTAAAATCTAAAAATTCACTGCCAACATCAGTGCCAAGAAGCTTTTCCCTTATGTTTTCTTCTAGGATTTTTAGGGTTTTAGGTCTTACAGTTAAGCCTTTCATCCATTCTGTGTTGATTTTTTTGTGTCCAGTGTCCTTCCTTTGCACATGGATATCCAGTTTTCTCAACACCATTTATTGAAGAGACAATCATTTTCCTACGTGTATTCTTATTTTCTTTGTTGAAAATAAGTTGATTGTATATGTCTATGTGGTTTATTTCTGGGCTCTATATTCTGTTCCACTTGTCTATGTGCCTGTTTTTATGCCAGTACCATACTATTTTGATTACTATAGCTTTGTAATGTAGTTTGAAATCAAGAAGTATGATGCCTGCATCCTTTCTCTTCTTGCTCTAGATTGCTTTAGCTATTCAAGTTTTTTTTGTGGTTCCATATGAATTTTAGAATTTTTTTCTATTTCTGTTAAAAAATGACAAATGGAATTTTAATAGAGATTATTATTGTTTTTTTTTAATCCTCTAAATTTGCTAAATTCACTTACTAGTTCCAGGAGACATTTTGATATTTATCCAAATAGATATATATCCAAAAAGAAAATATATCATCTGGGAATAGAGAGAATTTTATGGCTTTTTTCAGTATTTATTCCATTTACTTATTTTTCCCGTTATATTGCACTGATTGTGTTAGGCCTGTAATTAAAATCTAGTATAAGTACTGCTTCAATAGTTTATGTGTTAGTTCCTAGAGCTGCAATAAAAAAAAAAAAAAAGAAGTATTTACCGACAGTAGAAACTGTCTTACAGTTCTTTTTTTTTTTTTTTAAAGATTTTATTTATTTGACAGAGAGAAACACAG
>CM053604.1:17241213-17267918 GCA_028646535.1 Procyon lotor
TTACAGGCAAAATAAAGTTAACCTCTGTGCAATACTACTCAATGTAGATATTATATAAAACAGAAGGGGAACTAAGACCTGGGCACTAATGGACATTTGTGATTTGCAGTGGTCTAATATCTGTAAACACCTTGTCTATATTTGGAAATAATCCTCATTTTGAACCTTGCCTTGTGGAGTTTTTTTCCTAAACATCCTTGCAGCTCAGATGCACAGTAGTGATTCATGTGCTGCCAGTCAGATGTATTTAAGACTTTTAGGTAAGTAAAATGAAATGATGGTCACATAAGAGTTAATAATTGATATTTTAGAAATGTCCTGATGGGGGCGCCTGGGTGGCTCAGTCGTTAAGCATCTGCCTTCCGCCCAGGTCAGATCCCAGGGGCCTGGGATCGAGCCCCGCATCGGGCTCTCTGCTCTGCAGGAAGCCTGCTTTTCCCGCTACCATTCCCTCTGCTTGTGTTCCCTCTTTCCCTCTGCTTGTGTTCCCTCTCTCCCTGTGTTTCTCTCTGTCAAATAAATAAAATCTTTAAAAAAAAAAAAAGAAATGTCCTGATGAAGATACCTGTTTCTTTGTAGAATGCAGGGACATACTCTATTCATTCATGAGCATTATTGTTACCAAATGAGAGTGGTTAAAGAGTGTCTATAGAGAAACTCAACAAAGAGGTTGGCCATCGGTCCTGACTCTGTAGGACTTCAACAGCTGGAATGTCCATAAATGTAGGTCCTATAAGCAAGTTAAGCATTTTCCAACAAATTCCTTTTGTACTACTGTGGCACTTGGGGGGCTCAATTGGTTAAGTGTCAGACTTCAGCTCAGGTCATGATCTCAGGGTCCTGGGATCAGGCTTGCATCAGGATCCCCACTTAGTGGGGAGTCTGCTTGTCCCTCTGCCTCTCCCCCAGCTTATGCTCTTTCTCTCTCTCTCTCTCTCAAATGAGTAAATAAAATCTTTTTAAAAAATCATCCAATTCTGCTCGAAAGTATATAATCATTGTAAAATTTGTATCTAGACTTGAGTGCAGAGCTACAACGTAAACTGAGTATGAAGTCTATCTCTGAAATTGATTATTCTGGAAAGTATTCCTTTGTAAATTCGAATGAAAATAAACATTCACTTTAAGATATATAACATTAACATCACACTTAGGTCCCGTATTAATGGTATAGTCAATTAACACTAAAACTTTATTTTTTATTTATTTTAAAGATTATTTATTTGAGAGAGAGAGAGAGAGAAAGAGTTCAAGGAGGGGGAGAGGCAGAAGGAGAAGGAGAAGCAGACTCCCTGATGAGCTGGGGGCCCAACATGAGGCTCTATCCCAAAACCTGGAGATCATGACCTGAACCGAGGGCAGATGCTTAACAATCTGAACCACCCAGATGCGCCAAACACTAAAACTTTAAATAAAAATGCAAGATACAGGGGCACCTGGGTGGCTCAGTGAGTTAAAGCCTCTGCCTTCAGCTCAGGTCATGATCTCAGGGTCCTGGGATCGAGCCCCGCATCAGGTTCTCTGCTTAGCGGGGAGCCTGCTTCCTCCTCATTCTCTGCCTGCCTCTTTGCCTACTTGTGATCTCTCTCTCTCTCTGTCAAATAAATAAATAAAATCTTTAAAAAAAAATGCAAGATACGACATTGTTTTCTTAGTAATCAAGCAGTTGGTTTGTTGGGCCCCAGGTTGAGAAATGTACTTTTTCTCTGTTAAATGTCCTCTTGATAAAAGCATAGAAGTTTCTTGACACTAGAAGACATTTTACAAATAATTTAGAAAAGAATAAATAAAACATTTTCATACACATATTAAAACCAAAATAAATACTTGGTTAAAGATTAAATTAATTGTACATATTTAAAAATTTATTAAACTGTGCTTTGAAAAAAAGATTAAATTAAAACCAAATAAATATGATTTTTAAGTTATTCAACTCACTTCTCTTGAAAAGTTAGTTGTGAAATACTTCACTCCTATACCAATGTATTGAGCAGTATACTGTAAATGAATTCCAGGTATTTGTAATGGTGGTTGACCTTGTAAATTGTTCCCATTGATGTTACAGTGAATCTTCAGTAGACTGTAGTTGCAGATCTAGTAGAGGGATTGAGGAGGAATATAATAGTTTGTTGGCCAGTAATATTTTAAATTTACCTCTAGAATTTAAGTATGTGGCTGCCTGAGATGCTTTGATTTCACAAGTTTACTGCATTTGTAACCCCCAAGCATTCTCTATGTGCAAGATTTACTTACTTTGCCTGGTCAGAAACAACACTCGCCAGTATGTGCTATTATTTTTGATGAAGACAATAATACAGCTGCTTGCATTTGAGTGAGCATCATTCCTATCCCTGATAAATTCCAAAGCTCCTGGTTATTAGACCCTTTAGAACTTCCCAGGATTCCCATTTTCCAGGCCAAATTGCAAAGGAAACTCATAAAAATGGAAATTCATAAAAGAAATAACATCGCACTGCCTGTGTTCAATAGGTAAAAATTGCTTGGCCAGCAATCCAAACAGAGGAATGAGCTTTTACAATATTGTATGTGTACTATCCCAATCAATTTATATTGAGGACAGCTAGGGAAAAAAAAAATTCAGCCACTCTAGCAGAGATGCAGGAGTCTAAACATTTTTAAAGGACTGAATTGATTTTAAAAGTCAATTGAAGGACTTAAAATAGGGGCTTATTTCACTAATATTTTAGGATATTTTAATTAAATTAAGGTGGCTCAGGTTTGCAATCTTCCCTAAGGATCCAAATTGGACACAGATAGCTCATCAAGCTGACACTATCTGATTCTTTTTCATTAATGAAAGCCTGTATATATGCTTTAACTGTTATCTGATACTCCTTCTGGAAAAATGCAATTAAGAGGGCAAAGTAGCATATTTAGTGCTTAAAGGTCTGCCATGTAAAAGGGTGACTTAATATTTCCTGAACGACTCTAGAGAACAGATCCAAGACCAATAAATTGCACCAAGAGGGCAATCATGTTTGGCTTAATATTGAAGATATACCCTTGGAATTGCTCATTAGCTGGAATAATGTGCCTTTCAAGGTTATAAGCTCCCTGTCAAAAAGATGCTTAAAGTGTTTAAAATTTTTATATTTTTGAATTATGTGGGGACTGCACAACTTTTCGTAGGCTGAACTTTCAAAGATCTATTTTATGTTTGGCAGGATTAAGCTAAATATGTGCAGTTTCAATGGATGCCACAAAACATGCTGATTTCATAAGCATCAAATGTTCTTCTATTTATAGCATTAAGAAGATGAGTTTTAATGCAATGTTCTTGAATTTATACTGAACGGGGGGATACAAATTTGGGTAATGGGTTAAGTTACTTTCATGTAGTAACCTAATTTATAATTTGGGCAAGATGGAAGCCAACACGTTAAAGAAATTGTATTCCAGGGAGTCTTGATTGTCTTAGGGTGTACTTCACACATCTACACATATTGAACTTCTACATTTGCTGCAAGCGATTTGTCATGACCTTTAAGGAGACGGGCTGGAATAGGCTAAAAATAATAAATGGAATGATAATAAGGAAATTTTTCCCTTGGACTTCAGTATCTTTTTTTTTTTTCTTCAATAAGAAGTTAATCCCTTAGAGCTCAATTTCTCCTTTAACTTGGCGATTCTTTGATATCTTAGAACTGGATTCCATTTTTATGTGACTCTTCGTAGAGTTGTGTAAGATGAGAGAAGGATACATTTGATTTGTCCGTGAACTGGTTTTCCTCAAAAGAGAATGACCATTGATGCATTTACTAAAAAAGTCAGAAGAAACTTTGATCAGAAGACCAAAGAAATAAGAAAGATTAAGTGTAGCCAGACTTGCCCCTGGAGGCAAAATTCTGACAGAAACAGCAGAATTCTCACATTGCTGTAGATACTTCACCCTGATCAACTTATCCATTTGTGTGTGTTAAAATCAGTAAAGATAGAAAAAGCAAAAACTTGATATGGGTAGATGTCTTTTTGGTAAATCTAAGTGAAATCAAAGGCAGTGATACTGGCCTGTTCATCAGGGAATACAATGTAAGAATTGGAGGCATTAAGAGTATTTGTGACTTGTTCATGTTTCTATCATTTGCAATCATTTCTTACTTTAAAACAAATTACTAGTGATTTTATAAAATGTAAAATTTGACTTTGTAACTTCACAGTGACACATGTTTCACTTTAACAAATGTGGCATTGAGTTATTTGCTCAGGACAGAACTTACTGAAAGATGAAAAGAATGTCTTTTGGGGTGGTAGAACTTTGACAGATAGTACAATATCTGTTTATTTACCTGTTTACTTATTTACTAAATACTTTTTTTTAAGGATTTATTTATTTATTTGAGAGAGAGAGACAGGGAGCGCCCGCAGTAGGGAGGGGCAGAGGGAGAGGGAAGGAGAGAGTCTTAAGTGGACTCCTCACTGAGTGCAGAGCCTGTCTCAGGGCTTGATCCCATGACCCTGAGATCATGACCTGAACCAAGACCAAGAGTCGGATGCCTAACCGACTGCATCACCCAGGCACCCTGAACAAATGCGTCTGTAGAACATACTCCATACCACACATTTTTCAACTTACCTTTTCAAAGATAGTGCATCTAATACTCTTACATCCCTGTGAGGTAGGTATGATATTTAGTCCCTTTACAATTGAGAAAACAAAGGCACAAAATGGTTAAGTAACTTGTTCATATTCCCAGGCCGAGCTCGGGTTCAAACACAAGCAGCCTGATGCTGAAGTTTTACCTCTCACCACTATACTATGTTCTTTAATGATACATAAGCATACCTTGAATTTACCGAAGCCCATTAAAAATCCTAAATAGGGGCGCCTGGGTGGCTCAGTCGTTAAAAATCCTAAATAAAGTTTACTCACCACCATTAGTTACAGAAATTTCGGACTAATTCACAAATTCATATGTTGAAGTCCCAACCCCCAAGACCTCAGAATATGACTGTATTTGGAAGCAGGATCTATAAAGATGTAACTAAGTTAAAATGAGATCATTTGAGGGGTCCCTAATCAAATGTGACTGGATACACAATGAGACATTAGGGATGAGTACACACAGAAGAAAAACCATGTGAGGACCCAGCCAAGAAAGTGCCATCTGCAAGCTAAGGAGAAAGGCCTCAGAAGAAACCAGACCTAACAATATTTTGATGTTGGACTTCCAACCTCCAGAACTATGAGAACATAAATTCTGTTGTGTAAGCCACGTAGCATGTAATGTTTTGTTATGGCAGCCCCAGCAAAATAACAAAATGTGCAAAAAATACAGTAACCAATGCATATTAACTGATAAAAATCTAATGGGAAACTTCAGAATAAAAATTAAGTGAAATAAAAGATAAAATACTTATCTTCAGCTTCTCTACATACATCAAAAATACTTTTAACTTCCTTGAATTACTGTACCTACTTTAGTTTACTGTAAGTTCATAAAATGAGTGCACTATAAAACGTGTCTCAAACTGAATTTGATAACTGAAAGTGTTTATCTCTATTGGGGGTGTGGGGCACCATTCATCCCATAACACAGCTTATTTATGCTCAAGGCTTATTAGATTCTGCTTGCTGATAATGCAAATGAGAAAGAAGACATGAATCAGGGCTTTCAAGATGCTTACAACATAAGATAAATACATATTATGCATGAATCCCATATCAGTAGTCTAAATGTACTTGTAAGGCACCTCAGGACATAGTGGGTTTGGGCCATCCTTTCCGCTATGAAGGATAACTGCTCATGGGTTAGGGGAAATTATTTGTGACATTAATGTATGGCCACTGAAATCTATAGACAGTTAAAGAAGAAGAGATTTCATTTTAATTTTTTTTAAGATTTTATTTATTTATTTGATAGAGAGAGCACAAGCAGGAGGAGAGGTAGGCAGAGGGAGAGGAAAAGGAGACTCCCCACTGAGCAGAGAACCCAGTGCCGGGCTGGATCCCAGAACGATCATGACCCTAGCCCAAGGCAGATGCCCACTCAACTGAGCCACCCAGATGCCTTGAGATTTTAGCTGCGTATAAAGAATTTCTTAGGTGACAAAATACTAAGAGAATTACCAGAGAAGTTGTGGAATTTCTGTCTTAGTTTTTCAAGATCACAGACCTACCCGGGAGATTTTATATGTTTATGACATCTACAGATTATCTCTATTATGCCCTCTTGTAGATGCTCTGAGCATTTGATTATATGAATATTCATATCCACTGAGCACTCCAGATTTGGGCATTATCAAGTTAGGGTTTGATTAGTGCAAAACTATACCAACTAATATGCTATTTGAATTTCTTCTGATCCATTCTATTCTCCATATTGTCACTAAAATAAATGTTTAGTGATCTGATTTGGAAATTCCAAAGACTCACGTTTTCCATGACTGGGAAACTCTACCAGACACTCAGCTGTCTCTGTCATGTGTTTCTACTTTATTATATCTCCCATTGACTCAAAAATCTGATGACAGCTTCTATCAAACCAGCAACTTCACTTTTCCTAAAGCAAATCACATTAGTCTGCTTTTTGTCTTTCTTTTTCTGCCCGCTCCTGTACATTTTAATGCATTCCTTGTTGCCTACACTTGTTCTACTTACATTTTATGATACACTGCAAACCACATTTGCTTTAGGGCATTTTCTGGATTGCATTGCTATATGGGCATATCTTCCTTATAGATCTCCTTTTATAATTATATTTTGTTGCACAAATTAACACTTACTTTATAGTATCGTTTTTAATTAATAACTCCTCTTATCATCTTTATTAAAAGAGTCTGAAAGCTTCAGAAAATATACTTTAAAGTCACACAGACACAAATTTTAATACTATCTCTGTCAACGATGAGTAATTTAGTGATATGCACTTCATGTCTCTGAAACTCAGTGTCTGTATAGTTACAATTTAGAGAATGATACCTCATTCATATGGCTGACTGAATATACAGAATCACACAATGCCTGACATGTGATAGTGTCCTTCTCTGTTCTGTTTCTGCATTCCTTTGAATTCCTTTCCATTCCTCAAGATTTACTTTAAGGTTTTGTTTTTGTTCT
Organism: Procyon lotor; assembly: GCA_028646535.1. Taxonomy (NCBI): domain Eukaryota; kingdom Metazoa; phylum Chordata; class Mammalia; order Carnivora; family Procyonidae; genus Procyon; species Procyon lotor. Next base: position 17,248,292 of record CM053604.1, read on the forward strand.
GGCAAACACGTAACAGACACTCCAAACTTATTTTCTTTGATATCCTGTTTGTATCAGTCAGATGCAATCTGGAAAATAGTCCTTGTGTTTAAATTAAATTAGAAAGAGGGACGCCTGGGTGGCTCAGTCATTAAGCGTCTGCCTTGGGCTCAGGTCATGATCCCAGAGTCCTGGGATCGAGCCCTGCATCGGGCTCCTTGCTCAGCAGGAAGCCTGCTTCTCCCGCTACCATTCCCTCTGCTTGTGTTCCCTCTCTCGCTGTGTTTCTCTCTGTCAAATAAATAAAATCTTAAAAAAAAAAAAAGATTAAATTAAATTAGAAAGAGATTTGATATAGGAAATTTGTTAAAGAAGTGTTAGAAATTGGATGGGCTGGAGGAACAAAAATAAACAAAAAGGAAGGTGATGTTCCCTGGAGCATTTTAAGAGCAAGAAGCTGTTTCTATCCATTAAGCATGCAAGAGTAAATAAGAAAAAGGCAATGCTCTTGGTGGATCACAAACTGTAGGAGCCACAAGGCTGAATGTATGGGCAGAGAAAGTGGTATTCCTGGTAAACTAGGACCCCACATTTCTTCTGATGGTAAATGACCCGAGGAGCCAAAACAGCTGATGAAGTTGCCAGAAATTAAAAAATGTATTATCTTTTGTTGATTTTCTGATTTCATGCAAGTACCTCCAATAGGCAGTAATGAATCAGAACCCAGCTGGGAGGGATAAAGTAATATAAAATTTTCGGGATTTCAGTCTGGCATCATAGGACATTGTTCACCAGCTTGTTAAGGTTATCCTATAGTAACAAACAGCTCCAGGATATCGGTGGTTTACAACATGGTCTATTTCTACCTGTAATATGTTGGCAGCTTTGGTGTGGTTGAAGCTTGGCTCAGTGTGTTTTCTATTTCAGGCTGCAGGGGTCACTTGTATTTGTTGGATACCATTCTTGGTACAGGGTTAAACAGTAAGATTGCTTGTGGGAACATAAAACGGCCTTTAAAATATCTGCTTTGAAATGATCTTTGTCATTTGAACTCACTGGCCAACCATGTGAATTCACTGGCCAACCATGTCAAGCCTCACAATGTGGCTATAAAATTCATCCTGCCTAAAGGGAGTCACTGAAATGCACGTAATATGCAAAATATATTAGCTCCTCTTATAGATAAACAGAAGAGAGCATATTTGGAAATGACAGCTTTGTGTTCACAAATACTTACTTTCTTTTTTTCCTCTTTTCATGAGAAGTACATGCAAAACTCATCCTCTGGAAAGATAGTCTAAAAGCCCCATTCCATCTTAGCAATGGGTGGAAGACACCAAGTCTTGTAATAGTCTCTACATCAGCTGTATCAAATTTTTGTCCTGTATCAAATTATAAAAACAAAATTTTAAAAGAAAAACCCTAAGATTTGTCCCCCAAACACTTAGGATATATTGATAAAACAGAGAGAAAGTCACAATAATAATTAATTCTAATCAGAAACAGGAATGGGCGGCATATAGCAGTTATATCTATAGAAATTATAAAAACTTGGGGTGCCTCGGTGGCTGTTGGGTGAATGTCCAACTCCTAATTTCAGCTCAGGTCGTGATCTTAAGATTGTGAGATCAAGCCCTGGTCAGGGTACATGCTCAGTGGGGAGTCTGCTTGAGAATTTCTATTCCTCCCCCTTTGCTTCACCCCCTTGTGCTCACTTTCTCTCTCTCTCAAATAAAGAAATAAATCTTTTTTTTTTTTAAGATTTTATTTATTTGACAGAGAGAAGCACAGCGAGAGAGGGAACACAAGCAGAGGGAATGGTAGCGGGAGAAGCAGGTTTCCCGTTGAGCAGGGAGCCCGATGTGGGGCTTGATCCCAGGACCCTGGGATCATGACCTGAGCCGAAGGCAGATGCTTAACGACTGAGCCACCCAGGCGCCCCAAGAAATAAATCTTAAAAAAAAAAAATAAAATATAAAACTTGCTCCTTATATGCCCATAATCTTGGGACTAGGGAGTGTTTCTTGATTAGGTCTTAGTTTCAGTGCAGGAGAATGGCCTTCCCTTGGTTCTCAGCTCTTGACTCCACTCTCTGAGTGTTTTCTTTAAGATTAAAGGTTATTTCTTCCTAAGTTATAGATTATTATTTAAGACCTGAGAGATTTTCTTCAGCTTTCATTCTGCCCTGGAGACTTGGAAGCCCACAAGTTATTTTACATCTTGAGCAGTTTTAATATATTTTAATTCAGGCTAGTCAGTTTTTTTGGAAGTATAATTTACTCAACAATTTTATCAGCTTTATATTTATGTGATTCCAATCTGGATAATTGTTCAAATAACTTGACCCCCAATTTTTTTAAGGCATGATTCTCTCTCTAAACTAAGATATAGAATATTTCCATTTACCTATCTTTAGGGAGAATACTACACCCTCAGTCTCTTTACTCTGAGATATTTTGCCATCCAAAAGAATTTAAAGGGTGAATTAAGAGTGCCACTTGTTTTTGCTTTCATTCTGCCTTTTTTCTTCTCTTTTCTTTCTTTTTTTTTTTTTTTTAACAAAGTCGCCAACAACCACATCCTTGATTTGGTGTTTTCCCTGTGACTGAAATAAAAATTATCTTTTATTCTTCTCCCACTTTGCAAGTACTTTAATTTCTGAACCTTCTACTTTTCCCCCTCCTGCCAACCAGCCAACTTTTTTTTAGTCTGTTTCTTCTAGTAGCTTGTCAAATGTACCTGATAACAACTAAGTCTTATCCATAACAAGACTTATTCCAAAGTCTTTAACAAAAACTCATTCAGCACATTGTGTCTTAATTGTCACAGGCGGAATTTCCACCTGAAGCAAAAAAACATTTTGCTTTTTTCTAACGTAGTGTGACTGTTTTTCAAACATGTAATAACAGTTCTGGCTTTATCTTGCCCCTAATAGCACAAGCTGATGTCACAGAATTTAGGCTTATTTTTTTTTTTTTAAAGATTTTATTTATTTGACAGAGAGAAACATAGCAAGAGAGGGAACACATGCAGGGGGAATGGAAGCAGGAGAAGCAGGCTTCCTGCTGAGCAGGGAGCCTGATGCGGGGCTCGATCCCAGGACCCTGGGATCATGACCTGAGCTGAAGGCAGACACTTAATGACTGAACCACCCAGGCGCCCCAGAATTTAGGCTTATCTTATAAAAGCATTCCATTTCCAGTACCAATTTTACTAGTTATGCTTCATTTACAACCCACCAATTTCCATGGCTTATAAATATACTGGTGTGTTTCTCACTCATTTGCATGTTATCAGGTGTGAGTTTCATGAGCCTTGGTTTCATATATTTCCTCATTCTAGAACTTGATACAAAAGAACAGGCCCTATTTGAGACATGCTATTCTCATGGTAGAGGGAAAATGCAAGAGAGCTAGCAGAAATACAAGATAGCTAATTAAACTTTCACTTGGAAAGGACTTGCATCATTTTTGCCCACATTTCATTGACTAAAGAAAGTCAAATGGCTATACCTGACAATGGAGTCATGAACTATGTTCTTCCCACAGTGAGGCCTCATAAGTCACACAGCCAAGGAAACATATTTCTCTTATGAAGAAGAGAATACAAATTTTTTAGAGCAAAATTGCAAAGTTTTATAAGAGCACACTATAGAAAGGGGTTTGAGGGCCTGAGTACCAATAGACAATAACCAGCACTGGATTTTAAAAATTTTGTATCAAAATTAAGTCTTACCAATACTGATTATTTTGCAAAATGCCTCTGTGAAATTCCATGTGATTTTGTAATTGCAAAACATTTGGGAAATCAATTTTTCAGTGAGTAGTTTAATGTGTAAGTTCATTTGAGTGAGGTCTTGGTCAAGTGGCAGTTGGTTGAACGAACTGGAAAAGATCACAGAATAGTGTTTGGCTCAAGCCAATTTATTTTATTTTACTGCTTCCATCTCTGGGTTCATAAATATTCATGACATTTGAACATGGAAAGGATATAGGTTCTGCAGAGCTAGTGTTATAAAGTAAGTACTTCCTGCCATATTTTTTTTCAAATGAAAACAGACAAAGATGTGATTGTGTTTAGATTCATGCCAGTTACTTAAACAGAAAAAAATAAACAAAATGTAAGATTACACTACACTTAAGGTTAAAAAACAAGGGAAAAATTACTTCTCTACTGTGTTCATTCTGAGTTACTATCACCCAGATTTCAACATCAAGATTGAGTGAAGATTTTTCACTGGGTTAATGTGGCAGATTCTCTTTAATGGGAAGTATTCTTCAAGGACTAAGAATAAGGGACTCACTCTTCTTTATTCTATAGATAGAGCTTTCTGAAATAAAAGAGTGCTTAGCGGCATCCCTTGGGGTGCTATGCCACAATTAATGAGAAAGATAAGAAACACAAAGTAGATCACTCAGGAAAGTAGATGGAGAAGTGGGAGCTCCAATAAGAATTCAGGATTTGAAGATGTTAAAAGATGCAATTTGGAAGCAACGTGATCAGATGATAACGTATCAATTTTACAGTGATGGTATGGATCCAATGACATGATTACATAACTCACCTGATTGCAGATGACATATTCAGTACTCAATAAACTCAGCCTCTCGGCCTCGGCCTAACACATAATGCTAAAATCTGTTCATACGTTGGAGTCCATGTTAATGTAGCAGGGCTTATATTTAGCCTCTTTCCATTCATATGGGCTCTTCATAGTTTTTAAGGTATTGAAACATTTTTAAAGTATGAAAATATTTTTGTACTAGTTGGTAGTCATTATCCTGAGCTCCTTGAGTATCCCTGTTATGAACTGAATGGTTGTGTCCCCCCAAATCCATATATTAAAGCCCTAACCCAAGAGTGCCTGGGTGGCTCAGTCAGTGAAGCTTCTGACTCTTGATTTCAGCTCAGGTCAGGATCTCAGGTTGTGGGATGGAGCGCTGTGTCAGGGTCTGTGCTCAGCGCAGCATCTACTTGTCCCTCTCCTTTTGTTCCTTCCCTTGTTCGTGTTCACTTTCTCTGTATCTCTAAAATAAATAAATAAAATCTTAAAAAAAAAGTCCTAATCCATATTGTGTTAGTATTTGGGGAGTCCTTATGATGGGATTTGTTCCCTCACAAGAAGAGACCAGAGAACTTGTAATCACTCTTTCCACCACGTGCAGATACATCAAGAAGAGATGTATCTGCAAGTCAGGAAAAGAACCCTCATCAAGAGCCCGGTCTACCAGTACTTTGGTCTTGGACTTCTTATCCTCTGGAACTGTGAGAAATAAGTGTTTGCTGTTAGAGCAGTCAGTGCATGATATTTTGTTATAGCAGTCCAAGTTGACTAAGACAATCTCTTACTTCCAGCCTTCTGAATTCTTTTCCTTAGTTTTTCTAGTTGTCAGCATGATAAAGTAACTAAAGAGAGAATGTTTGTCCTGGGGTAGGAAGTGAGGACATCCAAGCCTTTGCTACAGAGCAGTGACCAATTATTATATTATCAATCTCTGCTATCAACGTCTATGATGTACTATGTATTCATTGCTAAGTGCTGTCCCTTCAAATCATGAGTTAGAATTAACCTGTCAGGCTCAAAAAAATACATTATTAAAAACTTATTTAAGCACTGTTTGAGTCTTATGCTTGTATATACTGTAGAAATGTCTCACTCCTCTAAGACTGTCAGTGTTTTGAGGGCACGGTCCATGATTTAGTTGTCTTTCTGTTCTCTTATGGTTAATATAGTACTTACCACTTTTATGCTTACTCAATCTTTTCTGATTGGACAGAAGTCCCTCAATATTAACAATCAATGTCATTGTTATTTTGGCTGCTGAGCTGAAAGGCTGGATGCTGCAAGATTATGTACAGTGACTATAAATGGAGTGATGCAAATCATCCCCTCATTCCCCTCCCCCCACAAAAGGGGGAGAGTCATCACAGATGGAAAAACAGAAAGAAAACATTGCTTTTGTTACAGGATTTTTTTCTTCCTTTGGTGCCTGAGGTTCTAGGCCACACCACTTCAAAAAATGAAGAGGCAGAGCAGGCAGAGTAGTGGGCAGCAAGGCAAGGTTTATTGACTGATATCGAAGCAAAGTTTATTAAGTGATAGTGCAAAGCTCCCAAAGAGGGAGGGGGCCGAGAGGGCTGCAATGGAGTTTATAAGTCTAGGGGTTTTTATGGGCTTGTTGGAGGGCTGTTTTAATCTGATTAACCCTCCTTGTGCCTGCCATCCAATCAGGGTTTTGTTACTTATATATATATATATATATATATATATGGGAAAGGGTGGAGAGCCCCTTCCAGGGTGGGGTAAAATCCTTTTAAGGGTGATTTCATCTTAGCATAGGGGCCCCTTTCCCTGCCTGCCTTTCTTCTGATTATCATTTATCATTTTCCTATTAGTCTATTTTCTCCAAATAGACTGAGAGGTTTTGTGATGCATTGGACATTGTTGTCCTTTGAAGAAGTCAAATGGCTTTTGGTCAAAAACGGAAATTCATGTATAGGGAAAACCCCTGGATCAAAATTTTGTTATTTGAAAAATATAAAAGACTTTTTCTGCCTATTGAGAGTGTGTTATTTTTTTAAGGAAAGAAAGAAAAATGTATGTATTATTTTATGAGGTATATTTATCAGACTATACATAGATGTATAATCTTTAAAATCTAGCCAAATAAAAATGAATAAAAAAGTAAACTCTAACCAAATATTAACTCTTATTATTAAATTATTACCATTAGTCCTTATTATAAGGATAGCAGTGTTTCTGTGTTGTATATAGCTATGGGCATATAAATTCCATAAGTGGTATGGATGGCTGGTTGGCTCAGAGAGTTAGACATCTGCCTTCTGCTCATGTCATGATCTCCACGTCCTGGGATTGAGCCCCTCGTTGGGGCTTCTCCCTCTGCCTCTCCCCTTGCTTGTGCTGTCTCTGTCTCTCTCTCACAAATGAATAAATAAAATCTTAAAATAGGTAAATAAGATAAATTCCATGAGTGGTAAAATTAAGTATATCAATGCAAAATGGTATTTTGTTTCTTGAAAATAAGTCTTATCAAGTAATAGCTATTTTTGTTATTATCAGAATTGCAAAATCAGCAGTCCTTTTTGTAAAGAACTATCCTGCAAGGGATTGTCAGGGATTTACATGCAGCATTTGTTAGTTAGTAGTTAGGAAATCATTTTTCTTAGCAGGGAAGGTAGAAGGAAATACAAGATCAGCATGTTTGACTATCTTAACATGTCCCAAACCTGCTCTATTCTCTCTCTCTCTCTCCCTACTCCTTCCTCCTTCTCTCACTGTCTCTTCCTTTCTAATGAAAACAAAAATAATATGCATATATTATACATTAAAAATCAACATGTGAATGATCCCTCCACACCCACGTAAAATATTAATTGAAAATAAAACAAAGATGCAGAAGAAAATGAATTAAGTTTCCTGGACTCTACGAATATACCACGGGCTTAAAGCAGATTAGTAACAATAGATTATAGGTTATAATCTATAGATTATAGATTAATAATGATGGTAATAATAATAGTAATAGAAATAATAATGGGAAACATTTAGCGCTATTAAGCACGTGCACTGTTCCAAGGTTTAAAATATCAGTACATTCTGTCCTTACCATAACCCCATCACACAGGCCATAATTATTCTTATTTTACAAATGAGAACACTGAAGGAGAAAGAATTGAGCCATTTGCCCCTGACAGTGGCCGTTCTGTGATTTGAACCCAGGCAGCTTTGCTCCAGAGTCCAAGTTCTTAGTAGTTCTAATGCAATGCTTTTTTCATGAATATGCTCTTCGGGCCTCCCAAGATCCTGCTTTCTTTGGGATCCCTGTAACATGGGGATCTGGGGCATGGCATCAGAACTCTACTCCTTGGTCCAGTCTCCCCCCACTCCATTACCCTACGCTGCCCAATGGGCCAGCATCACCAGAGGGCACTTAACTGAGTCTCTTAAGTCATGTTACGATTTCATTGTTGATTAGTGAAAATTGGTCTTTTCTTCCCTTTACTTAATTGTGAACTCTTTGAAGAAAAAAAAGAGTACTTCTTTACTCACCATGACTTCGGTGCTAATAACATGTTTAATGCTCAATACGCATTTATTTATTAGATGATTGGGAAAGCATGGAGTCATACACATAATTTCAAAGTCAGGCCCACAAAGCCTATTTACCATGGGGTGCTTTACAGAAAAAGTGCTGACCTTGACGCTGAAATGGAGGGTAAACCCAGCATTAGTTGAATTTTCTCAAATTATCACCTAACCCCTGTTTTCCTTCTTTCTGTTCCAAACGAAATCTAGACTTCTGCCTTTCAGCTTGATGCCCTAACCATGTGCATTTTTATTCTGAGGTACCGTGAGCTCAAAAGATAAGCCTATATATTACAATTTGGCTTTCCTTGAAGAAGGGGGAGAGGCAAAGCTGCCTGCGTTTGAACCAGGAGAGAAGACTAGAACACGTGCAGATACCAAGGGAAAGATTCCAGGCTGAGTCTTCTGGAAGAAAAGGAGTTTTAAGTTTTATGCCTCTCTTCTAAAGAGTAAAGTAGAAATATTATAAAATGTACAAAACTAAAATATGTTTTTATTGTCTTGGAGAAAATCCAGAAAGCATGAGGAGAATATGATTGTTTTCTCACTAAATTTCAATAAAGTCTACTAAAAAGCAAATAAGCCTACCAAATGGTTATATCAAAGATTTTAATAATCCTAAATAAACCAGTATTGACTGAATATCAAAAGACGTTTGAGCCTTGACATATATCTAACTAATACTCTGGATAGACCTTAAGACTGATCTTTAATTAAACATTTTCCCTAAACATAACTATGGATGATGAAATTTAATCATTGGGATTTAGAGGCAATTATCAATATGAAATATATATATATATATATATATATATATATAGTCAGATGAAAAAGAAACTCTGGACAAAGGAAATAATGTCATATTTAATGAACTTGAATCCAAACTTGCACAATATATATTAGGGATTCAATTTAATGTCAAAATTATACCTTATTTATATCAGTGTGAAGTGTTTTTATATAAATTCTAAACAAAATATGTACATAAAATGGAACCATCTAAAATTTGGGTCTCCTTTAGATATCTAGAGTTGAAAATCTACTTTTTAAAATGTATTATGGGGCGCCTGGGTGGCTCAGTGGGTTAAAGCCTCTGCCTTCAGCTCAGGTCATGATCTCAGGGTCCTGGGAACAAGTCCCACATCCGGCTCTCTGCCCAGCAGGGAGCCTGCTTCCCCCTCTCTCTCTCTGCCTGCCTCTCTGCCTACTTGTGATTTCTCTCTGTCAAATAAATAAATAAAACCTTAAAAAATAATAATAAAAAAATAAAATGTATTAAATGTTTTATTTATTTTTATAAAATGTATTAAATGTTTATATACTTAATATGATTTAATCAGAGAGCTATGGCCTTAGTTTTTGATGATTTTTGTTCGATGAATTATTACTCCAAGTTTAAAGTGATAATATATTACCAAAATATATAAATATATGTTATACATTTCGGGCTCCTTTTACATGTGACATTGTTATATTTTATATTTTATTATTGTGTTTTTTATTGATAAGATTGCCAGGTCTATTTCCTTAGGATGAGCTTCACTTTTCAAAAAAATAAATGACTCTTTTTTCATAACACTTGGCCCATTTGCTTTTATTCTTCCCATTCCTATGGATACATATGAGATAACTCAGGACAAAGGAAAAAGAATAGTAGATTTCTAACAGGCACAGTTGACCCAAATGTTAGTACTCAAATGTTAATGACAACAATAAAAAATTTGTACACCTAGTTGTCTACCAATGGTATATAAAACTTTATATCAAGTATTTTATAAACTATTTTGCTATAAATTAAACTTACATAAGCTATACTATTCCATGGAAATTATTCCTGTTCCTATAAAGTGAATTTGCATATAATTCTTATTTGTTAAAATGTAAGATATAATTATTCAGGGACATTATATTTTTATCCTCCTTGAAACTGATAATAATTTGAATAATTTACTGTTGTTTACAGACTTGTTACTGATCAAGTTGTTAATTATGCTACCCTTATAGAAATATATTTCACCCAATGCTCTCGTATATTTTTATAACATTTGACCAGGGAAAAAATAAAAATAAAGGAAATAATTTATAATTCTAAAACATGGTCAAATAATAAAAAGATTCATATAATACTATTTTATAAATATTTTTATAATCACAGAAATTGCAGAAACTTTGCTCTAAAGCTTCCATGAGTTCTGTATATATCTCATGTTCATCATTTTGATTATTGAACAAACTTGGAAAAGTTAGAAGTTTTAAATTTATTTATTTTTTATTTTTTTATTTTTTTTTTAAAGATTTTACCTATCCATCTGACAGAGAGCAAGAGCACAAGTAGGCAGAGAGGCAGGCAGAGAGAGAGGGGGAGAAGCAGGCTCCCCGCTGAGCAGAGAGCCTGATGCAGGGCTTGATCCCAGGTCCCTGACATCATGACCTGAGCCGAAGGCAGAGGCTTTAACCCACTGAGCCACCCAGGCGCCCCAGAAGTTTTAAATTTAAAAGATTATTTAAGTTTACTTTGATACTAGGATATTCAATGAGCCATGGGTTCATTAATGATAACACATTATCTTCATCAACAGTTTGAGATGGCTTTTAGGAATTTCATCTGCTGATTCATACTCAAACATAAAACAAAAATTTATCCCTGTTTTAGAAAAGCATGGAATGGTGATGAAAACACGGAAAGTTAACTTCATGTTCCTAGTATGAAGCTTCTTTTTCATAGGGTGTCACTAGATTTTCAGCTGAAGTTTACATAAATAAATAAATTTATGTAAATGGAAAATTGTATCAAACACCTAACTAGTGGCCAAGAAAGTGATTATGTCAATATAATTTGAACTGTGTGGGCTCCAGGCTTTGGGTTCTTTATTATCTATTCTCTACTTACATGAATATCTTTACTACCTGATGACCTTGTCCACTACTCCCCAATAAATAAACACCTGTAGCAAAAGCATAATCTCTGTGAGTTTCCTGAGATCACAGGTTATTACATAATACTATCTATGCATAATTTGATATATTGTGTTATTCTTCCTTTGGTATACCTGTTTGCATGTACAGCCACTGTCAGCTTTCATATTTTGTCTTTAAATAATACCTTCACAGACTTTTAGGATTTGCTCCATCTTTCTTATAGAAAATCATCACTAGATGTCATCACATCATCTCCTAAACCACGCTGTATACTGTACCTGACACTACATTCTTACTAATTACATGCACAGTAATTCCTTTGAATGTGATTACTCTATTAGATTTTGAGCACCTTATTGAGTTACATTCTTTAGGGCATTATTGCATTATTGGGTTACCTTCTTTCAGCCAACTCAACCACACAAAGTGTGGGATAATTGATTTTAATTGAATTTTGTAAAGAGGTGAGGTAAAGTGATTTGGAAAAAGCATTAATGAGAGAGAGAAAAAAATAAGTGAAGGCAACAGGTTGGTATTGTTATGAACTTTCATTCTAAGGAACAGAAAACAAACTTAAATAATTTCTAAAGCCATATCTAATTCATTGTTGCCACAATGTTGCTAAGTAAACTGTGTCTCATATGCTTTTTCTTCTATTTCTAACACATATTATTTGATGCTTGGAAAATATAGTATCAAATATTAAATTAGCCAATCCTGCAATTATATTTGAACCCTCACAATGCTGTAAATCCAGTGGAAATATGTGCTTGCGGATATAAAATATTTAAGTCTTGAGGAAGATTTATGTATAGTGGGGAGAGATTAATGTGTAGCAGAAAGTGTAAGGAGAAAAATACAGAGTGACATATTTACAAACAAGTTCCTTAGGACAGGCACAGAGTGGAAGAATGACTTGTATCCCACTAAGAGAATAGGAGAAGACTATCCCCTTGTTATGGGGTAGTTAGTATTAAACCTCTCTGTGCCTCAGTTCTTTATCTGCAAAACAAGGATAATAATAGTATCTTCCTAAAAGTGTTGTGAGTATTAAATGAACTGATAAATATAGAGCTTTTAAAAGAATGTTTGACACATGGTATGTGCTCAGCCAAAGATAATGGACATCATTATTACTACTGCAACTAGTATTTTTCAAGAGAGACTTTGACAGCTACAGACCAGATTTAGAGACAAACATGGAAAAAATAAAAGATGCAAAAAAAAAAAAAAATAAAGTGTATTTCAAGAAAGGATGAAGAGTACTGTTTATGGAAGCATAAACTAGGGAAATGGGGAAAAGGTTTGAATTGAGAAATCTGGTTTAACAGGAACATAAGTTCCAGAAAAAAATAAATTTATCTTAGGTAGCAAATACCTTAAATATTTATGAGGTTTGGTTAAGGTTCTTAATTTTCTCCATGGCAGTGCTTCTCCAGCTTCTGTGTGCCCATACATTACTGGGGGTTACATTCAGATACGGATTTTTGGATATCTATGGTAGGGCCAGAGATTCTGCCTTACTAACATCCTCCCATATGATGTCAATGTTGCTGTTCCAAACACCACACTTTGAATTTGCTTATTTACTTATCCATAGACCCACACACACATTAGAACATAAAAACAGAGACCGTATCTGTTCTTGTAATCATTGTGTCTCTAGTGCCTGACACTGTGCTTAGCACATAGTCAGCGCTCAAAAAGTATTCAATGAATGAATGAATACATAACTGGAATATAAAAACATGAAGGCACAGAAATTCTAGATATAAGTGAGATGGAGATTGATTAATGGATTATCTTTCTGGGGGGTGAGGAAATGCAGCAGAATCAAGAATATAGATGGTGTGGGTTACTTTTGGCCAGGAAAAGGAAAATCCTATATACATATAGTGTTAAATGAATATGACAAAAAAATAAAAAGGCAATATTGAAGTAGAAAGAGGGGGAAGAGAATGAAAGTCTCACTGAATATCCTGGATCAGCACAGAAAATAAGATTCAAGGTTTTCAACACTTAAGGCCACCCACAATGCAAAAATGTTGAAATCATTCTGAGTTTTATGATGTGATCCCAGGAAGCTAATCTCTGCCTAGTCAATAACTAGTGTCAATAACTAGTCAATAGTCAACAGTCAACTAGTTGTCTAATAGTAGTTTTAGTAGTTTGGTAGTTTAGTAGTAGACAACTAGTAGTCAAATAGTCAACTAGTCAATGCTAGTCAATAACTAGTGTTGAGATTTGTTTTTTAAATACATATTCCTAGGCCCTGTAACTCTATGGAATCAACTGACAGCATTAGATGGAAACCCCTGGAATATCTATTTAAATAACTTGAAATGATTGTTTTAGTTAGTCTTTAACAGAGCAGAAACTCAAAGCTATTATAAATGAATCTTCTAATTATTTAACATTGTGCCTCATTGCCTTAGAAAGAGTATTTACAATTTAACTAGTGCTACTGCTAATATACTATGATATGGCTCCAAAAAGTGAGTGCTCAAATCTCATATTAACACAGAAACAAAATAAAAGCAAGTCAGGGAGAAAAATTGAAAGCAGAAATGCATTTCACAAAATTCATGCTGAAACAGGTGCCCTCCATTTGGGTTTTCTGAGCATGTGAATTCTAGCCTTTGCTAATTGCTCACAAAAATGTCACTTATGAACATTGTGGCATTAATGATGATCACTGAAAGGCATTTGATAGGAGAAAGTATGCTATATAGAAACAAATCACTTTTTAAAAATTTTTCTAAAGTAATCTCTACCCCAAACATGGGGCTTGAACTCACAAACCTGAGATCAAAAGTCCCATGCTCTACTGACTGAGCCATTCAGGCACCCTGCAAATAATTTCCAAATTAGTATATTATTATATTATATTATATATTATTATATATTATTACAGTATCTTGTAAAGATACTATCTCTATTGCAAAAAATCAGCCTGTATTTGAACTTAAATTCTACTAAATTTAGGCAAAATAATCTCATTATGTCACTTTGGATATCTGATAACAGGTATAATACTGAGCCTGACAGTCTTACTTCTGCAATTCTGGTATTTTATGATATTTATCTAGCAGTGCCTAAGATATACTTAGAACAAAGTAAGGACATTATAAAATTGGTGTATTTCTTGTTGGTGTAGATGGGTTAACAAATTCCTATTCTTAAGAAAATGCCAGGATAATAATTGGATATTGACTCAATTAAAATGTTTCAGGGAAGAGGAATTGAGGGATAGTGTAGGCAATGAAATTAAAAGTTGTGATGTTTGAATTGTTTTAATGTTTTATCTTTCTAGCTTTGTCCTAAAAAGGAAGAGTCATTTCTTACCATACAGGTGCTATATTAGATTACATGTGATTCTTGTTCTGACTTTGCTGAGAGAATTAAATTTATACTGAAATGTAGTATTCTTGCACCATTTGCAATGTAAGAATATTAAGTTAAGAAAATCCAGTTAATGAAAACACTGGTCTTGCCTATGGAGTCATCAGTGTAGATAACTTTCTTTCTCTATTTCTTACCCTTTTTCCCCTTTATATCCAGAATATACTACTTTTCCACTACTTATTACTCAACAAACATTTTTTTAAATTGTGAATAATACTATTTCTGATATTTCATTAAGTTCTTACGTATTGCATCAGTAGAAACATAATTTTATATTAAAATCTGTTTCCAAAACGGAATTTGTTCAGAGAGAGTGGTTTGTCAAATTTAACTCCAGAGAGCTAAATTCAGAAAACAAATTTAAAAAACAAAAACAAAAACAAAAAATCCTCACTGACAAGTATGAAGACTATACATATTTTTTAAATCAGTGGATTAAATTGATGATGGATCTCTTTAACATATCCAAAAATTAGCCAATTATAGTCTTATCAGTTATCGTCGAACGTTTCATAAAACCACACAATTCCAGTAGTTTACACTGCTGATTTTTTCAGGTAAATTTTTCCTTGCCATAATTCCTATTCACATTATTTATGTTTCATTTGAATTTGTTGCATGCTTGTTTGGATTTAATGTTTTCCCAAATAGAATTATTTAAAGCACTGGTGAGGTGAGTCATGTTGACAATGCACTTTAAAATATATTTAGGGGCTCCTGGGTGGCTTAGTCCTTAAGTGTTTGTCTTCAACTCAAGTCATGATGCCAGGGTCCTTTTTATGGAGGACCCTGGCACTGGATCCTCCGGATGGAGCCCTGCATTGGGCTTCATGCTCAGTGGGAAGCCTGCTTCTCTCTCTGCCACCCCTGTGCTTGTGTTCCCTCTCTCTCTCTGTCTTTCTCTCTATCAAATAAATAAATAAAATCTTAAAAAAAAAAAAAAGAATAGGGGCACTTGGGTGGCTCAGTCATTAAGTGTCTACCTTCAGCTCAGGTCATGATCCCAGGGTCCTCAGATCCAGCCCCACATTGGGCTCTCTGTTAGGTGGGAAGCCTGCTTCTCCCTCTCCCACTCCCCCTGCTTGTATTCCTTCTCTTGCTGTCTCTCTCTCTGTCAAATAAATAAATAAAAATATTTAAAAATAAATAGATATTAAAATTAAAAAATAAAAAATAAGAATAAAATAAATTTAATGTTTAAAGAATATTTTGACCTTAATTAATATTTAAGTATTTGCTTCTATTTGTGTGTGTGTATTTAGTAGTCTTTTTAAAAAGGTTTGTTTATTTTTAGAGAGAGAGAGAGAGCAAAAAGAACATGGGGTAGGGGCAGAGGGAGAGAGAGAATCTCAAGCAGATTCCATGCTGAGAGTGAAGTCCAACACCAGGCTCACTCCCAGAACCGTGAATATACTAGTGATGTAATGAGTAGAATGTAATAGGCTGAAATGAGGACTCAAGCACTCAACCTGACTGAGCCATCCAGGCACCCCTTTAGTAGCCTTCTTTGATGATGCTCAAAACCAGATTTTAAGCCATTGTCAGTGTTTTCCTAATATAAAGGGTTAATTAACTTGAGTGATATTTTTTCTTTATCATTTACTCAAAAATTTAAATCACTGTATTAGTTTGCTATGGCTGCAATAACAAAATATGATATAACAAAATACCATAGATTGGGTGGCTTAAATACAAACATTTATTTTCCTACTGTTCTAGAGGCTAGAAGTCCAAGATCAAGATGTTGGGAAAACGTGACTTCTCCTAAGGCCTCTCTCGCTGGATTGCAGATGACTACTTTCTTGCTATGAATTAGCACGTCTTTTCTCTGTGCACAATGTCTGTGTCCTAATCTCTTCCTACCAGACACCGGTCATATTGCATTGCATCTCACTATTATGACCTCATTTTACCTTAGTACCTCTTTGAAGGCCCTGTATCTAAATAGAGTCACATCTAGGGTACAAGGGATTAGGACTTTAAGATATGAATTTGGTGGAGGGAATGACACAATTCATTCCATAATGATGATCCATCATAAAAACTAGTCTTCTATCCTTTAAAATATTCACAAAATCAAATTACCTTTATATGCCCAAGTAATATTGATTTAATGGTTTTGACAGTGCCAGCAGATGATTCTAAAGAGGTTTTGTCAATTCTGAGGGAACAGTGTGAATGTTGTATGAAGCTTCTCACTGAATCTTGTCCAGGATTAATAGCTATGCACATTCCATGGCAGTAAAATTAATGGGTACATAGTGAATCTCTGAGAGAAAGGAACAGTGAGACTACAGCTAACTGAGGTTTAAGTTGTTAAGTAGAACACCATGAAAAAGAAAAGAGTACACAATGTAACTAAAAATTAGCTTTGTTGTTATGGCTATAGGTAATCGTTTTTGCTTTGAGAAAAATATTCAGAAATGTTCCATTTTTAAGCAAATTATATTTCATAGATCCCCTTTTTCTCTTTCGTAACACTTCATACTTCCAGAAAAGGAGTCATCATTTTGAACATTGCACATTTTAGATCTTACAGTAATGTCTATTTCAATATCCATGTAAATCTTACTTTTTCTTTTTTTCGTGGATAAAACTACTTTTTTGAGTGAATAAAAGGACACTGCTCTAAAATAAAACTAAGGTTTCTTTTTTTTTTTTTAAAGATTTTATTTATTTATTGGAGAGAGAGAGAGAGCAAGAGCACTAGAAGAGGAGAGGGGCAGAGGGAGAGAGGGAGGGAGAAACAGACTCTGGCTTCTTCCCAGGACTCCAGGATCATGACCTGAGCCCAAGGCAAATGTTTAATCAACCGAGCCAAACTCAGGCTCTAAAACTGAGGTTTCTTTAATAAAAACTGTCATTGATCTAATAATCTTTAAAATTTGTTCTTAATTTAAAAAGTAATACAGTTTTTGATTGTTTTGCTGCCATGTTACTGAAACTGTGGTCTGAAGCTTGTCCTGTACCTAAAATTTGTAATGGTGAGCAACAATAGAAGTACAGAAATTGAGAGTAAAAAGTAAGCCTTGAAATAATTGTATTTACCTTTGAACAGGTAAATATTAATCTATTAATAAGAATGGGGGATGTAAAAAAAAAAAAAGAATGGGGGATGTATTTTGAATTCTATCCTTAATTTTGAAAGTAATTCCTTTTTATTTTTCTTTTGGATTTCACAAAAGTACAAGTTCGTGAAGAACTGAAAATTATAACCAAACAAAAGGAAACAAAAAATATCACCTTTAACACAGGGAATACATGGGGTAGGGGTAAGAGCTATAGCCATGATGCAGGTAGGTCTGAATTTGACCCTACTCACCCACTCAAAAGCTATTGGGATTTTGAGCAGGCTACTTACCATCTGAGTTTGTGTTTTCACCTTTCAAGTGACAATCATAACAGAATATTAGAATTTTCATCTTATGTAGCACATTGACTCTAAACCATGCCATTTCAACTTTAGCACTATTGACCTTTGGGGCCAGATTATTCTTTGTTTTTATGATTCCTTGTTAATAGAGGCCTATTGCTGGTTTGCAAGCTGGCCCTATATACAGAGGATAAGTAGAGACTGAAGAAACAAGCCAGTTTAAATTAACAGGTGGCAATTTTATAAGCAAGGGAAAATGAGTAGATCCCTGCACCTGTCTGCCAAATATTAAGTTTTAGTAGAGGTGTTAACTAGCCTCAGTTATGTATACCACCCAGATGTTTCCACACAACATTTCTATCTCAAGACTGTATTTTGAGGACAGCTTCCGGAAATGGAGCAGACAAGCAGAATATGCATTCCAAAGATATAGGAGGGGTAGGGACCTCCCAATTGTCTGGGTCCAACCCAAGGGTCAACTGGCAGTCATATCTTCTTGATGACCTCCTTCAACATTTCGACTCTCATGACTGGCTCTTATAATCCCGCATGAGTCTTTTCTTCATCACATGCCCTTAGCATTCAACAAGACACTTCACGAACATCAAGGTGGCTCATTTGGTGCCTCAGGGGCTGCACTGAAGACAGATGTCACAGCAGTCATACAGAAACATGCAAGAGAAATCATGGGTTAAGACAATAGTTCCCAAAATTCGTGACAACTTTTTCCACCAAGAGCTTCATGATCTGAACCATTGATTTACTAAGTCCCCTGGGTTTGGGATGAGATACCTTGTGACATGCATTTGTATCTTTATGTGGTTTTAAAAAGATACCACATTAACAGACTTATCAGGTATGAACACACAACATTCTGTTTGGATAATGGCACAAATGACTCTTTTCAAGGGAATAGTAATGTTCAAATCCATTTTATTTTGGAGGACAGTTGTTCTCATTAGAGACATTTCAGTATTCCGTAAGGACAGACTATGGGCTATCATTCAAAGCTTGCTGAGTGGATTTATTATAACATCTTCAGGCCAACTGAGGGAATAAAGACAGCTGCCAGATGATTATATTAGTGGGAAACAGAATGTGCCCACTTGCCTTGAGGAGAGGGAAGTTGGCAGCTTTCAGAACTTGACCTGGTTGTACTTACCAAACATGTTGGCTGGAGGAGGCAGCCCTGTCAGGCACAAAAAGATAGATTGGGAGTGGGATACACCAGACCAAAGCCTCCACATCCTTCCCTCTTTTAATGGTGTATGTTCCATGCCAGGTATAATGTGTTTCGACAGGTCTAGCTTATAGCACAACAAGATTCCAGTGGAGAGTGAGTAGTCCTCCTTCCCCCGGGGTAATTTACTCATCCTGGCAGTGGAAATTATAGGAGATAAGTCCTTTCCCAGGCACGATGAGACTTGGTGTTCTCAGCAGCATGGCACATTGAGCCATGGTGATGGTAGGACAATGGCTGTTTCCTGGGACTTTCATACCTTTACAGTATTGGGTGCCTCAGCAGGGGTCCCCAGCCTGGCATTTGGGGCAGTAAGACCTATGGTGGATCATAGGTGGGAAAAGAGATCATAGGTGGGAAAGGACTTTAGTCTACTTGGTTAAGGTAATTTTATCTGTTAGTAATTTAATCTTCTGGGTTAATATTCTATATTTCTTTTTAACCAACCCCACTATTTTTAGGTTATAGAAGAAATGGAATGTCCACTTACTGTCTTATTCTTTTGCCCAGTGTTGCACATCATGACCTTTGGAATGTGACCCCTGATGACTGTCTATTCAATGAGGGTATCCATACCTGGTACTCAGCTTTTCTCATCCCCTAA
>CM053604.1:17268418-17303946 GCA_028646535.1 Procyon lotor
CAGGAAGTCTGCTTCTCCCGCTACCATTCCCTCTGCTTGTGTTCCTTCTCTTGCTGTGTTTCTCTCTGTCAAATAAATAAAATCTTTAAAAAACGAAACAAGGGGTGCCTGGGTGGCTCAGTGGGTTAAAGCCTCTGCCTTTGGCTCAGGTCATGATCCCAGGGTCCTGGGATCAAGTCCCGCATCAGGGTCTCTGCTCAGCAGGGAGCCTGCTTCCCTCTATGCCTGCCTCTCTGCCTACTTGCAATCTCTCTCTCTGTCAAATAAATAAATAAAATCTTTAAAACAAAACAAAACAAAGCAAAAAAAAAAAACAGGTCTTTTAATAGAGAAAACATAGGTTTTTTTTTTTTTAAGTAATCAAAGATCTGATAAAGACATAATGCAGGATCTTTGTTTTCTAGGCAAATTACATCAAGGTAAAGAAAACCTGTTGTCTATAGTTTCTTATTGTGGGGTCCCCCTTTTGGATGGGGGGGCCACCAAATGTGGGGTGTCAGGCCAGTGGGGTGGGTGGTGAAAGAATTCACCAGAGCCCGAACAGAGGAGATAGAAGTTTCTGGACTGCACCATAAGGGAGCTGTGGGCAGGGCAGCAAAGCAGAGACTGGCTGCCATGAGGCAGGGGCAGGGGGTCTGTAGTTTAAGGGGGAAAGTGAGGAGGAATGGGAACATATGGAATTTTCTGTATTATGCCTATGCCCTGGTGTAGGTAGCCCGTTGGTCAGCTAGGGCTTACGGATATTTTGAGGTAGGTCTGCTGATGGGCCTGTTGGTTTTCAGCCTGGGGGTTACCGTGCATCCTGCTACCTTACCCAGGGTTGCATCGTTCAAGTTGGCTGCCTAAAAGTGGCCTCCTCACTTATTAAGAGCAGACCAATAATCTAAGAAAACTGTCTTTTTTTTTTTGCGATTTTATTTATTTATTTGACAGGGAAAGACATAGCTAGAGAGGGAACAGAAATAGAGATAGTGGGAGAGAAAGAAGCAGGCCTCCCACAGAGCAGGGAGCCTGATGATACAGGGCTTGATCCCAGGGTCCTGGGTGAGCCAAAGGCAGACACTTTACCACTTAACCACTGAGCCACCCAGGTGCACCTTTGTCTTTTTAACAGAAAGAAAACCAAATTCTAATTTTGCATCACCATACTTTTGATACTAAAATTCTCCTTTTTTCCTTTTTAACTTAACCCATTTAGTCTTGACTACTTATAAAATGTCTTGCTCAATATTTATTTTTCCATTAATCTTCTGTAACTTTATCTATTTAGCTTTTGTATTATCTTTTTTTAAAATCTTGGAACAATCTATTTTAGAACAAAATTTCTTTTTTCCTTTACCAAAAAAAAAACCCACACGAAAAACAAATAAGACATATCCTTCATAGCTTTCCTTATTCAAAAGAAACAAACAAAAATATTCTAATTTTTTATACCTACTTTTCATATAGAGTCATTTTCTTTCACCCTTATTATTTCTAGCTGTTACATAAAAAAACCTTAGCTCATTTACAAATCAATTTTGGCAATACGCTTCAAAAGTGAAAAACATCACGTACACACAACATGCATCCATAGACATGCATAAATATACAGGCAAACAGAAATCCCATAGCTTTCATTTCAAAACCTTAGCCGTGAATCAGGCACCCACTTCTGTGGCTAACGCTTTTTTACTGGTATTTTTGATCTTATGGAGACTGGATTTGGAGCAGCGGAACTACAGCAGTATTGTATTTCCAAAAGGCCCCCATCCCCTCTTTTTTTACTTCCATTTCTTTGGGCAATGTTTGGGTTATCTCCCGTATGTTTACATTTCAAAGACTTAGTAAGATTACAACTTCAAAGAAGGGGAGAGAAGATAAGTTTTTGCCTATTTGAAGTAATTGTTATCTAAATTTTTCCTTTGTATTAGGGGTCAAAGGACAGAGGGCATTTTGTCCCTTTCCTCATTCATCATCACAAAATTCTCCACTTTTTTTCCATCTTATCACTTTTTAGGAGAGTCCACCTCTTAGCATCCCAATCAGACTTTGTCACAAGAACCCAGATCTTAATCTAAGGCATTTTGTCTTTCAGTTTTCACAAAAGGGCACAATGAGTTCTCTCAACGATTATCTTTCTCTCCCACCCATTCTGCCAGCCCAGGGGCTAGCGGAATAGTGAGACATCCAACAGTCCTCAATCTTAGCTCTTCTTTTAACATACTAATTTAGGCTTCTGTCTTTAGTTGAATATTCTTGCCCAGCTGAATTGCCCTCTGTGATAGCCGTTTGTCTCCCTTCTTTACCACAGTGGACTATGGACAGTTTTGCAAACAAGCACATTGCACCATCTGGCATTTTCAGGATGACTGCCATGCTGTCACAGTGGCCCACAAACATAAAACACACAAGCACAGAGTTCGATGGCCGATTGGAGATTTTCCTGTCCCCCTTTCAAGACTCATTTCTTCAGTGTCCTGCTTGACTCACCAAGTGTTGGTTTGCAAACTGTCCTCATACACAGTGGGCAAGGAGAGACCAACGAAAGAGGCAGACCCCTTCAGATTAGTAGGTGGCAATTTTAATAAGCAAACAACTTAAAAGTTTTGTCTTTGTGGCAGTAAGATCTCTGTATCTGCATGCCAAAACTTGCAAAAGTTTAAATAGATGCTGTCACTGAGTTCAATCATATATACCATCCAGAAAGTCTCAACACCACAGTTGTATATATACACACTCAGTAGTATATTTGAGGCAGCTTCTGAGAATGGGAAAGAGCAGTGAAATGCACACCGCAGGAGTCTTCAGGGTTTGAAGACTCCAAACAGAGTCATAGGTCTGAGACAGAAATGCTTGGTCTCAGCAGATGAGTGCGGAGTGTTGGCCAGAGACCAGGGAGACAGGAGTAATTGACCGCTTTTCTCTGAGGGCTCACTGGGGAGTGGGGCCCTGAGTTCTAAGGTCTGGGGCCAGAGATTGGGAGGCCACCATTTCATTCTTATCCTCTAGAGCTGTGTGGAAAGCCTTCAGGGTATAAAAGCCACATAGAGCAAACTGGAGCAAATAACTTAGGTTGGCCCCCTGGCAAAGGCAGTACAATTCTGCCCGGGGCCAATACACTTGAAAATCATTGCAACAGGCCCCTCCCTTAGAAGATCAGCAAGAACATCTAGCCATTACCAAATTTACCCATCAACAAGAACTGCAAAACTATGGTGCTAGGGGAATATAGCACATAGAATCATGGCTTTTTCCTCATGATTCTTTGGTCTTTCAACTTTAATTTTTTTTTTAATTTTTTCTTTCCTTTTTTAGTCAATTTCTTATTTTATCAACTCTTTTTAAAAACTTTTAACTTTTCATTTTCATGGTTAAATTTTATACTCTCATTGTATTTAATCTTATTTTTTTGTATATATATATATATATATATATACACACACACATATATTTTCTTTCTTTCTTTCTTTAAAATATTAGGTTGCAGTTCCTTTAACAGACCCAAATACACCCAAAATCTAATATATGGCTCTGTTCTATTCATCTGTCTGATCATATTCTTTTTCTTTTTTTCTTTTTTAATTAAGGTCTTTTTTAATTTTCATCTTTACAGTTACATTCTATCCTTTCATTGTATTTAATTTTATTTTGGTGTGTATATAAGTTTATCTTTCTTTATAATTTTGGATCTAGTTTTCTAAAAAACAGACCACAATACAGGCAGAATCCAGTGTATTGCTCTCTTCTGCTCACATGTTTGATTATAGACTTTCTTTCTTTCTTTCTTTCTTTCTTTCTTTCTTTCTTTCTTTCTTTCTTTCTTTCTTTCTTTCTTTTTTTCTTTCTTTTGTTGGTTCAACATCTGCAAATCAATCAGTGTGATACACTACATAAACAAAAGAAAGGACTAACAATGAGACAGAAGAAAGAGAAACTAAGGAGTGGGTCCCATTTATAATTGCACCCAAAGCCATAAGATACCCACAAATAAACCTAACCAAAGAGGCAAAGGATTTGTACTCAGAAAACTGTAGAATCCTCATAAAAGAAATTGACGAAGACAAAAAGAAATGGAAGAATAAAAAAGTTCCATGCTTATGAATTGGAAGAAAAAATATTGTTAATTATTAATTATTGTAATTATCAAGACAGTATGGTACTAGCACAAAAACAGACACATAGATCAGTAAAGAATCCAGAAATGGACCCTAAACTCTATGGTCAACTAATCTTCAATAAAGCAGGAAAGAATATCCAATGGAAAAAGGACAATTTCTTCAACAAATGGTGGTTATTATTACTATTATATAATAAAAACTATAGTTCCTCAATAAATGAAACAGTGAAAAAAGAGTGAAGCTTTTCTGAGTTCAGATGTTGATAAGCCGGCTGTGTTTATCTTCTGTTTCTAAATGAGATGACAATAGAAAGATGAACACAGGATTCTCGAGCCTACATTGACGTTCATTTTTATACTACTTACCCTGTTTACTTAGCTCCACAGAGCGCATATGGAGGTGCTCAGTATTCTTCTATTAAAATTTTTGTTGACTTACTAAAGAAAAAAATGTAAAATTAGAAAATTAATGAACTTGTCTGATTTTTTTATTAATTTAGTGAAGCAATATGTAATTAATGGTTATATATTTTTAAAAAATATTTTATTTATTTATTTGACAGAGACAGAGAGAGAGATAACAAGAAAGAGAGCACAAGCAGGGGAAATGGCAGGCAAGGGGAGAGGGAGAAGCAGGGTCTTTGCTGAGCAAGGAGCCTATCACTAGGCTCAACTCCAGGACCCTGGGATCATGACCTGAGCTGAGGCAGATGCTTAACTGACTGAGCCACCCAGGAGCCCCTGATGGTCATAATTTTTGCAAAAGTTAAATTAGTAGGAGGAACTTTTAACCCAGTTGTGTATATAAACCTGTAATTAAAAAAAAAAAATAGAGGAAGACATTCCTTTGTATAATGAGCACACGGACTGAAATGATTACAAAGGATATATGCAGAGAGAAATAAGAGTGGTTTTATTGCTTTTCTGAATTTTCTCTCAACCTTATCATTAAAAAGATGTACTAATAAAAACAAAGAAACAAATGTTATCTTTTTCTTTCTTTTTTTTTTAAGATTTTATTTATTTATTTGACACAAAGGGAGACAGCAAGAGCAGGAACACAAGCAGGGGGAGTGGGAGAGTGAGAAGCAGGCTTTCCGCTGAGCAGGGAGCTGGATATGGGCCTCACTCCCAGAACCTTGGGATCATGACCTGAGCTGAAGGCAGATGCTTAATGACTGAGCCACCCAGGCGCCAAATGTTATTATCTTTTCCAACTGAGATTCTCTGAGAGAGAATTAATGGATGTAATGCCCTAAGCACTCAATGTATGTAATTGTTAAGCTTCTTTGCTATGCATTTAGAAGAGTAGAAGTTATGTAAGCACTTTGGGGAATAAAAAATAAAATAATAACTCCGTTCTCCATTATATTCCATGTTATTATTCCTTATTCAAATGAAGAACTTTGTATATGTTTCTATAGAAATTCTCTGCATTGCTATATGTTTGTCTTTTTCTTTCTTTTCTTATGGGATCAGGCTTGAAGAAAGAAGCTTCTTAAAATAACCAAGAACAAAAGACAATGTAAATGGTTGGTTTATTAATTAGAAGAAATAAACACGGCATTTTTCTTAAAGTTGCTATAGGATTAAAGACAGAATCAGAAGTCAAACATTCAAGGAAAAGGAAGAACAATATATATGTTGAGAAGACGAAAGACCAGGCAGTACACATCCAAAACCTTCAGGAGCATCAAATTGGGATTGCAAAGAAAAAACTGAATTGGAGAGAACAGAGTAAAAGTGCCAAAGTAAAGTAACAGTAAAGCAGATAAAGACTCTGGAGGACATTTAAAAATCCCACATTAACATTTAAGGTTACTCAGTATATGAATAAAAGTATTATAGCCTATGGGGGCAATTAGTGTAAAAGCAAGCTGAGTTTGACTCTTCTCCACTCTCTGAAGGTATTACTCTGCTATCAGTAGTACCACATTAAAAGGAATACCAAACAATAGATTATATCCACTTGAGGAAAGTTATTCTATAATTTTAGTACATAACAAACTGAGATAGTGTGAATTCCTATAATGTCAACATCAATCCATACAGAAATACATTTCCAAACTAGCAATGGTGGAAAGCATATATTTAAATATGAATCCTAAGAAGAAGAATATGGACAAGATAAAAACATTAAAGGAGGAAGTAGAAGCTTACAGATAATTTAAAAAATAAGTTCTAGGACAATAAGGCTAGAAAAACAGCTAATCATGTTTTTAATTAACTCAGAATTACTGAATTCTGTCTAATGTTGATATATGTGACCAAATCATAGCATGCTGTAATTACTTATATTAATGAGAAATGTAAGAAAAATATCACAGTTCATTAGTTTATGCATTCATTCAAAAATATTTATTGAACTCCTGATATATTTCAGGCACCTGAGTAGGCATTTGAGTGGTGATAGAAAAGGTCCCTAACCTCACTGAACTTATTATAATCAAGTATGTTGCAGGCAACGCATAGATAAAAGAATAAATATTTACCATCATTCAGGTTGTTATAAATACTAAAAAGAATGAAGACACAGTATAAAGGGACAGAAAATAATGTAGACATGTTTAGATTGTTTGATTAGGGAAAAGTTCAAGGAGGTAATAATTAAAGAAAGATCTGAATAAAATAACTGAATGGATATCTAAAAAATATTTGAGAAATATGTAAAGCATACAAAAGCCTAGGGTAAGATTATTTTAGGAAGAGAAAACTCCAAATGCAGAGCCTTTGAAGAGAAAATAAAGTTATCACATTTGATGCATGGCAAAAAGATCAGAGTGGCTGGGCTGAGCAGAAGGGATACCAGGTAGGAGATTATTTAAGATACATATGCAACCAAAGCATAATCTATAAAAACAAATAATAATATAGTAATAAATTAATTAATTGTTAATTATTAAATATATTTAATAATATTAATATTTGATATTATTAATATTAAATAATAATAATCACAAAATCTTAAAATCATTAAGATAAAAAAATTAACTCTGTGAGAAAAACACTGTCAAAAAAATGAAAAAATAAGCCACAGAATAGAGAAGATATTTGCAAAAGACCTAATAGAGGGCTATAG
This sequence comes from Procyon lotor, assembly GCA_028646535.1. NCBI lineage: Eukaryota > Metazoa > Chordata > Mammalia > Carnivora > Procyonidae > Procyon > Procyon lotor. The sequence goes on from CM053604.1 coordinate 17,275,597, forward strand.
TCCAAAATCTACAAAAAAAAAATCTTAAAAATCAACAATAAGAAAAACAACCCAGTTAAAACATGAATCAAAAACCTAATGAATGCCTCACCAAAGACGACATACAGATTGAAAGTAAGCATGTGAAAAGATGTTCAACACCATGTGCCATTAGGCAAATGCGTATTAAAACAACAAGATATCACCACACGTCTATTTGACTGGCCAAAAACCAGAACACTGACAATACCAAATGCTAGCAAAGATGTGGAGCAATAGGAACTGTGATTCACTGCTGGTGGGAATGCAGAATGGAACAGCCACATTGGAAGACAGGTTGGAGATCTCTTACAGAAGAAAACGTACTCTTACGCTATGATCCAGCCATGCTCCTTGGTCAGAGTTGAAAACTTAAATCCATATAAAAACCTGCACATGGATGTTTAAACCATAATGGCCTAAAGTTGGAAGCAATCAAGTTGCCCTTCAGTAAATGAGTGGAAAATTAATCAGTGGTACATCTGGACAATGGTATTTTATTCAGTATTAAAAATAAATGAAGGTTGCCTGGGTGGCTCAGTCAGTTAAGCATCTGATTCTTGGTTTCAGCTCAGGTCATGATCTTAGGGTCATGAGATCAAGCCCCGTGTTGGGCTCTGCCCTGAGCATGAAGTCTGCTTGAGACTCTCTCTTCCTCCCACTGCAGCTTCCCCTATGTTGTGTGTCTCTATCTCTCTCTCTTTCTCTCAAATAAATAATCTTTAAAAAAATAAAAATAAAAAAATAAATAACCTATCAAGCCATGAAGAGGCATGGAGGAGTCTTAAATTCATATTACTAAGTGAAAGAAGCTAATCTGAAAAGGCTGCAACATAATCTAAGATTCTATCTATATGATATTCTGGAAAAAACAAAACTATGGAGACAGTAAAAAATATCAGTGGTTAGGAGAAGGAAGAAAGAATAGGTGGAGCACAAAGGATTTTTAAGGCAATGAAACGATTTTATATTGATGGATACGTGTCATTATACATTTGTCCAAATCCATGGAATGTACAAAAACCAAGAGGGAACCCTAATGTAAACTACAGACTTTGAGTGATTATGATACGACATTGTAGGTTCATCAGTTGTAATGATTGTACCACTCTATGAAGGATGTTAATAATGGAGAAGGTTATGTATATGTGAGGGTAGGGGGCATATGGGAAAATCTCTGTATCTTCTTCTCCATATTGCTGTGGACCTACAGCTGCTCAAAAAATAAATTCTATTCTATACTGGAAGTAAAATTTTAAAAAACTTAGTAAAAAATAAACAAAACAAAAAAAATAAAAATAAACTGTATTAAAAATATGTGGGCAGAAGCTAGATCTAGTAGGATCTTATAAACTATGACAAGAATCTTCATTATTGTTCTAAATAAGAAAGAAAATCTCTGAAGAACTATGAACACAAATGTGGCATAATCAATATTAAGGATAGAGAGAAAAGAAAAGAACAGAAAAGAGAGAAACTACTTAAAAAACTATGGCATAGGGGCATTTGGGTGGCTTATTCAGTTGGGCATCTGACACTTGATTTTGGTTAAGGTCATGATCTCAGGATCAGGGGATTGAGCCCCACATTGGGCTTTATTCCCAGCACAGAGTCTGCTTATGTCTCTCCTTCTGACTCTCCCCTTGGTCTCTGTCTCTGTCTCTCTCTTTCTTCTGTCTCAAATAAATAAATGATAGATAGATAGATAGATAGATAGATAGATAGATAGATAGATAGATAGAAAGATGATAGATGATGATAGATAGATAGATAGATAGATAGATAGATAGATAGATAGATAGATAGATAGATAAAATCTTAGAAAAAAAAGCTGTGGTGTATACCCAACTAGTCACTGATGGTTATTTGGTTAAGGCTAATTTTGGTAGAGGTAGTAAGAAGTGGTAGTAATAAAGGACAAAGAAAGAAATCAGGGGCACCTGGGTGGCTCAATCAGTTAAGCATCTGCCTTGGGCTCAAATCATGATTCCAGGGTTCTGGGATCAAGCAGGGCATTGGGCTCCTTGCTCAGTGGGGAGCCTGCTTCTCCTTCTCCCTCTGCTGCTCTCCCTGCTTGTGCTTTCTTGTGCTCTCTCTGCCAAATAAATAAAATCTTAAAAAAAAAGAAAGAAATCAAAGATGTTTTATAAGTTCTTGGTTTGCGATAATTATGTGAATGTCATTTGCAATACTGGGATGAAGAGCATTTGGGAAGAAGCAGGGAATCAGTGGGTGGCTTTGGACAAGTTAAGTTGGATATGCCCAACAAAATTGTCAAAAAGTCAGCTGTGTGTATCAGTCTATCTCAAGAGAAAAGCCTGGGTTTGAGATAGAAACTGGGAATCATTGCTATAAAATTCCATTTAATACCATTGGACTAGTTTCCTTCATCTAGAGATATAATGTAGGTAGAGAAGGGAAGAAGTGCAAAATTAAACCAAATACTTAAAGGTCAGGGGATGAAGGCAAACCCAGCAAAGAGTACTTTACTGTACTGTAATAGGAAGAAAATTAGGAATATGTAGCATCCTCAAAGCCTAGTAAATTTGGGGATTCAAAAAAGAGAAAGAATCAACTGTGTCAAACCTGCTGAGGAAGTCTGAGTCCTGATAATTGACCATTGGATTTGTGAAGTCAGAATTTGCTTTAGATCTTGACAAGAATATTTTCAAGGAGCAGATAGGCTAGAAGACTAATGAGGCTTGAAGGCAGAATGTAAAGAGGGAAGTAGGGAATATAATAGTAACTTTGGATCAAAGACTGGAAGATAAGCAATAGTTAGTAGCTTTGAATCAGTGACTAGAGGAAGTGGGAGGAATCAAGGAAATTTCTTGTTAATAACCAAAGAATAGAGTATGCCTATCCTCTGGCAAGAGAAGAAATTGGTACTATAGGAAAGGAAGCATAGGACTACAAAACATGCTTCAGATTGCAAATTAGGAAAGAAATGTTGAGCACTGTTGGTGGGTTTGAGCAAGAACAGATGGAAGCAATCTTGTGTTTTCTCTACGAAGAGTCTGGGACAGAGGGTGATATTGATGGTCTGAGAAAAGAGTTGAAAATAGGAATTTTTCCTTTCTGAGAATGAGAGCATGGATTGCTTGGGAAACAGTATAAAAAAACTAGGAGGCTCTAAGGGCCCAGCTGATATCTGGACTTATGAACATGCATTAATGTTAGTGGAAATGGTAACTTATTTTCATGAGTTCCTGAAGGTGAGTGAGATGTTTGCATTTTCAGATACACTCCTTTGGCTTTGCTTCAAATTTAGACAAAACATTCATCATTCATTTTAAAGAATGGTTTGACCTAGGGAAAAAATATCTATGCCTTCTATGTCTAGTCTTTATATTGGGCATAATGTTACCTGTCTTATGGGGTAATTGTGAGAACTAAATGATGTAAGACATTTAGCATTGTACCTGACAATAATAAGCATCCATCCATTGTAAGTTACTGCTGTTGGTACTGGTTCTTTTATAAAAGCATCAATAATCAGCTACCAGGTACTTAGAATTCAATGAAGGTATGGTTATTAGGGATGCAACTGGCATTAATAAACAGAAGACTTGCTTATGGTGTTTCATCCAGACAGGGGTTTATTTTTCTAATTGACATGATGACAGTCAAGATCTGGATCAACTGCAAGAATGCAGTCAGAAACCAATGTTCCTTCCATTTTTCCTACTGCCATTTTAACGTATGGATTTTGTCCTCAGAGTTTCAAGATGGTTTCAAGATGGTTATGATCAAATAGGCTTTGTGTCAGAGTTCTAAATAAGAAGATGAGGGAAATATAAAATACGAACGGCTAATTAGTGGACCAGCTGAATGTGTGTGTGTGTGAACTAACCTGTTGACCTTCTCTTCCTTTTCATTGGCTTGAACTTCACAAAACACAAGGTAGCCTACAACACTATTTTATCAGGATAGATAATCCTTTGAATAGAATTAGGTTTCTCTTTTTAAAGAAGCATAGAAGGCATAAGCAGCTAACTACCTATGGCAAAGGATCAAGATAAATTCTTTTCCTTAGAAAAGTCTGTCCTTTAGTAGTGGAGCTAAAAACAAAAACATGCATTCACAGACAGAAATGTTTACAGAGTTGGGCTGAGAACAAAGATTGCATAGTGGAAAGAATGGCAAACAATAGAGCACGTACCACAACTAACACGGCAAGAATTACCTAGTGGTAATAGATTGATGCCATGAGATCCACGGACTCAAAGTACTTAGCTCTTTCAACAGAAGCCCAAATCTTGATTTTATGTTAATTTTTCCTTTCTTCTTTTTAGAATTATAAACTTGATTATTCTTTTTTAATGTACAGACCAACAAAAAGTGTCTATGGCCTGGATTCCATACAATTCACCTCTGACTTGTACATTTTGATATCTTGAATTATAATAAAGGCTTCAACAGGATTACTTTGCAAAGTCACACAGTAGCCTCATGGACAAAGGAACTCCTCATGAAGGACTTTGCTTTCCTTTAACATTGCACGGAATGCAGTGTACCATAGAATCATAAATCTGTGCAGTGGAAAGGACCTGAGAAAATCTCTAATGCAACTTCTTTATTTTATACATGAAGAAAGTACAACCAAGAGAAATAAAGCTACTTTCAAGGCTACAGAGCAAAGCTCTAGAATCCAGGTTTTTTGTTTCCTAGACCAAGGCTCTTTCTACCTCAGCATGCGTCTTCATACAAGTCAGACAGAGGAGTGAGTTGAAACTGACAAGGCGATTGACCTAGTCCACTGGGCTCCTGATGCAGAAATAATAGATAATGTTTTAAACACTCCTGTCAATTCACCACGGTGATAATGCCAGGGAAGCAGAAGAGCTTCTAGAGATTGTGAAAATATCTCAGTTGAAGTCTATTTCACAGCTTCTGAGTCAATAATTAATTCTGCCAACAGGTAGTTGTGTTATCCTTCTCTGAAGGTCAGGCAGTTGCTCATCTTTTATTAAGATTTTATAAGAAAGAAACAAATGACCCCAAACAAGCTCATATCAAGGTCTTTCTTAATATTGTCAAGTATTTTCACTGGGTTCTTTTCAGATAATCTTATCTCTGAGCGAATCTGTATCTAAACCTGTAGAAAAATACAATATTGGATGTACTCGAATCATTGAAAAAAATTTTTTAATCCTAATTTTCTTTTTCTTTTTAAAGGTTTTATTTATTTATTTGACACAGAGAGAGAGATCACAAGTAGGCAGAAAGGCAGGCACGGAGGGGAGGGGAGCAGGCTCCCTGCTGAGCAGAGAGCCCGATGTAGGGCTTGATCCCAGGACCCTGAGATCATGACCTGAGCCAAAGGCAGGGGCTTTAATCCACTGAGCCACCCGCACACCCCTAATCCTAATTTTCTAAGAATCAACTATTACCATATGATAAATTATATATATTTCACTGGACTTGCTTATAAAGGGATAGATGCTGTAAGTTTTAGAAATATTTTTATCAGAATGCCTTAAATTAAAAAAATTATAATAATTGATTAACTGTTTCCAGGGATTGATTATTTAAAAAGTATTAATTCAGAATACCTCATTTTTGAAATATTTCAGGTTACTATTCCCATAATTTCATCTAATTAAATAACCCATTAGGCCTCAATGATGAGAATATATTTCCATGCCTTTTTAACATGATGAATTTTACCCTTAAACATATTCAGGATGTTTCAGAAGAAAAAGGAAAGAAAAGAAAGAAAGAAAGATGGAGGATACCTGGCAATTAGTTAAATAGATAGTCTTCTTTTTTGTTTATTTGTTTTTTTAAGATTTTATTTGTTTATTTGACAGAGAAAGACACAGCAAGAGAGTGAACACAAGCAGAGGGAGTGGGAGAGGGAGAGGGAGAAGCTCTAACCCAGGACCCTAGGTTCATGACCTGAGCTGACCCTGGGACCATGACCTGAGCTGAAGGCAGACACTTAACGACTGAGCCACCCAGGGGCCCGGATAGTCTTCTGTTTAAGCTAAGTGCTCATCTTCTAATTCCTAACTCAGTCGGAGCCTATGCTTTATTCTGTTTTTCAATTTGTTTATTTAGCTCACCTCTTTTCAACCTTGTTCTTTACATGATACTAACACCAGTACAAGTTGAAAGTTCATTGTTTTTTCCTCTATAATTCTCCCCATTTGTGCTAGGCACAGTGCCACCTAAACCATCCCAAGCAGATGTATATGTAGCTGATTTTTTTTTTTTTTTTTTAACTTTCCCAGGAAGAAGACTCCATAAACTCCCTTGGTAACCAATTCTAGTGTTTAATGGAACATGTCCATTCATCTATAATAATATTTGTAATTATACAGCACATTTCTTCTGAATAGCTCTTGGCACTTTAAAATAGTATTTCAATCCCTAAGACATTCCTAGAAGTCAGTGGTAAGCTTCATTATGCTCCTAGAGGGCACAAACAACATCTTTATACATGTTATATTCAGTGCTCAGGACATTGTGAAGACTTTAGAAATGTTTAATAATCAGAATAGTAATTTTACAGACGGATGAATTGAGAGAAAGTGAATTTAACTCCTCTTCCACTGCCCACAGTGGGGAAAACTTGAAAATTTCTGATTCACACATACCGAGGCTAGAATACTCTTCCATAAGATTCTGAACCTGTTTTTCATGCCTTAGTTAGAAATTAGATACTTTTATGTATCTTAAAAGAGAAAATACCCCTGGCCAGGCAACCTCTACACAATCTGATATTGTGTATAATATTGTGTATAACTCTCAGGGAGTTATTAGGGGTTTAGACTTCTGGAGATGAATAGACTGTGAATGAGACAAACTTCATCATTTGGTATCCTTTCTCAAGGGACATAGTGGAAGCATCTGGTTCCGCAGTATACATTACATATTATATATGGGACAAGCCCTCTCTAAAGAGAGTCCTGAAACTTTCAAATTTTGCAAGTTAGAATATTCCTGATTTGCATCTCATGCCATTTGGCTCCTCTCAGTTCTCAATAATACTATTAAATAAATGCATGAGAAAGTCCTAATATGTCCTGACTCATGAAATACATTTTCATTTTAGAAGATCCTTTTGAGAGCATAATGGTTTAGCCCAAGAGTAAACAGAGACATTCTGGGAAAAATGTCATTGTTCTGTGGGAAGAAATATTTTTGGATAACTGATTTCCTTAGAGCCACTTGAATTATATTGTGTGAATGGCTAACTACTCAATCTTTGAGTAGAAACAGTCATAGGGAGCTGTATTCATTAATTTGGAAGACTAAGTTTTCAATAAGATTAAATTTTACTGAAATACCAAGGTCAGTAGCCTGGAAACTTTGCTGTACTCAAAAGAATCAGTTGGGGTCTAAAGTAGATATTTTGTGGGAATTGGATGACTCAAATCATGTGACTGGTAAGCAAATTTACTTGCTAATTCTCCTTATACGTGGATATCGTTTTCAAAAGCAAATGTTCCAAGCAGATTCTGAAAATAGCTCTGAATCTGAGGTGTTCATATTTAACCCGATTTTCCTCAGCTGTTTGAAAATGTAAAATTAAATCTGACTGGCTTGTGGGTGAATGAAAGTATTTAGATGAAATAAAATTAAGAGGGGACAGAGAGAGACAGAGAGAGAGAAGAGTCAGAGATAGAGACAGAGAGAGCAGGGGAGAGAGAGCACATTTGAGCACTCATTCCAATAGGCTGAGTTTTTAGAGTGTCGGCAGAGATGTAAATGGAACTACTTTTACCATCTCTCTGGGGAGCATATGTTCTAAAGCTTTTAAGTACCTTTTTGAAGGAGATTCGGTTACTGAATGGAAAATATGATTTTGCTCAGACCTGTGGCCCCATACCTACAATGAAGTTATCAGATGTTCTTATAGAGAAATGGGAAAGAAGAGTTTCTTAGAGATGCTGTTGAGAAGATACTGTAGGAGAGGATCACATTCGTGACCTCCATGCAATGACAGCCATGGGATGTAGGTTGTCCTTGGGAGGCTTTGCTGTCATGCCTGGTATCCCGAAAGTCTGCTGGTGGTGAAGATACTGTGAAATGTCGGGAATCAAGCTGAAAAGAAATGGAGAAAATAATGATGCAATGAATAATTAAAAAAACAGAATTAATTACTTCTAAATATGAAATTGTAATTGTGGGCATAAACCTCATTTAAGGTCACAGCTAGCATGAATATATTAATGAAGTACTAATACAAGTGAAAAGACAAAAGAGTCTTTATTGTCATGTTACTGAGAAATAGGACTGAGCCTGAAATATAAGCAAAGTGTGCAGCCCAAACTTTTCATATGTAATCATTGGATTCCAGGGAGAAGCAGCACATACTGTGTGACATCAAAATTCATGTCATAACAAATCCTTCATTTTTTTTAAGGTGCTTCTAGGTGTGTCACTGAATATTCATTCCATGTAAAAGATGGTATATATTAGTAAAATGTAATTTAAAAATATAAGATAGAATGCCTATAGGCTTCAGAAATAAAATATAGTCTATTTTCCTAATTATATTTCTCTCTTGAAATATCCGAACCACCTACACATGTCAGTGACATGGTATTGGCTCCTATAAATTGAAATGGTAGGAGTTGAACTTGCATGGATATTATTCAAATAATGGGATGCAGGTGTAAATGGAAGCATTGCATCTGATTGACAATCTTGGTGGCTGTGAAGAGAGAGGTGAGCTGTCAGCTATGACACTAATGAACTATTTGGCTGAATAAATAGATTCTCTGTGCGTAATGCAAAGCATGTTGTTTTTAAGATTGTAATCGTAATTAGATGCTGCTAATAATATGGGGCAATTTTATATACATTGCCTAGGGCATATCAAATAAATAATGAGCTCAGAGAAATAAGTTTCAAGTATCAGTTACTTTCGTCACAAATGCGAGTTCTATTACTTTCAATCTTTGACCTTGACTAGATAACTTAACCCAATTGAACTTCAGCATAGTATCTGAAAAATGGGAATAAAAATTCTTAACTTACAGGGTTGTTGTAAAGATGACTCAGATAGTATTAAAAAAGTATATAGGCTTGTGTCTGTAGCGTAGTAAGTGTGTTATAAATGGTAATTATTTATTATTAAAACTCTTGGAGAAAATACCGAAAATACAGTACTGCGAATACAGTACTTTTTCTCTGTGCTGTAAACACTGCACTCACAGTAAGTTTTGTAAGATAAAACTTCTTTAGTGACAAGTCAGAGTTTATATATTTGTAACTGATTTTATACAATATACTGTGTATAATAATAGTAGGCATTGCGGATTAAAAACGATGGCTCCAAAATTCCTGTTAAAGAATCCCACAGAATAGGGGCAGCTGGGTGGCTCAGTGGGTTAAAGCCTCTGCCTTCGGCTCAGGTCATTATCTCAGGGTCCTGGGATTGAGCCCCACTTCGGGCTCTCTGCTCAGTGGGGAACCTGCTTCCCCCCCTCTCTGCCTGCCACTCTGCCTACTTGTGATCTCTCTCTCTCTCTCTCTCTCTGTCAAATAAATAAATAAAAAAACTTAAAAAAATTTTTTTTCTGTCTCTATGTTTGCCACTCCAAGGAAAAACTCTGGAAAGCTTGGTTTCCTAATCATCCTATTCACTGAGCCATTTGAGGTTCCCATCCCCTTCTCCATTTCCTACAGCACACAGGGTCCCCCTATAGCAGCCCTACTGGGCCTGCTACTTTCTCTAGACAGTAAATTCTTGAAAGTCAAGGCCATATCTTATTCATGCCTGCGTTCAGAGTTGATCACCTTGGGAAATAACTCACATTCAGTGTAATAGGAGAATGGTACTAGGAGATATCAAAGTCATTATTAGCAAACACAAGTCTTCGCATTTCTCTGTAGCTGCTTCTGATCTTTGTTTTCTTAGATAAATTAAACTGTTTTTTAGTAACTCTGCCTTCTATTTTTTTCTCATGCTTTTATTATGTTTTTTTGGATGAATGAATGGTTGTTGAATGAACTAGTCAATACATTTTGCACCTCTATACATAAAACAGTTGTTAGAGGCCGTTTCAAAACTCAAAAACAAAAACCAACCAACCAACAAACATGAAATCCTAAAAATGCAAAATTTTATCTATGTGAGTGGAAAGAGTTATCTGGCTTTTAGGATAGCTGAGCTGGTCATTAGATTTTGTTCTTTTTTGCCAACACCCATTGACTTCATGCTTCTACCTATAATTCTTCAATTAATTCCATTGTTCCTGGACCTGTGTCTGACTACTAGTTTGCGTGAGCCATAGTGTTTCAGAGGACCACACCTCTACACAGTTCTGCAGAACTCACTGGCTTCTTTGTATTAGGACGCTTTGATTTTTAACTTTTATTAATTGGCTGCATTAGTCATCAGTATCCTACCCTCTCTGTCTTCAATACATTTCAACTTCTTACAATCTCTTGGATATGGAGCTTCCTACACTTTTAGTTCCTTCTATTCTGATAGTTTTATAGTTTCTATTATTAGTGGCGTTGGTTTATTATCATGTTAATAGATCTTGGGAGTTAGATAAGTCAAACACCTCTTTTCCTCAATCTTACATATTATTCTAGAATCCCCACCTTTTCTCAATATTGTTTAAACATTTGTTTAACATTTGGAACATGTGGGGGAATCACAAGTATTTGATTGAACATAAAACAGGAAATTTATCAATACTCTGATCATAACAGAGATTCTTATTTAGAACTTTACTTGGAACTGTCTGACTGCTGGTGCCTGGATATCAATAGTCATTATGCACAGTATGGACAGAAGTAATTTGCAAAGATATAGTACAAGTGAAATTATTTTTGAGTTATTTTTTCCTATCTTCCACATTGACCAAATTATTCCCAAATCCCTGTGTTTCTTGCTTTGGTTTTCTTTTATAATTTTCCTAACCATACAAGTTCTTGGGAGTTCACATTAAAAAGCACGAAATGTAGATAATGAAATAAAACCTATGGTCCTGGAAATAACATTATGCCATATATTCTCTGTTTTCAGAATTTCAACTACCTTGGACTATTTTTCAGGAGATCCAGACTCCTTATCTCAAAATTGGAGACCAATCTGTGGTTGTAGAGTAAGATTTGCTATTACTCCACAGAAATTGTTTGTGGCTAACAAAATGTTTGTTTTTAATTTACCACCAAATGCTCAATCTACTTCACTGGAAAGGAGACCAATTTGTATTTATGTAGCTATAAATTATATTCCATATAAATCAGATGTAGAAATCTAGGTTACCTATGCATTAGTTCAAATTTATTCCAGTGATGTCTGTATGCCACTTTTTATGTGATGTCTAGGAAGCTGATGGCTTCTGGTTTTCTTTTTAACCTGGCTATAGGAACAAGGGAAGGATATTTAGCTTTGGCTCTTCAGTTCACTTCTGATGATCTGATTCTGATGGGTGTGACGAAATACTTACTTTCACTGTTTGTCACTTTATGTATCTTCTTTAAATCTCCCTTTCTTTTCTATTTTTAAATTTTATTTATTTATTTACTGGGCAGTGGGCTGGTGGTCGGGGGTGGCAGAGCTTATCTCATGACCCTGAGATCATGACTGAGGACCCTAAGATCAAGACCAGAGCTGAAAACAAGAGTCTGATGACGACTAGCCAACTGAGCCACCCAAGTGCCCCTCCCTTTTATTTATTTATTATTTATCTATCTATTTTTAAGTTTTTTTAAATTTGTTTATTTGAGAGAAAGAGAACTATATATATATATATGTGTGTATATATATATATATATTGAGAGAGAGAGAGACAGAGAGAGAGAGAGACAGAGAGAGCACAAGCAAGGGAAGCAGCAAGCAGAGGGAGAAGTAGGGTCCCCGTTGAGCAAGGAGCCTAATGTAGGGCTTGATCCCAGGACCAAGGCAGACGCTTAACTGACTGAGCCACCCAGGTGCCTCCCTTTCTTTCTTTTTTAAACTACATTATGTTTTGTTTTAAGATTTATTTATTTATTTGAGAGAGAGCAAGCTTGCGTGGGGGAAGGGGAGGGAAGAAGAAGAATCTTCAAGGGGACTCCTTGCTGAGCAGGGAGCCAATTGCAGGGCTGGATCCCAGGACCCTGGGATCATGACCTGAGCCAAAAGCAGGCACTTAACCACCTGAGCTACCCAGGTGCCCCTATGAAGAGCTTCCTTATCATTTAATATTCAATTAAAATGCTATCCCTTCATAAAACATCTAATATTCCTAGCCAGTAATAAATGCTTACATACAACCATTATGGAAATTTTGAGTGGACTTTATGATTTTGTATTATAACCAATGAGAAACAATCTGATCTCCATTCCTAGTTGACAGATCCCGCAAATAACAAGATCTGTTCCGTTACTTTGTATACTGTGTGTATATATTATATGTATGCTATACAATAATCGTAACAACAGCAGTATCAACAATTACACTAGATCTGTTCTGTTACTTTGTATACTGTGTGTATATATTATGTGTATTCTATACAATAATCGTAACAACAGCAGTATCAACAATTACACTAGAGAACATACCGTGAATGATTTCTCTATGTACACATTTTGTAAGAGCACTTGTCTTGTTCAATCCTCATAACCCCAGGAGTTAGGAAACAACATTATCTTCTTTTACATATGCAAAATTGGGGCCTAGTGAGGTTAGATAAGTTTCCCAGCATTTTACAACCAGTAGACTTTAGGGTTATTTTGAAATCTGGATCTACCTTGATTCAAATGCACATTTGTCCCTCTTCAAATGTATAGACAACTATAGGCCTTGTACACAATAGATAAGTAATGAAAAAACTTTGTGTGAAACTATAATGAAATAATTGCTCTTTTTGTGAGCAATTTAAATCAAAATTTATTTTTCCAGAGAGACAAGCAAAGTGTCATTTTGCCTAGTTTCTGTAATAGTCCCTCTTTGTAGTGAGTAGCCCAGGGTATACATTAACATCATAAAAAGAGTCATCATGTAACACCCTAGAATAGCTCTGCTGGCTATCTTTTTATTCAGCATATTCAAGTGTTAAAGAGTCACCCGTTACACTTTGAAAGGCAAACTTCTGACAGCATTTCTGTAAACAGAATTTGGAGGAGGTACACCTTTGCCTGCAGAGATAGACAGCATATTCTTGGGATATGAAATTGTCATCTGAAGCAGAGATCCAAAATAAATAAAATTCACTTAAGCAACTTCATTTTGTGCTCAGAAAGAAGTTGAACTGGTGTGGTGGCACTGCTTTATGAAGACATCAGTGACCCTCGATCTTTCTATCTTTTAGCTCCCCCATTTCAAAGGGGTTGCACTTATCTGCAGAGTTCATGATGGTTCACCATCACTTATTCACAGTAGCCAGTAATGGAATGCGAATGCATGGCCACACACTTTCCCTTTAAAGGTACAATCTGGAATGTTCATCTACCACTTCCTTTACATGCCTTTGCCAGGACCTCAATCATAGACACCTTGCTATAAGGGATGCTAGGAAATGTAATATTTATTCTAAATGACCATATGCTGAGCTAAACATTTTGCTACAATGACGTGAGGGGGGTATATTTTAGGGGATAAATAGTGGTATTTCCCACAGACTCGATCGTATTATACTTGCCTTTTTGTGCTGAAAAAATATAGGTGGGATCTGTATTACATATTTTTTCCTTTAATATATGAAGTGGCAAACTTGAGATGTAACATAGAACATAAAATCAATTGAAAAATGTATATTATTTATTCCTAAATACATCTTAGGCATTTTTAACTTGGGTTTGTAATTGATATTTGATTCTAGATTGAAAAAAATTTGATTACATGTTATCTAAGAAATTCTTCTATGCCAGGGAGGTTTGGTTCACAATGTCCCTTCTTTGCATGACCATTTCCATGCATAGGCATAAATCTTAACCACATTAATGGAGATTGGTAATGCCAAAACCCCTGAAGAATTGCATGGAGTATTTTGTGTATAGTATAAAATTTTGTCAGCACTGCAAAATATATTGTATGAATAGAATAACTTTGACACATAAAATAAAAGATTTTGCTAACACTATTAAATTCTCTTTTCTCTATTTCAGTGAGAAGGATCAAATAAGGAGGCTCCTTTTGTCTAGGAGAAGAGAAGAAAAAAATGAAATTTGTGCTGTGATCTGTGGAATCGAAGTTTGATGGACAGGTAGAAGAGAGTTTAGAAACAAGAAGGAAAAGTGGATGTAATAAGTATCTAGGGGCAGTAAAAAAGACTGTGAAAGGCAAAGTGAAATTTCCAGAACTGTGTGATTTTACCAAAAGTAAATGGGAAATTTGATAAAATTAATCATGTTTTCTACTTATAATGAATTACCTTTTACATCTTTTCCCTATAAAAGTTTATTTCTGCATACACTGACTTTTCTAGTGTTAAATGATTTTATTCAATCAATGCACATCACAATACCTCTTATAATTTATTCCTTCTTTATAGATTTGGTAAATGATTTAATGAAAGGCCAATGTCATGTTTTTTTTCAATACACTGCTGTGGAAATATTCAGTTAATATATGATTACAGAAGTGAGATGACATTACTTATCCGCTCCTCTCCTTTTATTTAATCTCAACATTTGATTTGGAAATTCAAATACAGTTGGATCTTACCAAGGAGACTCGAATTTGGACACATAAACCATACTCTTGATGGTGATTTTGAAGGACTTATATTGAAATTTGTGTTTTCATTTTTTGCGATGTACTGCCTAACTCATTTTTTCTATGAGTCTGGTTACTTGGCAACAACATTCTTTCTTCCTAAATCTTAGCAAATACTTTTAAAGATGACATGATTGTGAAAACTGTAATCTGGAAAATGAATGGACTAAGTTTTAATAGGTTGCCCTAGTTACAAAGAAATACATGGTCTATTTTAGGTATGCACCATCACAGAAGCACAAGGTTAGAGCAGGGAGGCCTTAGAGATTTGGGGTCAAGTTCCTACATGGCACAGATGAGGAGAAAGTCAATCATGTTAGTTTTCATTTTCATTTCAATTTTCCATATCAGAATCAGAGCATGCAAAGCATAAGGAAGAATCCAGAGATGGCAGAAGGGTTTGTTTCCAAAATCACTTCCTTCATACGAACTAGAGCACTGGGTGAACAGTTACACAGTTTTTCTGAACTTCCCTGGAAGGAAACTGACAGTTTCACTTTTTTGTTGTTGTTGTTTCAAACATAGCAAATCTGTCTACAACTCTATTATTATAACTCTACAAGCAGAGATGGAGCTCCTTATTTATTGGGGAACCTGGGGGGCTCAGTTAGTTAAGTGTCCAACTCTTGGTTTCAGCTCAGGTCATGGTCTCCCAATCACGAGAGCCATGGCTCTGTGCTTAGTCAGAAGTCTGCTTAAAATTCTCTTTCTCCTTCTCCCTCAGCCTTTCCTCTCCTGCTCTCTCTCTCTAAAACAATAAATAAATCTTAAAAAAGAAGAAGAAGAAGAAAAAAAGAAGTCCTTATTTACAGTCCTACGTGGACTACACAGAATAGGAAAGAGTAACTTTCCAGAAGTAAATCAACATGCCACAAAGACTCCTATCACCAGACAGTTCTATTTGAATGTCAAGTAGGAATCTCACATTGTCGAAAACAGAATTCCTGGGTTCCTCTTCAAAGAAGTTGTTCAGGACAAACACCGAGATTTCAGGTTCGAGCCTTTTCTTTCTCTGCTATATCAAATCTAATTTCTCAGCAATGGTTATTAGCCCTACCTTCAAAACACATCTCAGGTTCTGTGGCTTCTCACTCCTTCAGCAGCTCTGTGCTGGTTGATGCCCTTGTTGTCTCTCCTCTCAATTCCCTCACATCAGCTCATCACATCACGTAGGCATTTTATCCTTTTACCTCATCACAAGAAAAAGGGTGAGTACAGTCCAATGATGTATTTTGAGGGAGACAGAACACATTTACATAACTTTCACTTAGAGTATATAGTTATACTAGTTCTATTTTATGATTAGTTATTAATATCTTACTGTGCCTAATTTACAAATCAGACTCTGCCATAGGTATATATGTATAGGAAAAAAAATCACACACAGGGTTCAGAACTATTTGCACTTTCAGGCATCCTCGGAGGGTTTTGGGCTATATAAGCAGATAAAGGAGAGCCGCTCTAATTTTAATGATGTCTGTGGAATTTAGAAATGCTGAGTTTATTGTGAGGGAAAAATATCGACAGCCTCAGAGTGCTTGATAAGCTAGTGGACTCCCAACAAGAAGGTAAATCTAAAGTAGCAAGAGAGAAATAAATACGTTGTTATTTATTTAATTATTTATTTTGTAAAGAACTGCTTTGAGTTCAGGATGGAATTATACAGTGCTTAGATCGTGCGGCGTGATGGAACAAGTTCTCAAGTATTTTTGCCTCAAGGAGTTTCAAGTTATTTGTTTAAAAAAAAAGCAGATGAAATAAGGATGAGACTCCCTCGAAAAGCCAAAGACTTTTAAAACAAATATAAACAAATACATGTTTGGTAATGAGAAAAAGCAGGCTCTCATTCAAGCTCAGGATACAAGCTTTGAGGCAGGCTGCCATTCCAGGCAGTGACAGTAGATGGCGGTGGTGTGCCAGAAGACAGCCAGAGAGGTTGTGAATGATCTTCAGGAGGTCATTTATGCAGGTGCTTGCTAAAAAAGACACTATTTTGCCGGAGGAACTGTAAATTGTATTCATGATTCACATATCATTATTAATTCATTTTGTATTCATTATCATAGGGCAGATTCATTTGGCATTTAGGCAGATGTCAGAGTGTGGGCACTTTCAGGAGCTATCTGTGCAAGTTCAGACCAGGCTATCTGTGTGCAGGTTTTCATGGATGCGTAAGTGGAAAGAAGAAATGTTTTTCAAAAAGCAAAAAAAAAAAAAAAAAAAAGACACAGTTTGGCTGTAGATTGTACCAGGGATTGCCCAGCTAATGGCTTTCAGTGTCTAATTCAATGTGTCATTACTTTCCTGTGCATATTTTTGGCAGTTTAAGCCTGGCAGATGAGAATCTTCCAGGTTGGAGAGCTCTGCAGAAGATAAAAATTTAATAATCTTATTGCTGACCTAGCCACTAAGGGTGGAACAGATAATCCTTTAATAATGCACTTCAGAAGCCTGGTTTGCATAGCCAGAGACTGGAGGCAGCTGGGTATAGTGGAAAGAGAGCCTTTGAGACTGGAAAAAGATGGGCTGTGGTGTTGGCTCTGCCACTAACTAGCTCTGGGACTTTGGGAAAATCAATTAACCTTCCCAGGTCTCAGGTTCTTAATCTATAAAATGAAGGGATTGCGTGAGATCATCCCAAAAGTCCCCTCCAGTGCTAAAAATAGCAAAATTTCCTGGTAGAAAAAAATACATACCAGATAGAATTTTGAAATGCTAACACTTCTTTGTGACCTACTTCAAATCAGATGAGTTGTAAAGCTGGCCATGAATTGTAAAATGTGTATCATCTGTGAGTAAATGCACCTCAAGCTGTTACAAGTGTGATTTATCGCCAGTGGCTGGTGCAGTATTACATGTAAGTGACAGCACTTGGTCTTGAAACCTTTCTTAAATCTCAGAAATGACAGAAGAAGAACTTTGGGAAGGAGGTCTAACTTCAGGACTGCTTTCTCACAAATGAACATAATTTGACAAACTGTGTGTCATGCAGGGGAATATACTTCCCAAATGTGCAAAGAGATGATCTACCTTGAAACATTTCCAAATTCTAAACCAGATCTTGCTCGGTGATTAAGTAACTCTAGAAATAAAGCAGATGCTGAGAGAAGCTCATTAACTCTTTGAGGACAGCAGGCACTTCTCCACTGCAATATGGAAATTGAGTTCTCTGAAATGTTTCATACATTTTCATATGCTCCCTGATTAACACAGGAGATAGTGGGCCAGTTGGCTTTCAGTGTCTAATTCAATGTGTCATTCCCAAATAAAGAGCACTGACAGATAAACAAATCTATTGGATAAAGACAAACTCGTGCTTTAGGAGAAAATCATATTTGACTAATCATTTTTAAAAAGAGATGGCCAATAAAGATAAGGATACATATTTACAATTTTGATTCAAAGGAGGAATATTTCTTTTTGGAGCAACTGTCAGAAAGGGAGAGATGTTTTGTCATGGATTTCACACTTCCCTCTTTTTGATGATGAGTGAAAGAGCGAAGCATGAAAAGAAGTCCCTCAGGCATCAAAGTTGAGACTCCTCGGTTAGTCTGATTATCTAAAATTAGGTGGAAGGAGTCTCAGTGTTCCCTCATGTCTGCAGGTGATTCTAAACTCTTCAATGCTATTAAATGCTGGATCAATTGGGATAAGTTTTATGAGTAATTCATTAGAGTCAAAGGGCTGAAGGATGAGAAAAAGCTTTGTTTCACAAACTCCAAACAATTACTATATGCTCAGAACTCTGCTAGTGCAGGGAATCTGTTCAGATACAGCTGAGAGAGTGGGTAGACCTATAATCAGAAACATACCATGCATCAATGCCTTAAGTGCTCTCCTAAGAGATGTCAGCATTCATGAGGGAGGGAGGGCCTCTGTAAGGAGGCAGAGGACTTTTGGAATAAAATCAGACCAGTTGGTATTGGTAAATAGCTGAAGTAGGAGTAACCTAAGTTAAAAGGCAGGAGAGGCAGTGCGTGAAAATGTATGGGGAATTGAGAGCATATATGGTATTTTTGAACATTAATCAGGATGGTATGACAGAGGAAAAAAAAAAGATGCTTGAGGTTAAGTTGCGGGAGATATGGTCAGGGAAGAAAACAAGAGCGAGTTGTTGAGGGAACAGCAGACGCTTTTAGGTGAAACAGATCCATTTGAATTCATTCTTATGACTTACTGTGTGTTTCTGGGGTAGTGTTTAATTCTGAGTAATGGTCTCCTAATCTTTAAAGGGAGGGTAGTTGATGCTGTCCTCGGAGGCTCACTGTGAGATTTTGGAATAGGTCTCTGCCAGTTGTTGTCAAATGGAGATCAACACCTCAGCTTTCAGCCTAGGAGCATGCGGGTGGGGAAAGAGTATTGGATCTCTGTTAGCAATTCTCAGCTTCCTATCCACAGACTCTACAGAGAGGAAATTCATCCAACCATGCCCATGGACTCTGTTTCCTTCTCTCTTTCTCACCATCCTTTGAATGACTGAATATGGTTGATAGCATGTGTAACATTAAGGGAAGAAGCCCTACCGTGATAACAGAGAAAGTCCCTTTCTTAGATTGTGTGCCCTTGGTTCTTTTTGCTTCAAAAACAAATGTTCTGGTCAACTAAGGCTGTGGTAGCCCTCTCTAGAAGGACCAACAGTTTTTGAAAACAGCTCTGTTCCTACCTCATGAGAACATCTCACAGCACCAACTGTATTCGTCTTCTTGGACCTCTATCATGTAGTTAACTTGGGTCCCAGAAAGCTAAGAAATGAACACTTTGCAAATTAAAATAACTCCTAATCCAAATTGCAGTCTTCCAAGAAATTCACTTCCTATTCCACATTTTACCTAAAACATGACCAGTTGAGTTATCCATTATACTGGGCAGAAGGCATAATGATGTATGCAAATGACAGCACACAATTATTCCAGGTAATATAATTTTTTTAAAGATTTTATTTATTTATTTGACAGAGGAGAGAGATCACAAGTAGGCAGAGAGGCAGGCAGAGAGGGGAAGCAGGGTCCCTGCTGAGCAGAGAGCTCGATGCAGGACTCGATCCCAGGACCCTGACATCATGACCTGAACCGAAGGCAGAGGCTTTAACCCACTGAGCCACCCAGGTGCCCAAGGTAATATAATTTTTATATGTTATCAATTAAAAATTTGAATACTGCCTGTATTATTAAATTCTTAAGAAGTCAAAGCGCCAGAAAGCCCCCATTCTGTTTTAAGTTAAAATTGAACAAAAAATTTTAAGTTAAACCCCAAAGAAATTAGAGCCTAAAACATTCTTTGTTTTTGTTGTTATTGTTATTTTCCTCATCAGTTCTTTTCTCTGTCACAGTCGGATAGAGAATGGTCCAATGTCTAGAGGAGTAGAGGCTCCCATAGCTGCTATAGCTTGGACCCATTCATAGGAAAGACTAAGGTTCTTTCAAGATTTCTGCATTCCAAATACTTTTACTCAAAGTTTCCCATGTGCCCTGGTTTTTAAGAGTTCAAAAAATTAATAGGCCACACAGATTTCACTGCACTAGTCCCAAAGCCTCAAACTTTAGAGAAGGCGTTTCTCAACTGGTTCCTTTTTCCCTATTCTCCATTATTTGAAACCTATTAAGAACCCCCCATGAATTCCCACAATACTCTCTCTCCCCACATTTGTCTCATTGGCATTGTCAGCAACAGAAGATCTCCGCCCTCGCTGTTGAAACTTCAGAAGGTGTAACCCCTGGAGGCCCAGTGGATGCTAAGAACTTTCCACAGTGTTCACCCCAAAAGTTCCCAAACTCTGCTTTGTTTTGGATTTTTTTTTCAGAATTGGAGTAACATTTTTTTATTTGATGACAAAATGCATCCTTTCTGCTGCTTTATCTTTTTTTTTTATAGTAGGTTACTCCTCAAATACTTTGATCTCTTCCCATTTCTCTTTTTTAGAAGGCCCTTTGGAGTATTTTTTTTTATTTTTTTTATTTATTTTTTTTTTGGAGTATTTTTAATATTGATTCTTTATCTTTAATAATACACCAATGAGTATTGAAAAATTTTTATTTAAGTTTATTATTATTGTCATTAAGACTTAATTAAAAAAAAAAAAAAGACTTAATTTTTTTAAAGCAGTTATAGGTTCACCACAAAATTGGGGACAAGATACAAAGATTTCCCATATATACCCTGACCCAACACGTGCATAGCCTCTGTCATTATCACCATTCTGCACCAGAGTGAGGCATTTGTTACAATTAATGAACTTACATCGATACATCATTATCACCTGTAGTCCATAGTTTATAACAGAGTTCACTCTTAGTGTTGTAATTCCATAGATTTGGACAAATCTATAATGATATGTATCCATTATTATAGTATCATACAAAATAGTTTCATAGTCCTAAAAATCCTTTGTGCCCGACCCATTTATCCCTCCACCCTGATCCCTGACAGCCACTGTTCTTTACTGTCTCCATAGTTTTACCTCTTCTGGAATGTCGTATAGTTGGAATCATACAGAGTACAGCCTTTTCAAATTGGATTCTTTCACTTAGTAATATGCATTTAAGGTCTTTCCATGTATTTTCATGGCTTGATAGGCATTGTTTTTTCAGTGCTGCTTAACATTTTATTGTCTGGATGTACCACACTTTATCCATTTATCTACTGAAAGACATCTTGGTAACTTCCAAGTTTTGGAAAATATGAATACAACTACCATAGACATAAGCGTGTAGGTTTTTGTGTGGACATGTTTTCAACTCCTTTGGATAAATACCAGGGAGCATGATTGCTGTTAAAAATCATGTAAATGGGGCGCCTGGGTGGCTCAGTTGTTAAGCGTCTGCCTTCGGCCCAGGTCAGATCCCAGAGTCCTGGGATCGAGCCCCGCATCGGGCTCCCTGCTCCGCGGGAAGCCTGCTTCTCCCGCTACCATCCCCTCTGCCTGTGTTCCCTCTCTCGCTGTATTTCTCGCTGTCAAATAAATAAAATCTTTAAAAAAAAATAAGCATGATTTTTTACATTGCAAAATCATTATTACAATGTAAAATGTACATTACATTTTTACAATGTAAAATCATTTACATGATTTTTTTTTAAAGATTTTATTTGACAGCGAGAAACACAGCGAGAGAGGGAACACAGGCATAGGGGATGGTAGCGGGAGAAGCAGGCTTCCCGCGGAGCAGGGAGCCCGATGCGGGGCTCCATCCTGGGACCCTGGGATCTGTCCTGGGCCGAAGGCAGACGCTTAACAACTGAGCCACCCAGGCGCCCCTCATGCTTATTTTTGTAAGAAATCACCAAACTGTCTTACAAAGGACCTGTTAGTTCCCATTGCTTCTCATTTTCCCCAGCATCCTTTGATATTGTCAGGGTTCTGGATTTTGTCCATTCTAATAGTGTGTAGTGATACCTCATTGTTGTTTTAATTTGCATTTCCCTGATGATGTGGAACATCTTTTCATTTGCTCATTTGCCAATTGTATATCTTCTTTGGTGAGCTGTCTATTAAGGTCTTTAATCCATTTTTTTTAATTGGGTTATTTGTTTTCTTATTGTTGATTTTTAAGAGTTCTTTGTATATTTTGGATAACAATCTTTTGTCAGAGGCAATTGTTTTCTCTCAGTCTGTGGCCTGTCTTCTCATTCTCTCAACATTGCCTTTCACAGAGCAGATATTCTTAATTTTAATGAAGTCCAGTTTATCAATTATTTCATGCATGAATTGTGCCTGTAGTGTTATATCCTGCTGAGTTTTGAACATCGTTATCTGCTCCCTAAATTGATTTCTGTCCTCTTCTGTAACACGTAGGGTAAACACAGCTTGTTGTGTTTTATTCACTCTCTTTTCAACTTTCCGTCCTTTCTGAGGTCCGAACTCTTTCTTCTCTTACATATCGATTGAGATTTTATATTGTCAGGCTCCCTAGTAAGAGATAAAATGCCAGACCTAGGTGCTACTGTGTTATCGTACCATGTGGTTCCTCTCTACTTTTTTGTTTGTTTGTTTGTTTTCACATACTCTTTGCTTCCTTTTGAGTCTTATTTTCATTAATAAGGCCTTCTTTGGTCACTAAGTTTTTCCTTAGTGGACATTTCCTATTCTTCCATGCTCTCTTGTTTTCCTTATTTCTTGTCATGGTCATGCTATGCACTCATCTATTTTTTTTTTTTTTAATTTTTTCCTGTCTTTCTATCTAAGATGTATGCTATGTGGATATAGGGATTTGTGGTATCTGTTCCCTTCATATCCCCAGAAGCAAGAGGAGTGCCTAGCAAAGAGTAAATGCCCCCAAATTATATTGAACCAACTTTTTTGGGGGACGGGGGCAATATCTATATTTTCAACTACCACAATGATCTTAAAACATGTCTGAAAAACCTTAAAGTATTTTGTGATCTCTTTAGTTTTCCCCTCTCAAATGTCCAAATAATCTTTAACTGCTTTGTATGGCGGTCCCAATCTTCATGAATGGTTTCCTAACTACCATTGCTACAGGCTTCCCATCTGCTGTTATAGGATGATGTTTCTCAGTGCTTTCTTGCATATGAGTTTCTTCCAGGGAAATCACTCAAGTTCACTGCTGAGAAATTTTACCATTACCAGAGGAAAAGCATTTGGTGTAAATGTAGCTCATTTCCCTTTCATTTAGTTCTGATTTTATAGTAAAGATCTCAAGGTCTTAGGTAGGTTCCTTTCTTCATCCCTTGAAAATTATTCTTTTGCTCTGTCCAAAGGTAAAACCATTTTCTGAGCTATAATTACTTAAAACATTTAAAACAAAATTATTTAAAACATGTGTATTTCTCTCTCTCTTTTTTTTTTTCAAATTGTCTGTAAGATCTTATTTCTAAGATGAGTGCAGGCATAACATTTCTTGGCTGAATTTTGAGTTTTAACTTTGAAAGAATATCCTTCAATATTTTTTAAACCTAGATTCAAGTAAAAGCCATTTCCAACATAATATGCTTCTTTCCCTATTCTTCCTTATTTTTTGATTAATAAAATCCACCATCCTCTTCTGGGTCAAACTGGTCTAGATCTTAGCGATGTTATGCCATGGTCACAGCCCATTCAATGACCAAATCAGAGTCATTTTGAAACTATGTGGTAGGAGATGGCTCTCAGAGACTGTGAATATGCCACATGAATCCAAAAGATTAGCCACTTGGCATGTCTCATGTTTACTTTTTGGAATCGGATGCCCTTTCAAGTGTGGCAAGGGGAAGGAATTGGAAGTAGCTAAACTAATGGCCTCTATTATTGTCAAACATTGACAACAAAAGGCTAAAACTTTCACCTCTTCATAGTATAGCCCATATAGATATTAACTGCCTTTGCAGATTGAAACCCCAGCTGATGGTGAGAAACACTATAAGGAACAAAAATCATTTCACCCTTCAGTGCCTGAGAAGCCTGTATCATTGAGGGAGACTTAACTGGAACTAAATGACTCCCTTTTCCCTGTTAATCTAATCCCTATCTCATTCACACCTGCTTAGGTCAAAACTGTATCAGCATCGGTCAAGGTTAGCTACAAAGGTCAGAGTGAGGTGTGCTTATAAGTGCTATGCTACTTATAAAATAGCTGCTTAAACACATAGACACATGCTGGAATAAGTTGCTATGATAAGCCCCTGTGACCCTAAAAGGTCCAGGACCAGAGCCACACTTGAAGCATCAATTTATCCACATGCTATTTTGCTTCACATAATACCAACCCGTTGCTGATTCATTCAAGGTTCCTGGCCAATGTACCAGTATATTGAAATTTTAGGGTCCCAATAAATAACAAATAGGGTCTTTCCTTCCTCCTGCATGTTGCACAAATTTGAAAATGTAGACACATAAATTGCCAGGTGAATATTGAAATGGCAGCTATGTTATTGAAAGAGCTGGATTGGAGGAGAGAATTATATTATAGCACTTTAAAATTCTACCCTTTGTTAATTGAATTGGCCTACACAAAATGATAAGCCACCTTGTTAAGGACAGAGATTGCTTAAATGCACTACAGGAAGGGACAGAGAAAATGTACATGAGAGAGATAGCCTCTACCCTAAAAGAATGTGGGAAACCTAACATACACACATGTACTCTAATCCTAACCAACAATCAAGCAAGGGGCATATAAAACAGGGTCGGTGTGTCTTTGTACTCTCCTCTTTTAGGGCTTGGCAGCAGGGCTATGTTGGGGAACAAAACTAAGACAATATATATCATTACAGAGTCAAAAGCCTAGTGATGGACATAGATACCAAAAATGTAAACAAAAATTCCAGATAATAATGTATGATTAGGTAAGGAAAGTTGTTTTCAAGAAAATGGTATTTAAATTCTTTTTTTTTTTTTAAAGATTTTATTTATTTATTTGAGAGAGAGAGAGAACATGAGAAGGGAGAAGGTCAGAGGGAGAAGCAGACTCCCCACAGAGCTGGGAGCCCAATATGGGACTCAACCCAGGGATTCCAGGATCATAACCTGAGCCGAAGGCAGTTGCTTAACTAACTGAGCCACCCAGGAACCTCGGGATTTAAATTCTTAAGTATGAGTGAAAAGAGATGTTCTTCACGTAGAAAGTAAATATTAGTGTCAGATTATAGATGGAAGTAATACAATAAAAAGTAAACTGTATGAAAAACTTTAAAACGCAGATTTAAAAACACTGCATAAAAATTGAATTTACAGGGGCACCTGGGTGGCTCAGTCGTTAAGCGTCTGCCTTTGGCTCAGGTCATGATCCCAGCGTCCTGGGATCAAGCCCCGCATCGGGCTCTCTGCTCTGCGGGAAGCCTGCTTCTCCCGCTACCATTCCCTCTGCTTGTGTTCCCTCTCTCGCTGTGTTTCTCTCTGTCAAATAAATAAAATCTTTAAAAAAAAAATTGAATTTACAAAGTTAATTTGGTGATATTACAAAACTTCCTTAAGATTGGTTTAAGAAGGACATTATCACTCAAGAACTGGTGCATCCATTGATTTTATACAGATAAAGAAATGATGTAACCACTTAAGCCTGGGAGATGCCAGTGAATTAGTTTATACAAATGATCTAGTACTTCATTGTCCAAAGAGAATAGGTTATCTTTTTTTCATGTCAATGAATTTGTCAGTTGGTTCTTTATTGAGTGACAGGTGCAAAGCTCCTCCAAGTTTGCTGGCTGGACAGATGTGGCATTGAGGAGATAACACTATCCAAAACATAATTGCCATAGGTTTAGATTCGGGCTTATCATGTACTACATCTGCTGCTATGATAGGGTATTCAAACATTCTGACCTCTAGTTCTCTTATTTTAATGAGGATACTATTGCCTGATTTAATTCCATTTACTCATTCAGTGCTCAGAAGTTATCTCTAACTGCAAAAAGATTTTAATCTAAGCAATAAAATTGCTGGTGCACAGCAGAAACACTGTGTCTACTCAAGTTAGGTTTAACAGACTTCTCTTGATTGTTATTACTTAATATTTGTATCATATGTCATATTATTAAGGTGACTTTTCAATCGTTTTCCCATGAAGGAAACTGAAACTTAAGTAATAACTTTGCTGATAAATTTATGGGCAACAGAACAGAAAAGGATGATATTTATAGGCATAAGAATGAAATCCATCAAATTAAAAATGTAAGACTATGTAGGGTTATATATGATGGTAAAGATAAAATTATACTAGCATTACACCGATGCAGTTTTTGTGATCCTAAATGATCATTGCTTATTATTTTTATATACACAGAAATTTGAAAAATACTACAGTGTGTCAGAGTAAAAGAGGTAAGAACTTTGGAGCCAGAGTTTGGAGCAAGAATTTGGACGAAGACTCCAATCCAAGCTCTGTGATCTTGGGTGACATAGAGACCTCTGTGCTCCAGTTCCTTCATCTATAAAATGAGGGTATAGCAATGCCTATCTCACAGGATTCTATGAGATTTTAAAAAGTTAACATCACGAAACACTCCAAACATTATCTAGCATATTATAAACACGATGCCTTTACTTAATAGAGGTTTCGTTGTGGTGTCTGGACTTATATTTAAAATCAGGTTATAATAAAACTTCACAAATATAAGTGACTTCAGAAACTATCTAGGAGAAATAGTCTACATTTAACATCTGAAGGAAATGAAACGTTGAGAGGGTGAGTGTATTTTCTAGGGATCTAAGGGCTGATAGGTGGTCAGATTGAACTGGACTGGGGGTCATTTCTGTCCCAGCCACATCCTTCTTCCATTTAAATTATTTTCTTCATTATGTAAACAGTAGGTTTGGCTCCTTTTCTGTGTGTGGAATGTATCACTCAGACAGTGCTTTAAGCAAAGGACCGATGTGAGACTAGAATGACCCAGAATGTTTACATCCTAATAACACACTGGCACCTTTCCTTAGAGTGATGGTGACATAGATGTGTTCAAACAGATTAACATTCTCATCTATACTGACTCAGCAGGCAGAATCAAGGTTGCCTTCCAGTTGAGACAGACATAGAAGAAGAATGGGCCAATCTCAAGATGACACAGAAAATTAGCCATCATAAATGTTGAGGGGAGAAAAGAATTTCCAAATGTGCCAAATTCAGTCACTTAAGATATACAAAGTAAATAAACAACACTAAATGCAAACATAGACAAATATTCTTTCCCTTGGTAACAGATCCCCTTTATGTTTTTGTTGCCTCATCTCATGCTCAAGTGAGTCTCTTTAATATTTTATTTGTGGCAATTTTTGCAATTTAAGAAATATTTCCTTTGTCAAGTCTATTAAATTTTTATTTAGTTTTCCAGTATAAAATGTGGTTAGATATTTTAAATTCGTAAGCTACTAAAACATTAATATTTATTGAAGAAAAGTTGAGTAAATTCAAAATAATTCATGGAGCTTTTATAAATGCAAAATCCTAGGACCCCCTCTGTCCCATCTCAGATCTACCACAACAAAATCCCCACATTTCCTAAGATTTGACCAAATTCAGTTTAGCAAACAAACACATAGAACCCACAAATAAACAAAAACTTTCTAGTTAGGTGATTTTGAACAGAACAACTACTGTAGTGAATTCACAGATTTATAAAATTCTAAGTCTCTGAATTGTTAGAGATTTGTTATGTTGGTATAGATGGTAGGGTGTGTTGGAGGAGAAAATAGTTCCTCTGTCCTTAAGAATCAAATTGACATGAGGCAGATTAACAGAAGAAAATCAAATTTAATAGCATATACACAGGGATTTACACAGACATGGAAATTCCAAAGACAGTGAGGAAGCATGAAGCTTATCTGAGTTAAGGAGAGGGACCAGGGTCTGAGGCTAAGAAAGAGAGAAAGTCCATTAGCAGGAAAGTGAAAGATGTTTGGGGAAAAAAAAGGTACTACGTAGATAAGTTTCTTAGGTAAAGAGGACTCTTTGTTTATAGCTTTCTTCCAGGTACAGGCAGGCAGTTGAGGGGGAGGTAAAGAACTTTTTCTGAATCTTCCTGGTTTTGATTGCTTTTAACTCAATGTTCATTCCAAAGTGGCCCATCTTGGAGCTGCCTTCTCCTGGCCCCCACAGTTGAATAAGTTCCCTAAAGATGTCAACGTCTGAATTCCCAGAACCCACGAGTATGTTATCTTATCTAATAAAAGGGAGTTTGCAACTGTGATTAAGTTAAGGATCTTGAGATAGGGATGCTATCCTGGATTATCTGG
>CM053604.1:17304446-17397729 GCA_028646535.1 Procyon lotor
TAAATTCACCTGATTCATAGCCATAATCCTAGTTGCTACTTTAATTCTCACTTATTACCTTGCCATGTAATGTAACATGTATACAAGTTCTGGGGATTAAGATATGGGGTTGGGGCGCCTGGGTGGCTCAGTGGGTTAAAGCCTCTGCCTTTGGCTCAGGTCATGATCTCAGGGTCCTGGGATCGAGCCCCGCATCGGGGTCTCTGCTCAGCAGGATGCCTGCTTCCCCCTCTCTCTCTGCCTGCCTCTCTGTGCCTACTTGTGATCTTTTTCTCTGTCAAATAAATAAATAAAATCTTTAAAAAAAAGATATGGGCATTTTAGGGGACCATTACACAAAAGAGCACATTTTTTTTTTTGTAATTTCTACACCCAATGTGGGGCTGGAACTCATGACCCTGAGATCAAGAGTCACTTGTTCTCCTGACTGAGCCAGCCACGTGTCCTAAGAGCACACACTTATGGTTTCCTTTCAGTAAAATACTGGAACAGGCAAACTAATCTTTGCAGGAAAAATTGGATTAGTATTTGCTCTTAGGGCTTAGTGTGGAGATTGCTCAGGAAGGGCTATGAGGCAACACTCTGAAATGACACTAATGTTCTCTTTTATAGAGATTTTTACTACATAGGTATATGAATTTGCCAAAACTCAATATATATATATATATATACACACACACATACATAAACATATATTTATGTATATATATATAAATTTTACCTCAAAAAAGAAAAAAAAAGACCCAAAGCAAATAACAAACTCAAACTCTATAAATGGTATCTTTGCATAAACGTTTGGGGGAAAGTGTACTAATGTTTACAAATTGCTAAGAAATACACTGACATTTGACTTAATGGACAGGGAGATAGATAAATAGATATGGATAGATAAATAGATATGTGGTAAATCAAATACAATAAAATGTTATTTTTAGGTGACGGTCATTTTAGGTCTGGATGTTTATTGTAAAGTTGTTTCAATTTTCTGAATGTTTAAAAATGATAGAAATAAAATATAGGTGCAAAAATACTAGGATTCAGGTACTGTGCCTATGTAATAGATTCGTATCTATTCCTGCTTGTTTCTCCATTTTCCCTTCTGGGCACTGAGATTGGATCTCATTGTAACACTCAGACCAGGAGACGGACTCATCCTTAATCAACTTTAAGAGCTCACTTAGGCCTCAAAGAACTCTTACTCATTTCCAAACTTAGATATTGAGAGACTTTGGAAAAAGAGGTTCATTCCTTTTCACATCTCTACCCCATACAAGTCTTCCTGAACAAAACTAGAGTTTTTGACCCTCAGCCCTGGCAAGATGGTGTGTGTGCCTGGGTTGGTAGGGATGGGAGGGGGGTGCAGTTATGTGAGTGGGGGCATATCGTTAGCCGGGAATTTATATATATATGTAATATATCCCTACCATAGAAGAATCTCAAAACTCTAGCTGTAGCTGTACTCTGACTAAAGGAAGCTATACTAAAGCCGATTCCTGTTAACCTCCAACAGAGGCTGTGCCCAAGAGGAGAAAACAGAAACCCACTGTCTAAATGGTGATAAAAGTCCCTGTCACTTTATTCCATCCAGCCTCTTTGAGGCCTGCATGCAAACCCATTCATTTGTCACATTAAGGTCCAGTGGAGCGTGTGAAGAACCCATTACACTCACATGAAGGATGCCGATCTTTTACCCTATCACCACCAGCAGTGCATTTGGATATGCCCTTTGAAAAGATTCTGAAATGTGCCCTCAGCTCCAGAGCATCACAAGTTACCTTTCCATACATCTGGTAGATGTATGCAGGCTTTCCTGTATGTGCACCGCTGCTCATTATATATTTACGGGTATTCTATATAGGCTGACAGTGCGACTACATTCCAATCTGAATTATTTTTTAAGATTTATTTATTTATTTATTTGACAGAGAGAGATCACAAGTAGGCAGAGAGGCAGGCAGAGAGATAGGGGGAAGCAGGCTCCCTGCTGAGCAGAGAGCCCGATGCGGGGCTGGGTCCCAGGACGCTGAGATCAGGACCTAAGTTGAAGACAGAGGCTTTAACCCACTGAGCCAACCAGGCAACCCCCAATCTGAATTTAAAAAGAAAAAGACAGCGTTATACTGTTTATAAAACTATATATAAAACTATATTAAATATATAATATATTTAATAATAATTTATAATATATTTATAAAACTATATATAAACATAGTTATATAAATATGTTTATTTATATAAAATCAACTTATTTATAAACTTATTTATATAAATATGTTTATATATATGGTTTTAAAACACATTTACTTTAGCTTGTGGGGATTCAAGATGTGATCTCTGGATCCTCAAAAACCTTGTCTAAATTAGACCTTCTATGTGGAAACTACAAGGTCAGTAACACAGGGTTTCTGAAAACCAAAATCTAATTTGTCTGCGACTTCAGCTACATGCATCTCCCCTTTCCCACTCTTTCAGACTATGACAGACTACAATAACTAAGATAACATCACTACTAATAAGATGGGCCTTTTCCCTTGACACCGAGCTTAAGCGACTCTCCACACCGCGGATAAATTCAATACTTTCCTATGAAAACTCAAGCCCGGTACAAGCACAACCTCCGTGTGTCCCTCGTGATGCTCCTGTTGGCAGTTGTTCATGGATGATAAATTGCTTTGATTCCAGAGGGTGGCAATGGCTGCTACTTAAGTTGAAACTTACAAAAATACCAGAACCTTCTTTGCTCACATAAGTTAATGTCTAATTATTCTTTGTTGGCTTCTTTTCTTCCTTGTCCCAGCACCACGTTGATTTTTCTACTGCTAAATTGCTAATCCAGCAATGGGGAGATTTTTGTCAGTTTTAACTTACCTTTCTTAAATGACTGAACACTTTGTTTATATTTCTCATCAAACTCCTTCCAATTTTGTTGTTGTTATTTCTTTCACTGGAGCTTTATTGCTAATGAATCTGTTATTCATTTTTCTTTTCTTGTTATTCACTTCGTTAGAGAAGCTTACAACAGTCTAGTGGTTGAATTCAAGCAGACATACCTGATTTTTCCTTGCTGTAGAAATGTATTTTCCTTTTAAGTCACTGACTCATTCATTCATTCTTTTATTGATTTTACAATCACTGTAACCTTTCCACAGGCACATGCTGGGTCTTTTCAGATACTTATAATTCCTTTCAATCATATTAACAATAAATATAAACCTAAATAACCATAAATATTGGTGGAATATATATGTCTTAAGAGAAATAGTTTGTGTATATAAGAAAAGGAAGTGCCAGAAAGGAAGAGGGTACAGGACAGCTGTGATACACAGAATGTGGAAAATGGTGGTTATGGGGGCGGCTGGGTGGCTCAATGGGTTAAAGCCTCTGCCTTCGGCTCAGGTCATGATCTCAGGGTCCTGGGATTGAACCCCACATTGGGCTCTCTGCTCAGCGGGGAGCCTGCTTCCCCTTCTCTCTCTGCCTACCTCTTTGCCTACTTGTGATCTCCCTCTGTCAAATAAATAAATTTTAAAAATCTTTAAAAAAAAAAAAAAGAAAATGGTGGTTATGGAAATTGGGAAGGGGTGAATATATTAACTTCTTGCTTTATGCAAATTGGAAGAGCAACTCATTGATTTAATTAGCAACTATTCCTTAATTATCTCCCATGTGCTGACCCCCATTTTCTCACCCTTCTATGGAATAACTGATCTATAATAAATACTTATTTAGTAACTGCAGTGAATTACTATACATAGTAATACTAAATTCTGCTATACAGTTACTGTATTTTGCTGCATTTTCCCTCCAAAAGTCTAACTGTTGGAACATTGTAGTTCCATGGGAGAGGGTATCATCTTTTGTCCTACTTAAACAAGTGATTGTATTTTCAATTCACCAATTTCAGGCAGATCCTTTAGCATTGTTATCCTCTGATTTTTCTCATCCTTGAAACAGGGACACTATATGTCTACCTCATGGAGTTAGTGTGAGGAATTATTGGCATGCTTTATGTAAAGCACTGTGACATTCTTGGGACATAATACCTAGTAACTGTTTGACATATCAAATGTCTTGTGTTTTTTTTTTTTTTTTTAAGATTTTACTTATTTATTTGAGAGAGAGAGCAAGAGCTAGAGAGAGAAAGGGCAGAGGATGAGGGAGAAGCAGACTCTTCACTGAGCAGAGAGGATGACACAGGGCTCCATCCCCAGACCCCAGGATCATGACCTGAGCCAAAAGCAGGCATTTAACAGATTGAGCCATCTAGAAGCCCCCTTGTTTTTGTTTTTAATTTGCTGTTATCATTGCCCTGTGTTATATCTGATTTTTGACACATGGAATATTTGTATTTAATTAAAGTTGTGTTTACCATGCCAGGTATATGTGATTCTGAGTTTTTCACTCACCCCCTTCCTTAGAGAAATCTCCCACAAAGAAGTTCCTATTCTTTTCCATGTCTCACCCTTATGAGCTCCCAAGACTCTTCCTAAGTATGTGATTTTGCTTTCTTTACCCTTCTGCATTCTCTAGGGCCACATATATTTCTCTTCTAATTCATTTTCTATCTCTACTTCTCCATATGCTCGACCCTCTCAGTTGCCAAAATAAATATTGATCCTCTTCCTTCCTTGAGCTGTCTTCCAATTTCGCCTTTAGTTTGCTTTCTTCATTCCTCTGCAGTGTAGGTGACTTACTTTGCTATGTTTAATCGTTTCAAACTCATTGCTGAGTCTTTTGCAATCCAATTCTGCATTCGCTATTCCATTGAAACTGCTCTTACATTATCACTAGTAAGTAATCAATGGATAAATCCCATGACTTCTTTCCCTTATTCCCTTTGACCTTTGAGGAGCTGTTAATATTATGGATCATATTATTTCTTGAAACTATTGTTTTCCTTGCTTTTTAAGACATTGTATTTACCCAAATATATCTTTCTTCCCACCTCCCCATTTCTGCTCTCTGCCTACCTCTTAATCCCTAATGACAAGAGATTTTTGTAATTAAATCTATATTAGCCAAATTCCTCCAGAGAAGCAGAATCAGCAGGAATGATTGATTGATTTTAAGAAATTGGCTTATGTGACTATAGAGACTGAGAAGTTCCAAGATCTACAGTGGGCAAGCTGAAGACCCAGGGGAGGCCATGGTGTAATTAGAGTCCAAAAAGTTGGCATATTGGAGATCCAAGAAGGTCTGAAGTGTCAATTTCACTCCCAAGGCAGGAAAAGACTGATGTCCAAGATCAAGTAAACAGGAAGACCTATTCAGGCCTTCCACTGGTTGGATGAGGATTACCCACATTAGGGAGAGAAATCCACTTTACTTACTCTACTGATTCAAATGTTATTGTCATCCAAAACCACTCGAATAGAAAAATGTTTTAACAAATATTTGGGCACCCTGTGGCCCTACCAAATGGGTACATAAAGTTAACTATCACACTACCCTTGACCTTCTTTCACCTAAATCTTTTCCAAGATAAATCTTACTCAGTTTACATTTTATAGATCCAAAAATTGACTTATTATATTCACTTCTTTAAACTTACTTCTCTCCTTTCTTTCTTTCTTCCTTTCTTTCTTCCTTCCTTCCTTTCTTTCTTTCTTTCTTTCTTTCTTTCTTTCTTTCTTTCTTTCTTTCTTTCTTTCTTTCTTTCTTTCTTTCTTTCTAGCAAAGCTTATTGAGCGTTAGTTATTGAGTGATGTCACAAAGCTCCCAAAGAAGGAAGAGACCCAAGAAAGTTGCCTTACTTTTGTTCCCTTATCTGACCTAATAGTTCTGTCATTCTATGAACCACAAGTCACCATCCATTTCAAACCCTCCTCATGCCCTATATAAGCACTCCTATAAGTTCTAACTCCTTCTATGCTTGCTACTCATACATTAGAATATATCTTCATTGCCTTTTACTTCAACTATTATTGCAATAGCTTCTTAATTATTGTTCTAGACTATTCAATGCTCCCATTGTTTCCAAAATTATCTTATAAAGACTCTTCTTTGATGTTTCTCTAGGTTCCAGAGAAAACAAGGCAAGAATCATGTTTCTGGGTAATCTTGCTAAATAGATTTACCTGGGGCTTTTGGTGAATCATGTATAATCTTTCCAGGGTGGTATGAGACAACCAAATGCAAAAGAGACCTCATATCTTGTTTCAGGAAAGAATACCTAGAAGTAAAAGAGAATAAAGCAATCCTAAATGAGGAAGTGAACCATGAATTCAAAGACTGAGGTGTGTTAATACATATGAGATGAATTAAGACAAGTGGATTAGAATTAGGCTGTGTACAATGTGTGGGTTTAAGGCATCCACTTGGAGACAAGACATTTCTTATAGTAAATTGGATGAGATAAGGCTCAAATGAGCTAACAAGATTATATCTCATCTGCCACAAATGCCAGCCTTACTAATTCGTTCAAAATAAACCTCATGTTCTTATAATAAGCACATACATTTGCATTTTACATACCTAGCTTCGAATATTATTCTAGTTGTACCATTTATTAAACAAGACACTTGGAGAGGTTACTTAAGTTCTTTCAGGTTATTTCCTTATATATAAAATAGGGGTAATAATGTTATCCTTGCAGTGCTGTTCTGAGAAATAACTTAAATAGCCTGTATAAATACCATCTCATATCCACTAGGATGGCTATTATACAACAAATAAAGAAACATAAAATAACACATGTTGGTGAAGATATGGAGAACTTGTGCATTGCTGGTAGGAATGTAAAATGATGCCTCCAGTATGGAAAATGGTATGGTGTTTTTTTAGAAAATTAAAAAAAAATTGCCTTATGATCCAACAATTTCACTTTGGGGTATATACTCCCAAAAAAGTGAAAGTAGGGACTTGAGCAGGTATTTGTAAACTAATTTTTTTTTTTTAAAGATTTTTATTTATTTGACAGCGAGAAACACAGCGAGAGAGGGAACACAAGCAGAGGGAATGGCAGCGGGAGAAGCAGGCTTCCCGCAGAGCAGAGAGCCCCATGCGGGGCTCGATCCCAGGCCCCTGGGATCATGACCTGAGCCGAAGGCAGACGCTTAACGACTGAGCCACCCAGGCGCCCCTGTAAACTAATTTTTATAGCAGCTTTATTCACCATAGTCAAAGTTAAAAGCAACCTAGGTGTCCATGGGAATTAATGGATAAACAAAATGTGTTATATACATGCAATGGAATATTATCTGGCCTTTAAAAGGGAATGGAATTCTGACATACGCTACATGGGTGAACCTTGAAGATACTACGTTAAGTGAAGTAAGCCAATCACAGAAAGACAAATACTGTATAATTTCACTTATGTGTGATATCTAGAGTAGTCAGATTCACAGAGACAGAAAGTGGAATGATAGTTTCAAGGCTGGAGGAAAGGGGAGTTGGGAAGTTTTTTTTTAATTGATATAGAGTTTCAGTTTCCAGAGATGACAAAAGTTCTGGAGGTATGGTTGTGATGACTGCACAGTAATATGAATTATATGTGATACCACTGAACTGTACTCTTAAAAAATGGCTAAATTTGTAAATTTTACTTTATGCTGTCTGTAATGTGGATACATTTCGCTGAATGAAGACCCTCATGATTTAGTCACTGTCTTAATACACCAGATGGATATCATAGGCTTTTATCATTCCACTCTGTATCTTATTCTCTGAATGAGTCATTAAAGTTCATAGCTATTCTATGTTCTCTCAGGTGTTTTGTTTTGTTTTTTCTCATTCTGCTATATTTATGATTTCTCTCTTTGACTGAAATCTCAGTTAACCTATAGGATTCCGTGTCCTCTGTAAAGCATTTCCAAACATCCCCATTTAAAATCAATTATTCCTTCCTTTATACCCTGTGCCATGTTCACTTATATCTTTATTTTTTTCCTCTTGTTATAGATGATTTTGGTGTTTGGTGTCCTCCATCAGATGATAAGCTACTGGAATGCAGAGTCTGTCTTCTCCTCTCCCTGTTCCTAGGCATTCAGTATTTTGATCTGAAATGGGAGTGTCTTACAGAATAACCCTTGAATAACCCTCGACACTGGTTCTTGCTTCCTTTTGCTTTGTGAGAGACAAATAAAACCCAACAATAATTAAAGGACATTTTATCTGTTTTAAAATGGTTTTGAAAGGTTTTGTATTTCAATCATATGAAGATCTTTATTGTTCTCTACTCTTTCTATAGCCCCTAGACTTTAATACCATTTACATTAGTGCCACTTAAAGAGTTAAGGGTTGATCTTATATTTTCAATTTGGAAAAATATAGAGACAATAATATTGCAGTTTTTATATTTGTAAGAATTTGCAAAGAGAAAAAAAAGAATTTGTAAAGAGAACAATTTTTCTGGAGTGGATTAGCTAATAATGATAGAGTAAGTGGCAGTTATAGAACAGGCAGACTATTAAAACAACAAATACTTAAGGTGAACAACCACTTACCTGGTCTCATTGTTCCATAAATTGGAAATCCTATATAGCTAATGATGCATAGCCGAGACATGGGCTTTCTCTCATAATCTTCTACACACTCTTAATTATCCTCCACAACTTTACTGTGCACTGAAGAAGTAAGTTACACTATCTTTAACCATGCGGGTCCTTGAATCTCAAATCTGCTGGCATCATGGTTCTATACGTATAGAATGATGAGTTTATTTTCAATAAGAAATGCTTTGTAGAAGTTCTACTCACTCACAGGAAAGTCATCGTGTACTTTGAGGTATTTCTCTATCTTTTGTTGAACCCAAGGGCATGGAGAACTCTCAGACTGCTTCCTATTATAGAATAGAAAGAGACACTTGGGCAGCTCAATCAGTTAAGCATCCAACTCTTGATTTCTCAGGGTTGTGAGATCGAGCCCTGCATTGGGCTCTGTGCCGGGCCTGGGGGCATGGGCCTGGAGCCTGCCTAAGAGTCTTTCTCTGTCTTTCCCAGCCTCTCTCTTTCTCAAAAAAAAAAAAAAAGTGTAGAAAAACCTTTCAAAGCAGAGGGGCCTCCCAATTCCATTAGGGCCTTCCTCACTAACAGGTATGAATGCAGAATCTTTGTTCTTTCCAGACTTCATTGCTCATGCTCTAAAATCTATTTTGTCACAATCTTTCTTCCTAGCTCTTTTGCAGGTGCTTCTCATTCTTTGCAAGAGGTCCGCATATTGGAACAAGTATCCCCCCATCTATCCAGGGCTGAGTCAGTAATTCTGTATAGCATGGAATGGGGGCCATTAGTGATTGGATATAGCAGAGCCTCTGGCCTCCTGTCCCAGATTGACACAGACTCTTAATGACCCTTCACAATGCACTTGAGCTACTAAGGGAAAAGAATGACTCTTTTTCAGGCAATCCATAGTTCAATATTGACAGGAGCATTAGAAGAAATTTCAGATTGCCTATTTCTGCTAGCTAGAAAGTCCTGTAATTGTGACAGGCAGGGGGCAGAACGCCTTTGGTGGCTGACAGTGAAAATACTTGATCTGAGCTCTCAAAGCCTTTGTAGATATTTCTATCCAGAGAAGAGCACCAAGGCTGCATTAGCTGAGTCCTTGAGAAGCAATTGAGGAGGCAATGCTATTTTCCTTCTGGCTGAGAGAAATGGCAGAGGCTCTTTGCAACAAATGATCATAAATTGCCCGAGTGTCTCCGAGGCAATGAGAGGGCTTGCATGTTAGAGCTAATGCAAGCTGCTCTCATACTTTGAGTGGTGCTTGCTACTGGGAAGAAATAAGGGCCTGAGGATAGAGCTACCAAGACATGTCTGTATGCCTCAAGTAAATGTGATTGCAAGTGAAAGCCTTTCAGCTCTTAAGTTCCTTTAAAAACAGATTCTCAATCCTCAATAATCAAATCAAGAGGAGACTCAAGCCAGAAATGAAGATCAAGCGAAATTTGGAAATAGGAAATTGAGAGAATAAACAAGATCCCCAGCCAGAGTTACACTTATTTGTCAACCCTGTCTTGTATCTGTTTTCTGTTGTGTTTTTTTTTTTTTCATTTAAAATTCTGTGTAAGGCCATGTAAGACATATTATAGAAATGTGTAATCAAAAGCATGCATATATTCTAAGTTTAAATTCAGAGAAAAGTTCTTGTTCGGTGCTGCTTTAGGGCATTTTGGCCAATTTTGAAATGATTCCAGTACACAATCTAGGTCATCTTTAAACTTCCTGAGCTGCAGTATTCCCTGGTTCTTTGCAGAATCATTCTGTGAGTACACTTCAAATGTGCAGACTTACAGTAAGTGACTTTTGATGGACTTAGATTATGCTATACCTGTGGTTATAAAATTTCTTTAGAAGCCCTGGAGTATCATCTGCGCTTCTAGAATACATCTATGAAAACTGGTTCAGCATAACACAGACAGGAATTTGCTATTTTCCTTTTCTTTTTTGAAAGCTTAATTGTGTTTATTTATTTGTATAGAAATCTAATAACAAATATCAAGGTAACAATATTCAGTCAAAAGGGACTATTTAGAAAATAAATACATTTACAGATAATTATTAATAAGCAATTCTTTTGACATGCTGATAATGATATTGTTGATGTTGACAGCAGTGCAGGTCACTTGGGAATGTTTATGAGTGCCAAGATACTTGGATCATTATTTGCCATAGGTTACCTTATTTTATTTCCCAACATCCTTATCATGATCATACTCATACTTAAGGAGCATAATTAAGGTCATATAGAAAGTGTATGGAGGATGATGGCTTTTAAATCTTATTATCTTAATTTCAAGTGCAAAACACCAATAAGGATGGAGGAATGGTGTGATAGAAAAGGCACTAGTGTTTTTTTTGTTGTTGAGAGATTTAATGTTCACACTCCCCATTTTCTAGCAGCGTGCACTGAACTTCATTTGCTTTTGAGAGACAGTATTTGGTTTTTCTTAGTCTAGAAAGAATGTCCTAATCTTCTTCTGGTAAAACACCCCTTCTAATCATCTACCATGTAGATTGAGTATTGCTGGATCAACTCCCAGCCGCAGGTGTTAGGTTCTAATTGGCTTAAGTACAATTCTCCAGGGTCAAAGGTTAAGATATTTACTTTCAGGTAAAGGAATTAATCTTTCTCCCTTCTTGTCTGAGAACCACTGCAATATACATTGCCACTCACTAAATGGTATGGTGTTGTGTAAAAATATGCTTTATTGGAAATAGAACAACTATTTGGCCACAATGGAAGCATGAATCAAAGCCTCCTGTGTCCATGCTCCATTATGGCACTTTTTCCAAAGCTCTCAGCAAGAGATGAATGTTCTTCCTCCACCTCTTGGATCTAGGCTGTTTTTGTAACTTTGACCAATAGAAGATGAAAGCAGTGACGATGTACAACTCTTGAGACTGAGCCATGCAGCTTCCATCTTCACTCTTTTGGAACTCTGCCCTAAGACCATCATGTGAAGAAGCCAGTTCAGTCCAGTAGAAGAAGATGAAACACCGCAAGGAAGAGATCCATGATATTTAAGATGCCAGCCAACTTCAACCGTCAGACCTATGAGTCTGGCCATCTTGTACCTTCCAACTCAATTGAACCTCAGCTTAATGAAGCTAGCTACACTGATAAGTCAGTAGAGGAACCATGGTCAGCCATCACTATTGTGAGAAATAACAAATCATTGTCTATTAAGGCACTTACTTTTGTGGTGGTTTATTAAATAGCAATAATTGATACTGTCACTGTGGCTAGGAAATTGGATGTACCAGGAACAGTCATTACAAGATAAAAAAGGATTTTTGGTGCTCTTATATGAATTGTTAATTCAAGCCTTGAATGAAGTCTGCCTTATATTTAGATTTAGCATTTATGAAAGCCTGTCCCTTCACTCATCCTCTCCCTACCATTGTTCTTTACAGGGGGCAGGATGAGGATGGTTTAAGCCAATTATATTTCATTAAGCTGTAACATACAGTAATAGATTACCCCAGTCACCACACTTTATTGTTGGCTGATTCTTACATACACTCGGATTCAGAGTGATTTTATCATGTTTGGGTCTATTTACCATCTAAGGGACTGATAGAACATTATGAAATTCTAAAGGCAAGATTATTCAGAATTTGAGTAAAATAAACTCTGGTAGCTTTAGTAACATCTTCCTTTTGTTCATTTCTGAAATGAATGAGCCCTTACCTAACTTATCTAAAATAGGCCTTATAGTGGAGTTATTATTTTTTTTTAAATAACTGATAAACAAGACTCGCTGGGTATGAAGACAGAGTTTTTAAATAGGTGATCACTTTAGCTCTTCTTCTGTGTGAGAAAGAAGGATGTAGCTCTCAGTCTGCAGACAGAGGTCAATACTTCACCCACATGGTGAGGCAGATCCAATATTAAGTACAAATATCAAGCAAAAGGAGGGAACAGAAGAGAAAACCTGTACTTTTTAGAAATCAATTGTATTTCAATGTACATGCATATGTTTCTGAGATATAACTTAAAAGATCTTTAAAAATCTCTAAACGTTAAGGCTTCATGATGTAAATTGTCTTTGACGCTGAATTCTAGCTTTAAATCCGTCCTTGTTCCTAGATACTGGCTTCTAAAATGCTCCATTTGCAAAAATATCTCCTTAACTGTGACATCAAAAATGGGAATAACATAACCTGGGTATTAAAAATGATGACTACCTATAGAAATGGTTAAAATGATGACTAACTGTCTGTAGAAATGGTTAATTCTATAACCACGCTGATTGGAGTGATATTATAAAGATCTAAAGTTTAGTTTGGT
Organism: Procyon lotor; assembly: GCA_028646535.1. NCBI lineage: Eukaryota > Metazoa > Chordata > Mammalia > Carnivora > Procyonidae > Procyon > Procyon lotor. The sequence continues at coordinate 17,317,179 of CM053604.1, forward strand.
TTGTAAAAAATAATAAATATTGAGTATGGTATAAATCTCATTCAGCCCTCTGATTAAAAGGTTCCAGGCATTCCAAAAGCCATTCATTTACTTATTAAATTTATTGAGTACCTACAATATGTCAGGCCCTGTGCTGAAAGGAATGAGAAATGGTAAATTTTCTCAGGGAGCTCATAATCTCAGGGATGAGCCAGGCAATTTGTCAGGCTGTACAATAAACTGACTCAGGATAATGAGAAGTGGTCACAGTGCTGGACAAAGAGATAGAGTTAATTGGGTGTTCTCTTCCAAAGAAAATGCCAGCCATGTTGCCCAGACTTGCCACCTTGGTCAGTGGGGCACTTCATTTATACTGTCTATATTTCTGTTCTGGTGCGAAGACCTGTTCATGGGATCGAAGTACATATGAGAGGGAGTCATCAGCACAAGATGCTCAAACCTGATTCTTTTTTCCTTCTGGTCAAGTGGTGGGATTATATTTTCTGATCTCCTTTGAGGGTGGGTATAACAAAGTGATGACTTCTAGGTCATAAGTTATGAATGGAAATATCTTATGTTGCTCTGGTGTGGAGCTTTTAACTTCTAAAACAAATCTCTGCAGAGCTTTCTCTCTTTTCTCTGGCACTGCAACCAGAAATATTCAACACGTGGCTGCTCTGATTGAGTAATAAAATCTGCCAAGCTCTCCCTGCTGATAAGCAAGGGACATAGAGAAGGAGCAAGGCAGCTACCTTTTTTGGTATATCACCAAGATTTTTGTGTTCTTCATTACTAAAACATTCACTAGTGCATCCAGACTGAACAAAATGTTTTTGCATATTTTTATAATTACATGAATTTCCTAACCAAGCAAAATAAAAGGAATAACAGAGTGCTCTTCAATTCTGTCCTTATTTTCCACTTACCTAAACACCAGTCCCTGCATTGTGAATTCTTTCTAAACAGTCCCCTAAAACAGTAGATTGCACATGCATGCATAGCTTGAATATACATACATACAAGCACACACACAGTTTGTTTTCTTCTTTTTATTTAATATACAGTTGTTTACATGATAGACTAATGGTTTTATGATAGGTGTTTGCTGACTGAACGATGCTTGGTGTCATGACTATATATTTTTAATGGCTTTTAAACATAGACATTATACAAGGTTTAATTTAGGACTTTGGGAAATTGATTTTACCTCACATAATGTTTATATACTAATAGAAATAAATATTTATAATTTTTACAAAGAAAAAGAAGGAATGGGAGAACTGAAACATAGGAGACATACTGATCCAAAAAAGTTGAGGATGAATATGTCAATCTCCTTCTAGATACGGTGTATGGTTTTGAAGAAAGTGTTTGACACCCCCCAAAATTTCCCTAGACACTTTTTCTATGGAGGGAGATTTTATTTCTAATGGAAGCTTCAATATGAGAGCTTCTTTTTTTATTTCTGAAAATTCTTGGCACTCTGTTTATGTAAGGATGTTTTAGTGGTGTTATAAGATGCTATAGCTTCACATGATACTTATCTGTGATTAATCCTTCTTGGGCTGGAGATGGGATGAGATTCTTTCCCTGAGGGTGCAACTCAGAGTTTCTGCAGTATTCATGTAAAATATGATTTGACAACAAAATGTAGCTTAGAGAATAAAAAATGATGACTGTTATAAAGGTCTCTTTAGGTGAAGAAACTAAAATAAGCATTCCATGTGTAGAAAAATTAGGTCTTAAGAAGCTAAACTCCCACAACATAAGCTACTTCTTGAGAATATATAAGGCACATTAGAAGCTGTATTAATTCTTTCAAGATAAATTATTATCTCTTAGCATTAAATAGAGCCCTAAGAGGCCACATTTTTTTCTAGTTATTTTAAACTAAAAGTACAGTTTGTTGAAACAGTTGGGAGCATAGATTTAAAGGAAACTTAGGATGTGGTTTTCTCACTATTTATTTTCTGTTTTGCATGTAGACACTGAAGTATTTGTTGGTTATAATTTCACTAAATATGTGTATAATTCCTTTGTAGCATTTATGCAGTTTAATGGTATGTGGCAAACTATTTTACTTATCTCTCAGTGGTGTTTGGTGTGCATTTATTAAGCATTGCCTTGAGTTAGTTCAGGACACTGGGATGGCAGTGAGGAGTGAAACGTGGCCCTTCACTCAAGATTGAGGTCTAACTGGGGCACAATTGCATGAGCAGGGGGTTTTGGTGCAATGCAGAAAGTCAGTGACTGTACCACATTAATTCTCTATACGTTTTTTTCTGAGAAGGCATTCTTTTCTCTTTGTTTAAAGGTGGAGGGATGTGCATATTTTTAAGTACCGTTGCACAGAATGGATTGGAATTTCACATGCCATAGCTACCAAAGAAAAAGGAAAAGGAAAAAAAAGCACAGAGAATTTGGCCATAGCACAGAGTAATTACATTCGAATTCATATCTAAAAACATCCCTTTGTAGTTGCATTTGAGCTGACTGGCACCTGACCTTATTTGGAAATGTTAATAACTACAATAGTATATGATTACATAACAACCACCTATCTTCGTTCTTATAAACAAAATATTAATCAGTGTGGTTGACGTGACTTAAATATTGTTAAATGAATGATTCTTAAATGGCAAAATATAAAGTTTTGGAGCTCCCATCCTTGTCTAAATTTTTTAAATCTCTGATTTGAACAAATTGTCATTTATATCTTCCAAAGAACACATTACCTCTGCTACGTGAAAACCCATACGATCTGCACTGTCAGATTTTATTATTATTGTGACAGATACTTTAGCATATAAATCTTAAACTAATGAAAAAATGTCATCTTCTTTTTGGAGCTAAATGTTCAAAGTGCATCAACTATTCGATTTGATAGACATTTCTTCAGAAGGCTTGGGAGGAAATACATATTAAAAATACATTGTATATGAAACTCTTATCATTTATATCCACCTTCACAGTGGATAAACTAATTGTAAACCACTTTTGAGAGCTAGACTTAGACTTCAAAAAAAAACCCCAAAAAAACAAAAAACCTTTTATCAGCAGGAACAGAACTCTAGAAATGCCAAATGATATTTTTGTGACTTTCACAATATCCCAAGGAATTTCTTTTTATTTACTGGTTTAATATCAAAAGCAGAAGAATTATGTACAATTTTTCAGAGCGGAGGCAATGCCTTATACATCTATGAAGCCATCACAATGAAAGCACACCGTATGTGGTCAACTGAGCTAATGAATAATTGTGTCTTTGGTTGTCTTGTACTTCCGGAGTTTTTTTTAACGATAGTAATAATTACACTTTCTTAGGACAAGGAAATTCTAGTTTAGTATTTCTCAAAATGCCATGTGCATAAGATCACCTGAATGTTTGTTAAAATTACAGATTCTCAGGCTACATCTCTAGAGATTCTGATTCAGAAGGTCTTTAGAGAGTCCCTATAAATAATTCTGATGTAACTATTTCAGGGAACACATTTGAGTAAGGAGTGATGCAGAATGTTTCTACTTATCACTGTATGATTACATAATCTCAGGTGTAGCATGGGCTTCTGAAGTTACCTGAAATTTAATTTGCAATTGATTAAGACAACAAAGAATAAGGGAATGCATATTTATTTAATAAATATCTTCTTCTTGAAATGTTTTTTAAAATTATTATTACAGTTGTTTCTAAAAAGAGTTGATCAAAGTTAAATATCCAGAGATCAACAATACTCACTTTCACTTTACAGCATCATTTTCCTAAAACCATCCTATCATATAACAGGGTGCTAGGATATTGCAGCTCTGAACCATTTTTGCTCAATGTCCACTATGTCTCTCATCATATATTACTCTGGATTTTAATTTCCATGGTTTCTGTGTCAGTGCAGGTAGCACTTTTTTCTATTAAGGTACAGCCTGAGCAGTTCTTTGATAATCCAATAAATAGTATGATTTTCTCCTCTAGAAAACTCATGATAGGTGTTTAGTTCCCTTAAGAAGGCAAAGGTCACAAACTCATTATCCTGGTCTTCATGCAGCACACCTTTAGAAGGAAGAGCATCTGGACCATAAATCTGAAGGAAAGGGCGCCTGGGTGGCTCAGTCTGTAGGCATCTGCCTTCAGCTCAGGTCGTGATCCCAGGGTCCTGGGATCAAACCCCACGTCGGGCTCTCTGCTCAGTGGGGAATCTGCTTCTTCCTTTGCCTGCTACTCCCCCGGCTTGTGCTTTCTCTTTCTCTGTCTCTCTCTGTCTCTCTCTGTCTGTCAAATAAATAAATAAATAAATTCTCTAAAAAAAAAAATCTGAAGAAAGCTGAGAGCCATTTTCATGGTTTTAATCATTCCTAGGCATTTTAATACGGTGTTAGGTCTGTTCTGATTTAAAGTTGAATCACTTTACTCCAAGGTGAAATTTTCTAGATGATATTCACCATGGAGATAGAATTTTTGATCCTAAGAAAACATTATATTTAGCAAAGAATTTTGTCCTGGATTTCAACAGTACTAGTCCATGTAAATATTCCTCTAAAAAGTGTTTTCATGCTAATATGGGAGACTCTGTATACCATCCTGCTGCTTTTAAAGATTTGCTCAAAACATTAATATATTGAAGGTCTGGAGTTTCCCTGGGGATGAGAAACTTCTCTAAAATCATTTAACTTAATATTTCCCAGATCAATTTGTCTATATAGTCCCATTTTCATTGATATCTGTTGATTGTCTATGGCTACGCATTATGTAGTATAACTTCTCTATAGAACTCAGGTCATATGTTTCATTCCATAGGGTTGCAAAGACCCAAGACTTTTCTCCTGGCTTCATTCAGTGCATACTCAAAAGGGTGAGCATTTGGACCATAACAATGAAAGAAGATGATAGGCATTTTCATTTTTTTTTAAATCACTCCAAGCCATGCCTGTACAGTGTAAATATGAGATAGCTATTTTTGAAGAATTAGTTGCTCACAATCTCATCTGACCTCTCTATTCATCCTATAAAAAATCAGACACCAAATCCAGTCAACTTGACTTTATACTAGAATTCAACTATCTGGTCTTAGTGCCACAATTCTAACCCATCACTGCTCATCTGAAACATGGCAGTCTCTTTCCTGGTGGTCCCTGTGTCTCTATTTGCTTCCATATGAATCTTCTTATAGATATTACTACTAATAATGTCATTAAATATTTAATAGTTCTATTTAAATATTTTAATGTTTCCAGGACAGCTGGGTGACTCGGTTAAACATCTACCTTCAGCTCATGTCATGATCCTAGGGTCTTGGGATCGAGTCCTGAATCAGGTTCCCTGCTCAGTGGGGAACTTGCTTCTCCCTCTGAGTGCTGCTCCACCTGCTTGTGCACTCTCTCTCTCTCTCTCTAACAAATAAATAAATGAAATCTTTTAAAAAATATTTTAATGTTTCCTCCTGGCATAAAGAATAAAATTCTAATTCCTTTGAAGTTCCATAAAAAGTCTTCATGACATCGTCTCAATTAACTTTTCTAGTTTTAGTATCTTTTATACTTCTACCTTCATACTTCATTGCATCTAAAATGTCAGATGTTCCTATATTCACCACTTAAGTGGGCACTTGTGGGGTGGTTACTCCTGATCTCTCTTTTTCAATAGGAGCTGGTGATTTTTATCTTACCCTGTTTACGTGATTGCACCCATAGAGTTCAGGTTGTTTGCTTTCAATGTGACTTAATGATTTAGAAAAATTATTTTTACTATGGATAGGACCTTAAGCAAACTGTTCAATAGACATTTTCCCTGGAGAATTTGAAATTGAGGCTACAAGATTCCAGCCTTAATCTGGTCAACTTTTAACAAAAGGAAAATAAATCCTAGAGCTCTGGAAAGCCATAGACAGGAAAACAAAGGAAACGAGTCTTCAACAAAACATAGTGGAACAGATATGCACAGAGAAATAAAAATATGAGGCAGAACAAGAAGCTTCACAGTATTTATGTACTGGATTCCAGTTTACTCGTGAAATCTTATATGTTGTTACTGTATCTGATGAAGATAATGTTTGTTCTTTAAGCAAGCTCAAATGAGTCTCAATACCTTTGCCACCAAAAGAGCTAGGACTGCTATTAAGTTCCAACTCATGCACATTCACATATATACACACCCTGCATTGCTTTTCTTGTGCTGGGAATGTTACCTCTCTGCACCTGTGTTTGTCAAAACTCTACCCATTATTTAACACCTATCTCTTAGCTTAAAACTCATCCTAACCTGCCATGAGAAGACACTCACTTTATGCCCATGACATTTAAAATTCTTTCACAATGCATAGCTTTATACTATATATATCTGAGAGTAAGACTCTGCCAAAGTTACCTTTTATAACCTAATGTTTATGCCTAACAGTATGTTTTAAGCATGGGGGGGCATTAATAATAATATTTCTGAATTGAATTGAAGAAGAAGTAAGACTCCATATACTATACCTACTTCCTCTGCAGATATAAACCTCTTAATAGGAAAAAAAAAAAGACTGGCTCAAAATAAACTGCATGGCAGCCATGATGATCATTTCCTGGAGAGTACACTTGTTTTCCTATTGTTATCTCAGTGAATGTCTCAGTCCCAAAGATGATGAGCTTTGATTGTCTATTTGTATCTCCCTAGGAAGGGTGAGAAATCACATCCAGATTGTTGTTATAAATATGAGAAGTATCAAAAGGCAGGCTTTTGTGAAGATCCTAGAGATTACAGTGAAGGAGGGAGCCTGATGGCTGAATAGAGCTCCCAGCTGTGTTTGAAAGACACTGCCAATGCATGAGGAATAAATTGTTTTTATATAATACTTTTAAAATGTATGCACAATGTAAAAGTTTAAAATTCAGTAGACATTAGCAAGTTGAGAGATGAATAATTGTTAAATATGCTTTCCAAAACCGAAAGGTCATCTAAAATGATCAGAAATGGTATTTAACATCTGAATCAATTTTTGACAATTTAGGCAATGCACGAACCAAAAGTGTGACTCATTTGAAGAAATACAATTATTTACACCTTAACTAACACAGAGACTTAGCTTTTTACCTCCACCCTGTAAGAGCACTTGCTGAGTTAGGGACAATCCAAGAGGTAGGTTTTGATAAAAGGGAAAAAGACCCGGGCTGGAGGGTAGACAAAATTTGCTCCTTTCAGTGGGATTTACCAAGAATCTAATTAGCCAGTATTTTTGTTTTGTACCAGTTATTATTCTAAGGAAGAGAAATAAAGGGCAAGGCAGGACAGAAAATGTGAAAGAGAAATCATTTTGACCATCTCTTAGGTGCTAAGCAATGGGTTAATTGTTTTACTGGTGTATTGTTTAATATTTACAATATAATCTTTCTGAAGTATATCTAACATCGAATTTGCAATTGAAATCTATGTAGGATTTCATTATAGTTGAGATAATGATACTGAACATCTGATAGATTAGGTGGTTTGCCTCAGTTTTGCCCCACTGTTAATGATGGCTCCAAGGTTCATACTGGAATCTCTTCCCTGAATTACACAACTCTGCTTAAATCCTGTTTTCCTGACTGCTATTTTATCTACTGATATCCAAGATCTTGGTTGTTCCTATTACACACTGTGTGACTGTTAGGTTTGGGCTTGAGCACTATTTTCATCTAACTGAGAAGTAAACAGATGTTTTTCTCCCACTACACACAAAATATGACAATTACATCATATAGTTTAAGTTACAGGTATTAAAGTGTCTAAAAAGAGTAAAGGACCTGTGGATGTTTTAAGTACAAGAAGCAAAAGCACTATATTTTATATTTTGTACTCCTTGAGATACTATTAAGTGATAGATAAGAGATCTCTTTAAAAATAACAGACCTGGGGAGCGCCTGGGTGGCTCAGTGGATTAAAGCCTCTGCCTTCAGCTCAGGTCATGATCTTAGGGTCCTGGGGTCAAGCCCCGCACTGGGCTCCCTGCTCGGTGGGGAGCCTGCCTCCCCCTCTCTCTCTGCCTGCCTCTCTGCCTACTTGTGATCTCTCTCTATCTCTGTCAAATAAATAAATAAAATCTTAAAAAATTAAAAAATAAAAAATAAATAAATAAAAATAACAGACCTACGCCAATAAAAACAACAAGAGGTGAGTCTTTAAAAGAGAACAACAACAACACAAAAAACATTTTAAGAGATTTATGGAAATAAGTAAAATAGATTTATGGAAATAAATAAAAAACTTTAGGCACATCATAAAGGCAGAGTGAGCTACCTTTATTCTAGGGAGCTGATGTTCACAGATTCATCCCAGAAAGGCCAAGAGAGCACAGTAGTGAAACATGAAACTGAAGATGGGGGGTTAATTGAAAATATACACAAGGAATGTGTACACCCAAACATAGTGACAACCACATCCCTCCCATGAGACCACTTTCCATTATGTAACAACCAGCATTTGCAAAATGAAAAAAAAAAAAAAGTTAAATAGTGGGAATTCTTTTTCCTGGCAACATGTTTGTCTAAGTATACACAACATCTCAGAACAATAGACCTAAAAATGTTAGACAAAACATATTTACAAAAAGCTTTTTATTGAAAAAATTAAGGATAACTTCTTGTGTCAAGTGGACAGGAAGAATAATGCTAAAACACAAGTAGATTCTGAATCTGGCCTCTATCCTGAGAAACAAAGTGTGGGGCCCAATCCCTGTAGGAAGCAGTGCAGATGTCTTACACGCTACCAAGAACCACCACAGGATATATATTATGCCTGAGTGAATTTGGAGAAGAAAAAATCCACCATCAAGGAGGAGTGAGGAATTTTGCTTGTTCCAGCTGTCTTTGCATGCAGTAGAATGGTACCCCTTAAAAACACATAGCAACAAGTCAGTTTTCTCAAAGGTTTTCCACTCTCTATGTAGTCTGAGACTCTTAAAGCAGAAATGTTGTGGAAAGTACTTAATGGCTCTTATGTCCTTAGAGGGCCTGGCAGAAGCAATAAAAATGAATGACCTGTAGTTGCATTTATCACATAAAAATACGAGCTACATAAAAAAGTATGTTCTATGAAAAATAATTAAGTCACATAAGAATACATACAATATATCTCTACTTACAAGAAGCTTATGAACATATGAAACAAAGCAATTCATTATTTAAGACTGTATACACATTTTGTAAAACTCTCAGTAATCCTCAGAGAACAACATGGGGTTACAATACCATTACCAAAGTCACACTGGGGACTTCAGAGATATTTAAGCATTTTTTAAAATCAGGTTGTTTCTAACAGAGATGTTCTTTTTTATTCTACTAATTTATATATAGGGTGTGCTGTAAATAATTAAAAATTAATTACTGGAGTCAAGGACATTTAAAAAAAAATGCTGCCCCTGTAGCTACTTGCCATAAAATTGGGCCTGTCAGCCAAATTGCCTTATCTGTTTACACAGAGCCCCCCAACTCAGCATGACTCTTGTTTTACCTGTAATCATGATCAAACTACAATGTTTTTCTATTTGAGATATTTGAGAGAAGACTGCAATCTGAAAATAATGCTCAAGGAAAGTAAGGAGAAAAAATGATCCCAGGGAGCAGGTGAAAAAGAAAATTAAATTTAATCAAGATAAAATGATTTCATACTAAACTCTACTAACAATCTCAAGCATATTTAATAATAAAAATTATCTATAAAATAAGAATGCCCTAAAAATTAGATCACACTGGGTAGTAATGTTATTATTGTTGAAATTAAATAAATGTGCTATTATCGTCATGGCACAAATCTGAGATAATCTCCTAGAAAATATAGCAAAAAATAAGAAAAACAAATAAAGGAAAAGTTAAAAGACATAAAAGATCAATCTAGATCCATCATTTTATTAATATTAATTAACCAGTAAAAGAAAAAGAAGACAGACTAAAGGAAATAATCACAAAACTAATGAAAGGGAAATTCTCAGAACTGAAGAAGGACATTATCTTCAGGTGGGAAACCCATCCACCCTGTATTTAGAAAACAAAGCAAAAAAAAATGATCAAAAAGGAACATACTGAGATATAACATTTTGAAATTTTATAAAGAAATTACCAGAAAGCACTTGAATAGGAAACATATTATAAATTCACTTATAAAGAAAAAAAATAAGCCTGAGAATAAAATTTCTTAAACCAAATTAAAAGTAGGGTAACAGCATCTTTAGTGTTCTGAGATAAAAGGGTCTTTAACTTAGATTTCCATACCATTGTAATGGGATACCATTCTAACAGTTTATGGCTCTACGTTCTCAGGGAATTACATGAAGGTGTGTTCCAGAAAAAGCAGGGAGGAAATCAAGAAAGAGAAAGATAGAGGATCTAAACAATGGAGCACCTTTAGGAGATCAGCAAGGTGAAGTCCAAGGAAAGCAGGTGTGAGCCTGACCTAAAGAGTCATCAATGTAGATGAAATTAAGGAGACATGAATTTTTTTGAGGCTGATGTATGGGAAACAAAGGAGAATCTATAGTTTTGAGTGCCCTTAGATATATGATAAAGGCAGAAAATACAAGGAAATCTAACAATGGAAGTAAAACAGAACCAAACAGGTAAGGGCAATCATAGTACAACACTTGTTTCTATAGTAAGTATCTTTTTTTTTTCTATAGTAAATATCTTAATAAAAATCCCAATAACATAAATACTATTTACAAGTTTTCCAGAATAAAGCACAGACAGAGGTGTATGTTACCAACCGCATGCTATAAAAGTAAGAAGGAATATTATGGGGAACATTTTATCACCAACACTCATGTCATGGGTTTTGCCTCACATCATTGTGGTCTTGTCTTCCATCTCTGCATGAGGTTTAAACTCAAAGGTAGAAAGATTCTTCAATTAGGACAGCAAGCTTGACTGACCTGAATGATGTTTCTTCTAGAGAGTAGGGACAATATCAGTGGGTAATAATATATAGCAACAAAGCTAGCATTGGCAAGAAAGCATAGGTGGTTAGAGAAAAAGGAAAGTATTTACCTCATTCTGGTTATAGGGGGTTGATATGTTAGAAGAAACAAGGATAGAGTTCCAGAGAGGAAGGAGGGAAAATAAAATATTTACATTCATTCATTTATCATTCATTTTAACTCATTCATTTATTATTCACTTAACACATACTGATTGAATGTATAATATGTTATAGTTAGTATTCCAGCTGCTGAGGTATAAGCACCAAATAAAATTGGCAAAAATCTCTCCTCTTATGGAGTTTAATTCCAGTGACTAGCAAGAGCTAATACTTGCTGCTCTTACTGTGCACTTTATATATGCCAACTTGTGTTTATTGATTTTCTACTTTCTAGGACAGAACCAGGATTTAGGGATGTGGGTAGTAGATATACTGGAGACAATAATATTGAAGGCAGGAGCTCTCCCCACTTCCTATCCAAATGGAAATGGATTGTGAACTGCCTAATCCCCAAGACCCTCACCTCTACCAAAGCCAGCCCAGATTTGCATGGTTGGGCAAAAGAAGGCATTTTAGTTCCTCCAGTCCAATCACACTTTCTTTATGGCATTGTATATAAATTAGGACAAACTAAGCTATAGTCAGAAGCAATCACTACATCTTAGTAGTTCAGCACAGCAAGCATTTCTTTCTCATTGATATTTTATTTCGCACCTTGGGGTCTCTAAGCTGTACAGTCACCCAGAGATGATGGGTGGAGGCTCCATCACTAGAAACAGGTAGCTTCTTTAATTACTCTGGAAGGAAAAGAAAGATCCTGGAGAATTCTATATGGGCTTGTTAATGCCTCATTTTGGGGGTGACTCAAATCCTTTTTGCTTATATTTCAACGGCTCAAAGTAGTCATAAAGCCCAATCTAACTACAAAGTTGGAAGTAATAGTGTATCAGCAGGAGCATACAGTGCACGGAGGGTAGTGCCCCTGCCCCAGCTTCTAAATGAGGAAGTTTCAATGAAATAGAATTTTAAAAGCAGCAAATCTGAGATCTAGCAAGAGTTGCAGGGACTTTCTAGATAGTAGATACAATGAACCAAATGGAACCTGTGACTTATAGTAAATTAGCAGGCACAGGGGCAGAGTGGCAATAGGAAGTAGATTCAGAGGCTTCTTTGTAATGGAGAGACCCAGGTGACAGTGAGTTAGCTGTTAGATGGAGGTTGATGGTCCTGGATCAAGCCAAAAGATATCAGATCATGAATTTCATCAAAAACCAACCTCACTATCTAAGTTTCACAAATTACCCAAAGCCAAAGAAGTTAGAGGAACTCTATATGACACTCAGATTAATTTAAAGACCTGTTTAAATCCCTTCCTATGGTTTCTCGACCCCTCAACCCCCATTCATCAAGATGTTTTCTTAAGGAGAAACAAGGGTGGGAGAATGTGGTAGACACAAATAGGCACTGTCTGAACTCTTTTCAAGGAAGGATGTTAGTTCTTTGCCTCAACTGAAAAGAGCCATCTTGTCCAAGAGCATGTCTTACTCAAAGTTGCCTATATTCAATGACTGATGCTGGTAGAGGTTGAAATACCCAGGCATTTTGGCTCACGATACCTCTGATGGGCCATTTATTTTTTTTTTTAAGTGTTAATACCAGTATGGTTAACCTACAGTGTTATATCCCCAACCCACCTTCCCTCTGGTAACTATGAGTTTGTTCTCTATAGTTAAGAGTCTGTTTCTGTTTTATTTCTCTCTCTCTTTTTTTCTTTGGTCATTTGTTTTGTTTCTTATATTCCACAAATGAGTGAAATTATATATTTGTCTTTCTCTGACTTATTTTGTTTAGTATTGTACTCTCTAGCTTCATCTATGTTGTTGCAATTGGCAAGACTTCATCCTTTTTATGGCTGAATAATATTCCGTGTGTGTGTGTGTGTGTGTGTGTGTGTGTGTGTGCATACATCTCATCTTCTTTATCCATTCATCTATTGAACACCTGGGCTGCTTCCATAATTTAGCTATTATAAATAATGCTGCTATAAACATAGGGGTGCACATAACCCTTTGAATTAGTGTTCTTGTATTTTCTTAGAAAATAGCTAAGAGTGTGATTACTGGATAATAGGATAGTTTTATTTTTAACTTTTTGAGTAAACTGATAGGCTGTTTTTAATCCAGAGTTTCCTGTGGAATTAGCTATTTTTTTTAATAGTTCAGCAGGGTAATTGGACTTTTTCCTCTGCCCAATCTTGCTTTCTTTGATTTGCTTCCACAAGTGTTGATCCCTCATAAACATCTTACATGCTACACTCCATCTCAGCTTCTGCTTCTAGAGAATATAATCTGAAATAGCTAGTGTCAGCAATGGTACAAGAAAGGGAGTGATGAAATGGGGTTATGGGGCTGAATCACTTTTCTTCCAGTCCCTAGTGTTAGGTGAATCCAGATGACATCCTTGGCACAAGGCAGTAGTTCAACTGTTAAATCTCTCACTGTCAGTGATTTGAGATGGTTTACAGGTAGGAGGGAATATACTAGTTGATGTAATTTGTCAGACTTTTGAAAAACACAGGCAGACAGTAACGATAAAGACAGTGGGTTTGAAAGGTTATTGCTAAATGCCATTGACACCTAGTTAAATATGACAAAAGACTTCAGGGATTAAAGAGCAATTGAAAGTAAAGTGTGAAAGCTATAGGGCTTTCCTGGAAGCTTACAAAAGAAGTTCTCTCCTGCTACAGTGGGGAGCAGAGACACAGGAGGACCAGGCTCAGAACCTAATATGGTGGCTGTATTCTAGAGTATGGCAAATACCCAAGCATAGACATTTTTCTGCTAAGGTGAGAGCCCTAATTAGAAAATGAATAGGAACAGGGCCCTTTGGATAGATGATCGCAAATGTTTTGAATCACTTGCTGTCCCTGAAACTTCTGAGACTACAAAATGGCCTATCTTTTCCAGCTGACACTTCCCTGCCCCGAAGACGATATTAATTATAGAAAAACAGAAAAACTTTCTCTACATACCAAAGGGGCAAGTGCACATATCTGCCACTGCTGAACATAAGAGAGAATGAATCTAGAGGTAAAATGGAAGTCAGGCAGTTGAAGGGAGGAGATGACCGGAAAGGAAGTGAGCAAACACTAAGTCTGCAATTTGGTGGAGTGCCAACCGACACAGATCCAGACAGAGATGGTCTCTACAGTTGATAGAATACAGAAATAAAGATGTAACTACGTTATTCAAATTACAGAACTAACCTATGGAAGATAAATTTATATGAACATATTGGATGGAGGAGTAGAGAGTACTGGTGGTGTTAATATCCATGAGTTAATCTCTATTAGTAGGAAGTAAGCAGAAAATACCTAAAATTGGTGAAGCTATAATATGAACATTATATGCAGGTATGAATATACTTAAAAAAACTTGAAAAGATAGCTAAAAGAAACAAATGTGGGTGCTTTTTGAAATGAATTGATTTGTATGGAGAGATACTTGATAAATTATTATCTCTACAAATCATTATTATTTAAATATTTAACTACTTGCCTGCCTTAAGCTGATTAAAACTCACATGTGCACACACACAGGCATAGCACTTGCCAGCCACCCTTTATATCTACCTTATGTTCAGCATATCTTTCCTGTTTCCCGAATGTATCACTAATTCTCCTTTGATTCTTCATAATATTGCTATTACTATAAAAACAGTTTTTTAACTAGTTTCCCTGTGTATACTTCTGTCCCCTTTTTATCACTGCTCTAAACACCCAATCTCTTCATTGTAGCTAGAATAATTTTCCAAAACTGTTTTTTAAATAATTTAAGTAATCTCTACACCAACACGGGGCTCAAAATTATAAAACTGAGATCAATAGTCACATACTATGCTGACTGAGCCAGTCAGGCACCCCCCAAAACTATTTTTTGATCATAATATTTCCTTGCTTTATCAAGTCCAGAGTTTCCTCTTACTCTATAAAATAAAATTCAAATAAATAATATATGACTCACACTCTACTTCTTTCCCAATCTCCCAGCCTTCTTCAGTCTTACCAAACTTCCAACTGGTCCCTCCTCTCCAGTCCCAACAAACTGATTTTGTAATATGTTATGTACCTTGTATCTCTCTGCCTCTAAATTCTTCAGCCTGGAGCATGTTCCTCATTCCTTCTCCCTCCATTTCATTAGGTCTTCAATTTAAAAGTTGTCTTACTCCAAGACTTTTCTTTCAGTTCAAGACTAGGTTGGAACACCCTGTCATATGTTCCCAAGCATCCTGTAGGTTCTGAGTAATATATCATGTCCTTCAATTACTTGTTAAACACATACCTTACTTTCTAACAATAGAAAGTTAAGTTATTGTCCTCTTCCTGAGGACAGAAACCATTCTGTCCATTACATATACATTATATTATGTATATTCCTATATATTCCTATATATTATATATCTTGTATATATTTCTATATGTTACATATATTCTTATATATATATATGCAAATGTTTATATACTTTTATTTTTCATGTACTCAGGTGCTTAGAATAATCATTAAGACCAGGTTTTTATTTAAATAGTTATGTAGGAGAAGTTGAATTCTTAGAAGACTTGAAATTAGTAGCAGAATGGCAATAAACAAAGGAAGACTACATTTTAGACAAATTACAATGCTTTCCAAATCCATTTAATACATTCTACAATAATATATACTAATCATTGAGAATATGGTGTGCTGGGTCAATGTTTGATAGTCAATAACTCCACAGTTCAACAGATAAACTCTCTTTGTCGAAAGTATTCCTAAGGAGAAATCCATTTTCTAAGTAAAGTGAAAACTTTTTAGTAATATAATACTAAGTATAAATTACTCATAATGACTTTAGTGGTGAGTAAGCTAAGTATTTTTATAATGTTCTTCAAAATATAAACAGTTTTATCTTCCTGGAAGATGCAACAGGCAGGTATAATCACATTTAATTTTCTTTTTCACATTTAACAGAGAAACACACAAAAAATAAATAAAAGAAAGGAAAATCAGTAAAATTGGTCTCAGTTTCTTCACACCAGGTGTCCTCAATTATTTAAATGGCATGTTTTCCTGATATAATGCTTTCTCTACACCAAAAATACCCCATCTCACAGGCAACAAGCACCAACAGAGCTTTTATTTACATTGATTCTATTATGTGGCTCATCTCAATCTGTATAAAAAAAACCTCAGAAAAATATATGGACATCATCACTAATGCTCCTCATTACAGCTTTCTTTTCTCTTTAGCTTGGTAAACAGCTCATATTTACTTTCCTCTTGTTACATTGCATGCATAAATATTATTAGACATATGACAAGGACAGGATTTTTAGTTTGTCTTTTCTTCAAGTTGATTTGTAATATCTTGCATAGACTTCTGCTACCTTACCCTGTCTAATCCTGCTGGTATTGACTCCTTTAAAAGGGAACACACTGAAATATGTCTAAAGAGTCTTCACTGAAGGTCTCGGTTAGTAAAAATTTGGGCCCTGTCCTGTTTTGCTTTTACTAGTACTATATTTTTTAAGTAACATGTTTCTAAGCTTTTTCTAAACTGGATTTCATGTTTTTAAGGAGTACAATATCCTTGGTGATTCTACTGAACTCTGATCCAAACTCATGGGTCTGAGGTAAGATATGTAACAAAACAATTTCTAATACATTTCTTTAAACGTGTATTTTTCACAGCTAAGGCAAAATTGAAGGTTGAGCAGCCAATTCAGTTTCAAGGAGGACTGAGAGAAATGAAATTTTGGCCATTTGTGAATTTCTTGAGTGCTTATTATGTTCCCAGCACTTCGCTCACAATGACTTTTGACAGAATTTAAGCAAAGCCAATGGTCATTCTATAGATGACAAGACCCCAAGGCTTTAGGCTGCTGAATTATTTCCAGAACAGAAGATAATTGGTATCTTCAATTTGTGTTATATAAAGTTGGCTTTGGGGACATTTAATATTACAAATCCAGTTCTTTAGAAAAATCACACAAATTAAAATAATTACTCTGAAAGAGGTCTATGAGAACCTGTTTTGGGGTTTTAAGATGTCCTACACACTCTGAGAACCAAAGAATTTTGTGATGTCACATACATAATACCATATAGGTATTTCATGATAGATAATGAAAGAATATGTGGGCAGTAATAATGGAAGATGAAAACCTGATGCAGTGGAACCGATAAACTGGCAGTTCGAAGCCTGGTTCATTCACTTAATAGGCTCTAGAGTCAGGTGACAGGTTAAAGGTCATTGAATCTTAGTGTCTTCTTATATTAAACTACCACTTAACTTCCAGAGCTCCAGGGGGCATAACTTAAATGAAATAATCATGTCAAGCTCCTGTTTAATAATAAGTTGTTTAATAAACATTAGTTCTCCTCGCCAAGATCCACTGGTTACATTTCTCTGGAAGTCACACAAATACTAGTGATTTGGTGACTTTCTCTGAAATTGGTTTTTGTTTTCATGTTGTTTCTTTAGTGACTTCCTAAGGCTACTTCCTGCTGGAATACTGCATTGCTCTATGCATTCTGATGGGTTTCATCCAGCACCCATATACTGGGTGTAAAATAACAGAAACCTCTTTCCAACTCCTGCTGGGCTGGGACCCCCTCCCCTGGGGAGTTCAGCTCGCAGTTCTGTTACTCATCATAGGTGTGAGACCAGGACTGACTTCAAAACTTATAAAATCCATTCCAGATGTAACATCAACTCTACTTAACTACTAATTATTTTATTCTCCACGTGTTTCAGAAAACACTTCATACAAATTTTATATTTTATGTGCCACTTATGTTACATTTCTCCTTTATATCTCAGTTTCTTATAAGAGCCTCAGAAGGCTGAAAGAATGAAAATACCTGCATAAAAGTCAATATGTAAATCTCCTTAATGTCTTTTTGCTCCTATGAGCAGGTTGTAATTCTAAATTCATCATTTAATTGAACTCCACTTTTCATTAAAGCATTTTTTCAGTATGTCAATACTGCGACAGAAAATAAGAGGTTAACAAGTATCAAATATCCAAGAAGTAGGTTCAAATGTGGTCGACTTCAAGGAAAACATTCATCAGACATGCCATTGAGACATTATGCCAGTTTCCACAGAAGGTTTTGAGCTCATTTGTGTACTTTTTGGTTGAAGATGAGTTTTTTTATATACAAAAAGTATATGTGTGTGTGTGTGTATACATAATTATATATCATAATTTTTATACACACATTCTTTCCTCATTTTAGTAAGACCATTCCAGTGTTTCATTGAGAATTTTTTCCTCCCATGTTCTACATGGCACTCAGAGGACTTGACAAAGTCAGAGTATAAGTATGTGACTAAAGCAGACAGATTCTCCTTCCAGGGCCATGTGTGTGTATATATGTGTGTGTGTGTGTGTATGTGTGTGTATATATATATATAGTTTTCATGTTGTTTTTAGTGACTTCCTAAGTCTACTTCCTGCTGGAGTACTGTATTGCTCTATCCATTCTGATGTGTTTCATCCAGCCAGGAGTCCCTGATGGTTGTGGTATGTGGTATTGCTTGGCATGCAGACTGCCTGTTGCACTTTGGCCAGGTCTCCCCCAGGCACCACTGTGGGGGGCTGGTAGTTAACTCCAACCTTGAAACCTACGGGACACCAGTCCACAAATTGGATAGTGTGCTTGGTGTTGGTAGTGGCAATGGTGGCATTCACATCCTTGGGCACCACTTCTCAGTGGTAGAGCATACAGCAGGCCATGTATTTGCCATGGTGAGGGTCACACTTGGCCATCTGGTTGGAAAGTTCAAAGCAGGTGTTGGTCGTCTTTGTCACAGATAGCTGCTCACGGTAGGCCTTCTCAGCTGAGATGATGGGTTGAGTAAGTCACCAGGTGGATGCGGGAGTAGGGCACCAGGTTGGTGTGGATCTCTGTGAGGTCTGCATTAAAAGCCCCATCTATGTGCAGGGAGACAGTAATGGAGGACACCATTTGGCTGATGAGCCGGTTGAGGTTGGTGTAGGTGGGGCATCTGATGTCCAGGTTGTAGAGGCAGAAGTCATAGATGGCCTTGTTGTCCACCATGGAGGCACAGTTTAAGTGCTCCAGGGTGGTGTGGGTGGTCAGGATGGAGTTGTAGGGTTCCACAACCACTGTGGATGCTTAGAGTGCTGGGTAGATGGCAAATTCCAACTTGGACTTTTTGCCATAATCAACAGAAATCCTCTATCAACAAGGAGGTGTAGCCTGAGCCAGTGCCAACCCTAAAGCTATGGAAGATTGGGAAACTGTGAAGCCCAGTGCACTAGTCTGTCAGTTTTCAGATTTGCTCCAGTGCGAAATCGATGATTTCCTTCCCCACTGTGTAGTGGCCTTAGGCATAGTTGTTGGCGGCATCTTTGCCAGATATCAATAGTATATTATAATATATATATATATCTGTATATGCATGTATGTATGTTGTGTGTGTGTGTATATGTGTCTGTTTGGAGCCTAACTTCTTTCATGTAGCTTTAATCATTAGAGATTTATATATTCTAAGGGCATAGATCAGCAGTTCATTTCATTTTTACTGCTATGTAGGAGTCTTATTTTTTTTTTTAAAGATTTTTATTTATTTATTTGATAGAGAGAGCATGAGCAGGGGAGAGCAACAGAGAGAGGGAGAAGCAGGATTTCTGCTCAGCAGGGAGCCCAACATGAGGCTGGATCCCAGGACCCTGGGATTATGACCCAGCCAAAGGCAGATGCTTAACTGACTGAGCCAGCCAAGCACCTCTAGGTAAGAGTCTTTAGTCTACTTCTTCCACAGCTTACCTATTTAGCAGCCAAAGGCAGTACAGACTTTTTAGCAGTTATGAATATTGCTACTATAAACATTTGTATATGGATTTTTTGTTTGAACTTTGTTTTCATTTTTATTGGGTAACATTCTTAGACCCCAATAAAGAGTGAAATAATGAAAAAAAATATATATGTTCAGGCTATCTATTTAGGCTATCTATTGAATGAGCTTTATGAGTTTTGTTACTTTGTACTGCTCAAGGAATTTATTGATTACAGCTATGTTGTCAAATTTGTAGGCATAAGATTGTTCATAGTATTACATTTTATAGTTGATGTCTATAGGATCTGAGCTGAGGCCTTCTATATTTCATTTCTTATACTTCCAAGTTATGACTTCTCTTTTTTATTGTATTGTATTCTGATTTATCTGATCAATTTGGCTAGAGATATACTGATTTCATTGATCTTTTTAGAACCAATTTTCAGTTTTACTGATTTTTCTCTAATCTTTTCTATTCTTTTTTTTTTTTTAGCACAAACACATTTATTTGCTAACCAAAGGGATGATCCTAATTAAATCAACACTTTGAAATAGTTGCATGTAAAATGTTTGTGATAAAGATAACAACACAGTAATGGAAAAAAAAAAAAGCAGGAGGGAGATTTGCTCATTGAACTGAGCTTGTTCATCCTCACGCTAATTCCTGTCCAAAATGATGATGGAATTTTTACTCTACTTTTTCATAGACCCGAGTACAGGTGACATTGTTCATGACGCATTCCACCACTAATTTCCCATTTTCCAATTTTCTTGTGATTGTGCTTTCCTTTCCATCCCATTCCTGATGTTGAACCAACGCGCCGTCTGTGAAGTTGCAGACAGTCTGAGTTTTTCTGCCATCAGCTGTAGTTTCTTCAAACTTCTCTCCCAGGTTACATGAAAACTGCGTTGTTTTCAAAGTGCTCTCAGTTTTTATGGTGAGGTTTTTGCCATCAGAAGAGATGATGCAATCTGGTTTGGCCATCGCACCCACTTTTCGCAGAGCCATTCCTACTCCTACTTCCTTCATGTATTCGTCAAAGCCTTTGCTCTCCACTAAGGGCCATCTTCCGACCAGCTGCTGAATGGTGGCCATGGTGGGCGCGGACCGGCGGGCGGGCCGAGCGAGCAGAACGGAGTGGGGCGTCGGGAGCGTGGCTTGCCTAATCTTTTCTATTCTTAATGTCATTGTTTTCATCAATTATCTTTACTGTATCTTTCTCTTTGGTATAGGTTTAATATGCTTTCCTTTTTTTAATTTTTAAGAGATAAATTTAGAGGGCTAATAGAAGAATTTCTTTATTTTCTAATTAAAGTGCTTATTGCTATAAAATATCCTCAACCCACTGCTTTACCCATATGAAACAACCCACACCCTAGCCAAAAATTTACCTATAGCATGAGGATTGAGTCTAGACAGTCGAACTGGTTCTCTAATTTGTTGGTATTATTTTTACCTTCAGTTCACAGCAACTTCAAATTTTCCTGTTCTGTGTCCTTTTAAGATAGAGAGGTTTAGAATTTTTCTTCTCCCAGTTTTCCTCATCCACTCCTTTACCTTAGGCTTTCCTGTATGACTGTGTTGCAGATAGATTTTTCTCTGACCTCTTATGCTTTTTCAACAGTAACCCCTTTCACTTGTCACTCAGTACTTGCTAACCTGATGGTTGGCGGTCAGAGAGGTTACCTTGTCATCCTCCTTAACTTCATTCTTTTTTTGTAATTTAGTTTAATTTAATTTTTTCAGTGTTCCAAGATTCATTATTTATGTACCACACCCAGTGCTCCATGCAATATGTGCCCTTGTTGATACCCACCACCAGGCTCACCCATCCCCCCACTCCCCTCCCCTCTAAAACCCTCAGTTTGTTTCTCAAAGTTCACAGTTTCTAATGGTTCATCTCCCCCTCTGATTTCCTCCACTTCACTTTTCCTTTCCTCCTCCTAATGCCCTCCATGTTATTCCTTATATTCCACAAGTAAGTGAAACCATATGATAATTGACTTTCTCTACTTGACTTATTTACTCAGCATAATCTCCTCCAGTTCCATCCATGTTGATAGAAAAGTTGGGTATTCATCCTTTCTGATGGCTGAGTAATATTCCATTGTATATATGGACCACATCTTCTTTATCCATTCATCTGTTGAAGGGCATCTTGGCTCCTTAACTTCATTCTCAAGCAGAACCTTTGTCCCTATGCCTGACAGGTGGTAATTTATCTGTGACCCCATCCGCTTCCTCCAGCATTGGGAAATCACTAATGGTCTGGGACCTGGATGATTTTTGCTCCTCCTCTAGGGTTAATTGGCTCTTTCTTTTATATTTCTTCACTATGATCTTAGATGTCAGAGTTTGCTAACTTTTTCTTAGCAACTGAAGACTTTTGTTCCTTAGGGCCTATGTGAAACTTTATTCTTTTCTGTATTTGTGGCTGTTCCCCTCCTCTAGACCTACACCACCCAAGAAGGCTTTGTCAGGTCTCTTTCCCACACCATTCTATCTTGTAAGCACCCAACAAAAGCCCATCAGGAAGAGCCTATGAGAGGATACAGTTTCCCCTTGAATCTACAGCACTCAGAATTTCTCTATTACTTCACTAGCCTATACACAACCTTTAGTAATTTGTTAAAGAGTTTAGTTAATTTTTATTATCTGTTCGAATAGTTGTGCTGTCTTTCTTCATACCACAAGTGGGTCAGTGCTCATGTTTCATCTCTTCTGGGAGAACCAAATTATACCTTCGATTGGTATAATTAGCATGAGATTATAGTGTTTCATATGTAGTTCTGTTATATTATTTTACAGTTTGATATACCTTCACTTTGAACCTTTAGACATAAAGTGAAAACAAATATTTTAATGATTTTACCTAATTCCCTTATATTTCCTACAGCATAATATATTAAACCAAATTAATTTCTTCTTAAATTCTCAATGCATAATAATCAAACTATTTTTATGTTTTTAAAGTTTCTTCTGGTTTTTTTTTTAAGTTTTATTTATTTATTTTAGAAAGAGAGAGATAGAGTGAGTGTTTATGAGTGGGAGAAAGGCAGAGGGTGAGGGAGAAAGAATCCTCAAGCAGATTCCCCACTGTACAAGGAGCCTGACATAGGGCTTGATCCCAGGACCCCAAGACCATGACCTGAGCCAAAATCAAAAGTCAGCTGCTAACAGACTGAGTCACCCAAGCACCTCTCTTTTTTGTTGTTGTTGTTGTTTTTTTAGTGATATAATCTGTATGATCATTTTCCTATATAAATTCTACAGATTATCTGATTCATTTAAAATTTTCAAACTTAGGATGCCTGGGTGGCTCAGTTGGTTAAGTGTCTGCCTTCAGCTCAGGGATCAAACCCCACAATGGGTTCCCTGCTTGGTGGGGAGTCTGCTTCTCCTTCTTCTTCTGTTACTTCCCATATTTGTGATCTCTCTCTCTCTGTGTCAAATAAAAAAATAAAATCTTTAAAAAATAAAATAAAATTTTCAAACTTTAGGGATGCCTGGATAACTCAGTTGGTCAAGCATCTGCCTTCAGCTCAGGTTATGATCTCAGGGCCCTGGGATTGAGTCCCACATCAGGCTCCTTGCTCAGCAGGGAGCCTTCTTCTTCCTCTCCCTCGGTTTTCCCCCTGCTTGTGCTCTCATTGTAGGTGGGGCGTAGGGGAGTATTGTATTCATTTGGTGTAGGTAGCACCAAATGGATACAATACAATCTTTAAAAAAATAAAATAAAATTTTCAAACTTTATTAAGGTCTGTGCAGGTCCCAACGTGTCTGTGGTTTGGGGTTGCTATCTGTCTTTTAAAGCAAAGTAGAGGGTTTGTCTTCTGGGAAGACAAAAATTGTCTTCTCCTCTGAAAATGCCTTCTACAGAGAGGGTTTTGGCATCTTCTGGAGTAGGGAAGCAGGGATTGAGTCCTCATGAGTCTGATATTTTAGGTGAGGTAGAGAAAGACAAGAGTGCTTATAACCAGAAAGTCCAGAGTTGAATGTAGTTACCTCCAGAACCCATTACTGTTAACTAAGCCTGGGCTTCATGACAGTCCTAGAAATGGGCTCCTTAACAATAAAATAATAGTAATATAGTTACAAAATAAAATAAAACTTTCAGAATTTACCACTGTGAGATTTTATATTGGATATTACTTTTACGAAATTTAAATTTTCTAAGTCAAAACTAGATTTTTGGAATGAATATTAAATTGTTATTTAAATATCTAGGCAATACTAGTTTTGTTTTGTTCTCTATATTCAGTATAATCAGTATCATTTTATATTGATTATTTTTAGCTCATCTAATTCTTCTAAGATAATTTTTGTAAATTTTAATTGCAACAAATGGATAGAGATCCATAGAAATGTATGCTTACATCTTTAGTATATTTTGGTTTATGCATTTTAGCTATTACAATTTTTCTGTTATTTATTTTTACAGTAATGTTTATTAGGTACTGGATAGAACTTATGTTTTTATTGCTGGATCAAAGAGCAACAAACATAAACAGGGCCAAAGCTTTCAATATGGACAAACAGTAGGGACAAAATATATTTTTTAAGGAGAAAGATGTTAAGATATCATTCCGGGCTAAAGAAAGGATATGAATAAAGCCTAATAAAGTGCAAGAATCATCAAACCAATGACAAGGGAAAGGGTGGGTAGTTAAAGAAAACTAACACAGAAGAAATAATGAGGCTATATTGGGAAAATAGGAGACAGAATATTAAACATTTCAGTGTGGCCCGTAGAGCTTGTGACTAATAATTGCAAAATGGGCCATGTCAAGAAATAGTGTGGGTTGGATTCTCAGCAATTCTTCCCTCCTTCATAGAAATCTGGGAAGAGGTTTTTAAGCAATATTTTTAAAGTACAACATATTCTTGGAAATATATTCCTTCTACAAATATGATCACTAAAGTAAAGTGTTTGTTGTGCATGTTGTGTGGGGCTACATACTTCTTCCTGAATCTTTACTTATTAGCAACATTGTCCCTATATACTAAATAAATAATTAATATCCAATCCTTAAACATATCCTTAAAAGGAGTGTAGAGTGTGCATATAGAAGGAAAAATAAATATATTATTCACACAACCAAAATTTAACAAAGGTAAAAAGCAAAAAAAATATTTTTTTTTAAATTTTACATTGACCAATATAACTAAGAGTGTGTGTGTTTGTGTGCGTGTGTCTATATTTTGGTTAAGAGAATTGCTGAGCAGTAATTTAGTCCGATAATGAAATGTACTACTTTCTTTAACATTTTTGTGATGGTCAATGTGTATTTGCATATCCAGAAAACATAAAAGGTATGTGTATTTTGATTGTGTTATTGCAACCAAAATCACCCCTGATAACATTTGGGCACCAAAAGAACAGGTTTAACTTTATATCAATCCACACTTGGAGAAAAGTATTTTCAAAGATGAACATCACTCATTGCTGATTTTTTTCGTAAGTATCACCAATTTTTACTCCAGTTTCATCAGGCTACAATTATGAACAACTCTCAGTAAAGAACTGCACAACCTACTACAAAAATAGGTAAAAGAGGAATAATCTGATATTCATTTGGTATGTGGGAGTTTTGTCTTCTTCATAAATTCAAGTCACCCATTCTTTCTTTCATTTGAAAATATCTATTAAGTACCAGAAACTATGTTAGGCATTGAGGAGATGGCAGTGAATGAAAGTGACTAAATCCCTGGCTTCCTGGATATCTTGTTTATCCTTGAGTAAGGCAGAATATAAAGAAAGTATATAATATATTCATTGATGGTAAGTGCAGTGGTGGATAAAAGAGACAGAAAGGAAAATAGGAAGTATGTGTGTGATGAGTGACAATTTTATTTTTCACTGGAGAATCAACTAAGAAAGAATTTAGCAGTATTCTGATGCAGGAATGGGGACAAATTACTCACAACTATCAGAATGTAAAGGCAGTGGAAATAACAAAGAAATGACTTTGGTTCAGAAGCATGCCTGATCTGCTGATAAAATACAAGTAAGCTATCATAAGAATTTTGGAATTTACTCTGACTGGGATAGGAAGGTGTTAAAGGGTCTGCACAAAAAGATCAAGTGATATGACTGTTTCAGTGGGGTCATCTGGTAGCTTTACAGAGCATAGTCTGTTGGCAACTGGGAGCATTAGCATTAGCTGGCTAATGAGTCATGATAATGGCCTGTTTCCATGTGTTTGTGTGGGGGCAGCAAAAATGATCAAATTCTAGTATATTATGAACATAGAGGCAATAGATTATCTTGATTGGTAGGATGTGAGAAAAAGCAAAAATGATTTAAAGAGTTTTTGTGTGTGTTTTTTTTTTCCTCCTGAGCAACTGAAAGGTTAGAATTCTCATTAACAAAATGGGAAAGGCTATATAAGAGCAAGTTTGGAGGGAAAGATGAATATTTCAATTTTGGTCACATTAATCTTGAGTGCTCAAAACAAGATAAATTGGGGGATAAGTAAAGATATCGTGTAGAAAACTGGATATACAAGTCTGAAATTTCAAGGGAAAGACAAACTGACAATGGAAAGTTTGGTGTGATTATCATCATCATATATTTTGTATCAATGTCATTATATTGGATAACATTTCAAGTCATTGAAAATAAACTTCCAAGTGAGGAGAAATAATCTGATGAAGTCCAAGAGCAGAGCACATTTGAGAATCAGGAGAAAAGGAATAACTATCAAAGGATAATGAGAAGGAAATAATCAGTTTCCATTCACAGTCATGGGATATTTTTAAATTGTCAGTCATACTGATATGATATACTTTAATCATTAAAATGGTATATTGGAAAGAATATTATATTCCTGCTACAGATGAAGAAAATAATTTGGGGGATCATCTTACTCAAGAGCACATGTTTTAAGTAGTGAAGTTTATATTTGTATTCTGATGTTGGAATTTCAAGTCAAGTAAATTTTATTTCACACTATTCAACTATATGATGGTTCCTTCTGTGTGTCTTTGGGTCCACCAGATGCAAATATCAACTCTGAACACTGGCTTAAATATTGCATTACAAACTTGTGTGTCATCCTTGCAAAAGGGCCATGCTAATCTTCCATGTATTATTCCAATTTTAGTATAGGTGCTGCCTAAGTGAGCACTAATATTGCAAAAAGAATATCAGCCAGAACAATTTTGCAAACATCATCAGAGGTGATACACAAAAACCATTAATTTTGTAAAGATTTTGAGATGGGCAAGGAGGATAGAAGATTTTGAAACAATTGAAGGGGAATGACAGGAAATATGGAAAGTTTGGGCTCTGTAAATAAAAATTGGGCTTAAATATGTCATTCTGTAGAATTCCTGGGTTGTCAAGGATCAGGATAAGGCACTAAGTTTCTGATACATAGCATTACAAATATGATGTCTTTGTTAGCTATGAAACGAATAGGAAAGAAGAATGTAAAAAGCACAATACCAGTTTTAACAGAAGCTCAAAAAACAATTAAACACCTACTAGCTAGATAATGGAGTCCATACTATTTTAAAGATACCAATTGAATCCTATAATATGGACACTTCTCTTGTTTTTACTTTTCCTACTAATTCTCAAGTGCCATGATTCTCTCCATGCAGGAATTTCAGAATCTCCATTTTATCTCATTTAAACCTTCCTTATCTCTGTATTTCATGACAATTTTTCTCAATATTTATAATATAGATACCTAATACAATAGCTATAGCAATGAACTAAGAAGTAAAAAAAAAAAAAGGAAAAAATCTTTCACTTAACTTTTCAATATACATTGCTAAGGATCTCTTCTAGTCAGAATAACTTTAAATGCTAATAATTTATATTATAGATGAGTTGGGTGGCTCAGTTGGTTAAGCATCTGCCTTCAGCTCGGGTCATGATCCCAGGGTACTGGGATTAAACCTGCATCAGGCTCCCTGCTCAATGGGGCGCCTGATTCTCCCTCTCGCTCTGCTGCTTCCGCTATTTGTGCTTACTCTCTCTCTCTGTGTCAAATAAGTAAATAAAATCTTAAAAAATAAAGAAAAAGATGAGTTGGCAAAGTTATAAAATATCTCATCTCCTCTTTTTGATATCTATATAATATTTCTGAGTTTTATAGTATCAATTTTCAGATGTGCATGTGGCACAATGATGTCTCATAAAACTCAGTTTATCAATATTTATGAATACATTCTATGGATCACAAAACTTGCTAAAAGTTTATAAGGACTAAAGACAATAAAAATATTTCAGGACAATAGTGAAATCACAGGGGCAAGCCATGCTATGGAAAATTCTAGGGCTGATAAGAAGTCTGATTTCAGAAATCTTAAAATCCTAATAAAAGTACCTGTGCGTCATGATGGGCCCACAATATAACCAATTCTATGACATTGGAAGGTCCATAAGGAAAATACTTACCTACTCTGATTCTTCTTGATAGTTGTCTCCATCTGACGTTACGTTATTTGTAGCAGTACAAAAGCCTGAGGAGATCATCTGACATCCAAGATCAAGAAGTAGACTCTGGAATACAATGGATTGTTGCCCTTGCTTTCCATGAGTACTTTTTGTTTTAAACCAATAGTTCTTAAGCATAGTTCATGAACACCAGGGGTCCCTGGGACAATTCCTGGAGGTTTGAAGATAATTTTTTTCCATAAAAATATGAAAAGAGTATTTGCCTTTTTATTATGTTGACACTTGCCCTGATGGTGAAAAAGCACTGGTGGAGTATTTTACTTGCTGTTACTTGACGTAATCACATTTCATGACTGTTCTCCATGCTGTGGGCACCTGAAAACAAGAACGAGATTTTTAAATGTACTCTCACTTCTCCTTAACTTTCTTAAAATAAATAATTAAAGTGAAAGAAAATCACGTTCTAGAAAGTATTTGTTGACTTGAATAACAATCATAAAGCGGTGAAAACAGAAACTCCTCTTAAACTTAATTATAGATACCCTAGTAGTTCTTTGCAGTCAGCTCTTCATTTGCATGAATTATTTTTTCAAAATGAAATGTATTGAAAGAATAAAAAAATGATTGTTAAACAAATCTACATGCATTCAGCAGAGTGTTTTTTCCCCTATGCTTTGAAAAATTTCCCACTCTGTATTGGGGTTTGAATAAATAATAGTATTTATTAATTCACAAAGATTTATATAGCTTTGTGATTATGAACAGGGAGAAATATGAGAAAAGTTAAAGTCTGCAAAACAAAATCTTTAAAGTAAGCAAAAACTTCACATCAGTCAAAAACATTAAAGCTTGATGCTTTGAAACCCCAAGTGCTAAGCCTTGGGCATAAAACAAGAAAATGATGAAGATGACTGAATAAAACACATATTCACCAATAGTTGGCAGGTTTTGAAAAGGTTAAGGTATGAATGTTGGGCTTTATATATATATGTATAAATATGTATTAATGCTTGTCTATAGGTATTTAAAATTATTTAGAGATACCATTCTTCAAGAAAACAGAAAATATAAAAAAATTCATAGATTGAATATGCAATAAAAGAAACACTAAATGCAATATTTAGGACAAAATATCTACACTTGTGATGGCCTTTAAATATCTAGAAAGTGTTAAAAAAAGTACATTTTTTGACATTGAATGTTTAGGTAGAATTTGAAATTTAACTTTTGTTTTTACATTAAATGCAGAAAAGCACTTCCTTTCTCTTAATCAAATGCAGTTTTATGCCTACCAAGCAATGTTCAGAAAAGGCAGAGCTGTCATCAAAAAGCCAATTACAGAAGGATAGTGAAATTCTATATGTAAAGAGAACTTGAGAGGACAAATGCAGTATCTTACAGCTAGAATTTTAGAGTCAGACCTTGATTAAAAATGCCATTAGAGCCCTTATCAATGAAATGTCACTTTTTTTTTACATGTCAATTAGGACTGTCATTCTGGAGGATTCTTTATTTATGTATGCCATTTATTAAACTAAAAAAAATTATCAACCAGACTTACTGTGGTAATCATTTTGCAATATATACAAATATCAAAACATTATGTTGAACAACTGAAAAATATACTAATACATGTGAATTATATCTCAATAAAAACAGACAAAGACGTAAAGACAATTTAACAAGACAGCTATAGAAAAGCACAATTTCAGTTGCTGTTCTTCCAAAAACAGATATTTTTTTGGACCAAATCAAGAATTCTGTGAAAGATATTTTATTATGTGAGAGTCTCAACATGCATTGGACTGGCCTTTCTTGACTCTACAGCTCCTCACTTACATTCAATGTTATCACTTCTTAATTCTACCCACTGTATTCTTACTTTCCTGCTTAAACATACCCCTATTTCATTGTTATTTATTTTGGTATGAACATGCAGTAACAGTTATATTATTTCATAATTATTTTAACAACTGGCACAGTTCCTCTCAATTAGGGAATTCCTTTTATTTGGGGGGGAAAAAGCACCTTGATAGGTTATTAACTTGAGAGATAAGGCCTCAAGGGCTATGTTGGCTGGGGGTTAGTTGAAAAAGATTTTTGTGGCTGCGCTGTATACAATAAGACAGAGGTGTGTTTTCCCCGAAGAATGAAGGTTTTCTGGGTAGAAGAAGGAGCCAGAAATATTAAGGAAACTGAAACAAGGTGATGTTAGGGACAATGAATTATCACTCTCCTTCCCACTCAATGCACCAAGTGAAAGCCAACACATTTTTAAGAATTGTGATGACTTCAGTTCACATTTCAAAATATTTGCAGATATCAAGTAAACCACATCTTTATGCTACTTTATGTGTTCTTTAAATCCTGCCGTATGTTCCTATGTAGTGTAGGCGTTAATGTTTTGTGGAATATGAAGTAGGTGCTGAATTTCACACCTGGGCATATTCTATGTAACAGGAAGAACATAATCCTATCAAGAAGCCAGAGAAAACCATGAGAATATAAGTGTACTGGGAAATTGCAGAGATGTTATGAGAATGCTAAATTTTCATAGGCCATGAGATTCTACTGATACTTTTTTAACTGTGAGAATTATACCTAAGAATGATTTTAAAAATCCTTATTTTCCTTCTCTGCATGTAGCTTAAACAGTGGTACTAAGAAAATAATGCAAAAGGGAAAAGAGGAACCAGCTGGTTCAAAATTCTCATTTAGTCTATGGTTAATCTATCTCATTTATGTTTCCAGAAATTGAACTTTAAAAATCCAAATACATGTATTTAAAAAAAAAAAAAAACGCCTAAGAACTTCACATAAATGCTCTCTTTCTATTTTGAAAATCCTAATTTACTCTTCAACTCCAAAATAAGTTAGTGTCTCTCGTGACATTCATTTAAATGATCAGTGGGTGAGTTATTCTTTGACAAATGCAAATTATCCATTTACTCATTCAACAAAATATTTACTGCCTACTGCATGCCAAACACTGTTATAAGAGTTAAATTCACAAAAATGAAGAAAACATATTCTTCATCTTATATGTACCCAGTAACTAGTAGAATGACAAGTAAACAAATTTGTTTTTATTTTTAAGCAAATTAAAGCCAGTTTCATAGCAAATACATGTAGTAGAATCTGATTTGTTAAAAATTATAAAAATATGTAGATATGAATCCTTGTATGAAACACAAAACACTGAATCTAGTGGGAATAGGGGCAGGAAGGGAAGATAGCAAGTCTATCACTTTTCACTTTACATCTTTATATCTTTCTGTATTATTAGATGTATTTTTGATGTATATGAATATGCACACATGCATATACCCATTATATGTAACATAATATAAATATATTAAATAAAATATAAAATGTAAACAATAATGTGCATTACTATATTATATATATATGAAGAGAGAGAAGAAGAGACAACCACGAGCAAATATCAAGCAAGCACTTTTTACAAATTAATTAAAGTCTGTATTTACTGATGTTTCCTTATTATTCCCTGATAATCCTTTTTCTGTTCCAGAATACCATCCAGGATATTATATTGCATTTAGTCATTGTGTCTTCTTAGACTCCTCTTGGCTGTGACATTTTCTTAGACTTTACTTTGTTTTTTGGTGACTTTGACAGTTTCAAGCATGACTGGTCAGATATTTTGTAATGTCCTTCAATTGGCATTTGTCTGATATTTTTCACATGATTAGACTCAGGTTATGGATTTTGGGGAGAAAGCCACAGACATAAAGTGCCATTCTCACCATATGTCACAGTTACATACTATCATTGTTGATGTTTAGCATCTTGCTGAGATGTTTTTGTCAGGTTTCTCTATGATAAAGTTACTCCCTTTTGCCCCTTTCCACAGTGCATTCTCTGAAAAGAAGCTGCCATAGACAGCCCACACTTGAAAGCCTGGATTATTCCTGGAGGTCAAGCTCAAGAAAGTGTGTGTGTGTACAGGGTGGAGGGTGTGGGGAAGTAAGTGTGTGTGCGGCAAGAAGACTAAGACTCTCAAGAGTTTCTTATTGTTACTATAAGTCACATTAAGCTTCCAGCAATTAGTCAAAATCGCCATTTCAGTGTTTCTACTGTTTATGGTTTTGTTTTTTTTTTTTAAAGATTTTATTTATTTGACAGAGAGAAACACAGGGAGAGAGGGAACACAAGCAGAGGGAATTGTAGCGGGAGAAGCAGGCTTCCTGCCGAGCAGAGAGCCTGATGTAGGGCTCCACCCCAGAACCCTGGGATCATGACCTGAGCCTAAGGCAGACACTTAACGACTGAGCCACCCAGGTGCCCCTCTACTGTTTATGGTTTTAACAGCTTTTGCTCCATGTAAGCAAGTTTCAGCTACTACTCTCTCAGGTCCTCTAGCTTTCTAGATTTCAGGTTGCAGTTTTCCCCTCAATCTCAATTTATCGATAGGTCTGAGAAAAGTCCTCAAATGTTGGTTTGTCCAGCTTTCTCTCATTGAAAAGATAGTGTACTGGTTTGCTAGGGCTGCCATGACAAAGTATTGCAGAGTTGAGTGGCTTAAGTAACTGAAATTTATTTTTTCCCTGTTCTGAGATAAGAAGTCTGAAATCAAGGTGTCAGAGGGTTGGTTTCTTCTGAGATCTCCTTCTTTGGGTTCTAGATGGCCATCTTCTGTCTTCTTCCAAAGTCTTCACATGGTCTTCCCTCTTCATGTATCTGTTTTTTCTCTTCATACGAGGATGCCAGCCAGTCATATTGGATTAGGGCCCACTATAATGATCTCATTTTAACTTAGTTATTTTATCTCCAAATATAGTCACATTTTGAGGTACTGGAATTTAGAATTTCAACATATGAATTTTGAGGGGACATGATTCAGCTCATAACAGATGGCAATAACAATTTTCAAGCTCTTTTACACGTTGGAGCTAAAACAGAGAAGTGCCAGTAAGCAAACCTTTAATGTCAATGTTGTGTGTTGTGCTCAGGTGTGTTAAATATTATTAGCAAAAGGTCCATAGTGAATTATCACTAAATAGTCTATATTAGCTGAGGTTCTGCAAAGAAAGAGAAGCAATGGGTGGTATATATCTATACTATTCCTACATCTATCTACTATATCTGTCTATCTAAAGAGATTTATTATAAAGTATTGGCTCACTTGATTATGAAGGCTGATAAGTCCCACCATCTGCCTGTCATAAGCTGGAGAAATTCAAGAAAATATATGTCATAGTTTGAAGGCTCAAGAGCCAGAGAACCAATGGTCCTAATTACAGTCCAGGTTAGAGATCCAGGAGTGCTGAAGGCAGGAGAAAATCGATGTTCCAGAATCAGAACTAAATAATTCATCATCATTGCCAAGGCCAAAGAGGATAATCTCTTAAACTAGATAGGAATATGACTGTAGTGTCAGGAGCTCAGTTGAGTAGGGAGGGACAGCAAGGTGCTAGGTGTCAGAATGGCCAACTGAAGCAACAAGTCATAACATATTAAATTTCAGTCACTTATTTTAGTAGTATGAGCAAGAGTCATTTAAAAAAAAAAAAAAGGAAAGAAAAGCCAAATCCATTTACTCTCATTGAATGGAACACTGATTAAAGGTCATATGGATCACCATACACATGGGGATTGTTTACTTTTGAAGGAGCCATGAACAAAAGGCTACAGCAGTTTTATAGACTATAGGGAACTGGCAAAGGGAAGAGGTAGGAGTGGAACGACTGGATACTGAGTTGTATTGGGGCTAAGTTTAAGGTTTCTCCCTTCTCCACCTTAAAGGGATCTCCAGAAGTTTCAAGAAGACCTATTCCCATGACCTCATATAAAAAGACCTAGGATGAAGTCACCTGGACTAAAATTGCAATTATGGAAGAGTGTGTGGCAGTCTATGAGAGCCTATTTCTTTGATTACAACTCTTTTCAGAGATGGTGATACACTGGCTGTGTGCCAAGCTCAATATGAGAAAGATAACCACCCCTTCATCCCCCAGTCTCTCAGATAAAGCCTTTGCAATTGCCTATGATCAAGCCAAAGAAAATCACACACAGGTTTTTAACTAGGATTCAGACTTCTCCTATACCTTTGGAGATATAAAAATTATCTCTGAAGGAATTGAAACTTCAGAATAGAAGTAATTATAATTTTCAATATTAGGAAGGTTAAAAATACAAAAGCACATGTTTAAAAATAGTTTTTACATTTCTGGAAAGTTTTGATTATAATGCATAGGATACCCTCATCAATGTATGCAATATGCTTTCAAATACAGCAAATTTACTAAAATTTTCAGAATAGTTAACTTTAAAATCAATGAATGCACAACTGATTTTCATTTGAAATTGGAAAAAGAAATTTGGGAATAAAATTTGGTAAATTTGGGAATCATTGAATAAATCAAGTGAGCTCAACAAGTATCTTTATTGCATTACAATGAGTAAACAACTATATGATCTATATTTCAAAAACCAGTAGTTCTCAAACTTTACCTTAAAAAAGCTTGCAAAAATGCTTATTCTGGTAATAATTGAAGACTTTCTGATCAATATATCACAGGTAAAGCCTAAGATTCTGCATTTTTAACAAACTAGTTGAAATAATTCTTATTTACCTAGACTTTAGACTTTGGGAGACATTGCTATATGATTGATTTGAAGGGCAAAATTATATTATTCTCAAATAAAGGAAAATAGTTTGGGTTGGTGAAAAAAACAGTGTAGTAGCTTTTGTAGTGTCTGATCTGAGATCTGCCGGGGAGTCTTGCTAAAAAAAGTTACCTAGGTAATCTCCTGAGCTCTTAGTTTCTTCATTGTTAGAATAGATTTATTTAATTGCACAATTTCAATGTTTCCATTGGGCTTTAAAATTCTATATGAATAACAAAATAATGATATTATTAGAAAAGTCATTTTACTACTTTTAGAATCACTCAAAGTCTCACAAATAAGTGATTTTTTTTTCAAATTTTGAATTGGCACAGTTTTATTTAAACTATTTCTTGGATTTGAAAAACCTTCACAATCTTATGTACCAAAGGATGCATTCCAGGAAATGGAAGTGCTCACCACTTTATGGACTCCTTCTGTTTATGTCAGGGTGGTCTTTGTGCTTATTTTTATAACTAAAAAAATGACAGATTTTTCATAAAAGAGGTGGACAGTGAGAGATTTATTAATTGATTATAACAATTGATAGTAATGACTATCTCGGGTTTCAATTTTATTTTTCACTTCTTTCTAACAAGTGAGTTATAAATAATTATTTTCTTACATATAGTGAATCCTGAATTCCAAAATGAGAAAAATGAGCATTTGGTGCAATAACACTTTTATTTTAATTTTATCCAACTAATTCTGTTCTTTCCAGAAACAGCATAGAGGTATGGTTAAGTATAAAGTGTTCAGATGTCAAACTGCCCTATTAAGGCCCAAATTCTATAACTGTCCTGCTGAAAAATACTGGGCAAGTGCTTAATCATCTACAACTTAGTTTTTCAGAATCTATAAAATGAGGATGTTAATAATGGTGGCTATAATTTGGTTTTCTGTAATTTGATCAGAGTGTTTCCCATTTAGAGTTTACCTTTGGCTTATAGAGCATACACTCAAATATATTTTGAGGAAATCTTGATCAAATTAATACATCAACAAGCAAGGATAGAGAGCATTATTCTCAAGTACACTAATTTTCCAAAACAGTACACTTAAACTCACATAAGTTGCTAATATTATTCAAAGTCATGTAAGCGTATTAGGACACAGAAAACCAAATTTGTTCCATTTCTAAATATTCACCATTGTAGACTAAGTTGTATCATTTTTAACAAAAGTAGAGAACTGAAAGGAACTTAACATTCTTAAGAGAAGGGTCAGGTTAATTTCTCAAATTTCATTATTACTTTCTGTCTGTGGAAAAATCTGCTTGAGATAGCTCAAACAAATGGCACCCACAATTTTCTTTATGCACAGAAATTACAATGTAACAAAAGCAAGCATACATATATAACAAAACTGTGGTCATAATGGCACACTTCTATAACTTAATGTCTTATAGAATCTCAATAAACAAAAACAAGGATTTGTAAGGATTTGTCAAAACAAGTTTCTGCATAAGTAACCTGCAGTCCCTGATATGACCTTTCCTGATCCATAATATTGTGAAAATGATGAGATATCATTTTTGTGATTATGTCACTTTAGACGGCAGATGTAATTAAGGCTATTAGTTGACTGTGAAAGAGAGAGAGCATTAGGGTACAACTAATCATGTGAGATATTTAGAAGAGGTTTTTTTGGCTGATGGCCAAAAGGAAACTCATAGAGGCTCAAAGCAGGAGGAAGACATCAATCATCATTGCTGATTTGAAGACGGAGGACACAGCCACATATTGTAAGAATGCTAATGATCTCTAGAAGCTGAAAATAGCCCCCAGATGACAATCATCAAGGAAAGAGAGACCTTAGAACTACAGCTTTAAGAATTGGATTCTGGGAACACTTGGAATGAGATTGGAAGGAAATTCTTGTCCCAGATTCTCCAGATGAGAGCCTACTCACCAGATACATTAGTTTTGCTTTCTGAGACTCAAAAGCAAAGAACCCAATCAAGACTGCCCAAAGTTCTTACCTGCAGATCTGTGAGCTAATAAATGGGTGTGTTTCAAGCTGTTACTATATAATCATTTGTTACCTAGCAATAGAAAACTAATACAGAACCCTTGGCATTCAAGCATGTGAAGGAGGTCATCAACAGGATGTGATTATCGGTTGACCCACAAGCTGGACCTAGGCAATCAAAAGCTCTTCATCTTCTTACCTGCCCTTAGAATGTACCTTTTATCTACCATTCCTACAGCTGGAACATTTCAAGCACACAGCCTTGAGAGAGTAATGTGTCGTTGAGAGCATCTGGACCGTGTACATGACTAAACTCTGTTAAGGCCTCTATATAAACTTTTAAGATTCTAGTATGTGAATGTGGAGATATAATCATCATGTGGGTCACCCAAGATAGGACTCATATATAAGTTCCCTTGCTTATTAAAACTGTTAATTACTAATCTGGCATGGCCTACCTTTCTTCCATCTCTCTCTATCCTTTATGTGAGAGGGCTAGTTTCAAATTTCACCTGGGTAACTCCCCAGTTGTGAACCAAAAAGACATTCTATGTGTTTTTGCTATTCTACTTAATGCAGAAATGAACTGGGAAGATCAGATGGCACCTGTACTACTGGTATAATGCATCTTACTTCATGAGGCCCATTAGTATTGGCCTGAGACTTCTATTATACAGTCAAAGTTTTAACAACACTCTTGGAGACCTGGCATCTTGGCAAGAAAAATTGAGGATTCTTTCTTTTTGCGGTAGGTAGATATGCATTTGCTCAAAAATTCTTCAGGTCAAATAAACAACACATCCATTTTTTTTTTTAATTTCAGTGAACTTGAAGAAGTTGGTTAACCACTGATATACTTTGAACTTTTATAAAGTGTAACTAATAATATATATCATAATATTTTTTGAGAATTCATTGAAATATGACATGTGTAAGGCAAAAATAGCAGTCTTAAATGTAGAAACTAGCAGATGGATATTAGGCTATTTGCTGTACAATTAGTTCACTTTTTCTGTATGTTAAAAAATGTTCATCATTGAATTATTTAAAATAAGGCTATCGGGCGCCTGGGTGGCTCAGGCACCTCATTAAGCATCTGCCTTTGGTTCAGGTCATGATCCCAGGGTCCTGGGATCAAGCCCCTCAGTGAGAAGCCTGCTTTTCCCTCTCCCTCTGCTTGTGTTCACTCTCTTGCTATGTCTCTCTCTGTCAAACAAATAAATAAAATCTTAAAAAAAAATCTGAATAAAATAAGGCTATTGCAAAGTGTAAACAGGAGATGATAAGTACATGGGTCTGGACAACACTGGAAGAATGAAAACCGAAAACCTGTATATTAAAATGTATAAAACATTAATGGAAGAAATTGAGGAAGACACAAATAAATGGAAAGATATGTGATCATGGATTGGAAGAATAAATATTATTAAAATGTTTGTGTTCCCAAAGCAATCTACAGATTCAATGCAATCCCTTTAAAAATTCCAATGGCAGGGGCAGCTGGGTGGCTCAGTTAAGTTTCTGGACTCTTGATTTCAGTTCAGGTCTTGATCTTAAGGTCGTGAGTTTAAGCACTACATTGAGCTTCATGCTGGGTGTGGAGCCTACTTAAAAAAAAATTCCAATGGCATTTGTCCAAGAAATAGAAAAAATATTCATAATATTTGTATGGAACAGAGAACAAATAAATAACCCAACCAACCGATCAAAGGAATCTTGAGAAAGAACAAAGTTGGGGCATCATGTTTCTTGATTTTGAACTATATTATAAAGCTATAATAATTAAAACAGTATAGTATTGGTATAAAAACAGACACACTGATCAGTGGCATAAAATTGAGAGCCCAGAAGTAAATACATGCATATACAGTCAGCTAATTCACAACAAAGAGCTCAGGAACATACAGTGGAGGAAGGATAGTCTCTTCAATAAATGGTATTGGAAAAACTGATCAGCCACATGCAAAACAATGAAACTTGATCACTATCTTATACCATATACAAAAATGAACTAAAAATACATTAAAGACTTGAAACCTGAAACCATATAACTCATAGAAGAAAACTTGGACAGTAAGTTCCTTGACATAGATCTTCTGATTTTTTGAATCTGACCCCAAAAACAAAAGCAGCAAAAGCAAAAATAAATGAGATTACATCACACTAAAAAATTTCTGCACAGCAAAGGAAATCATCAACAAAATAAAAAGACAACTTATTGAATAGGAGAAAATATTTGGAATTAATATATCTAATAAGGGCCCAATACTATAAATATATAAAGGACTCATACAACTCAATAATCTTGAGTTTTGAGCAACAAAATGTCATTAAAAAAATGCAGATCTGGGAGATTTTTCCAAAGATATACAGATGGTCAATAGGTACATGAAATAATGCTCAGTCTCATTAATTATAAGGAAATGCAAATCAAAATCACAATGAGACATCACTTTACACTTGTTAAAATGGCTGTTATCAAAAGAGCAAGAAATATCAAGCATTGGGAAGGATGTGGAGAAAAGGGAACCTCTTGTCAACTGTTGGTGAAAATGTGAATTTTTGCAGCCACTATGAAAAACACTATAGAGTATCCTCAAAAAATTAAAAATAGAACTACCATATACTCCAACAATCTCATTTCTGGGTATTTATACAAAGAAAACAAAACACTAAACAATGAATCTAGGAACACTGAAAAAATAAAATTAAATTAAAAAAAGAAAACAAAACATTAATTCAAACAAATATATATATATATTTATATATATGAAATATATATATATATTTCATTACAGCATTATTTATAATAGCTAAGATATATAAACAACCTAAATGTCCACTGATGGATGAATAAAGAAATTGTGGTATATACATACAACAGAATATTATTGAGCCATAAAAATGAGCTATAAAAATCTTACCATTGGTGAGAATATGGATGGACCTTGATGGCATTATGCTAAGTGAAATAAATCAGATGGAGAAAGACAAATGCTGAAATACTCTGTGGTCTCTCTTATATGTGGACTCACAACAAGTAAACAAAAGAAAGCTGAATGTAGGCAAGAGATGATAAATGCTTGGGCTCTGATGGCACTGATAGAAATAGAGACCGTGGGCTGAACCAAAAGATACTAAGAAAATGAACTTGCCTGCATTTAGCTATAATTTGTGTACTGGAATCAGGAAGTTGGCAAGGATTGTTCATAGGTTCTAGCCTTGTGCAACTGGTGTCTTAAAGGTACTATTTATATGTCTTTTGCATGGAAGGATGACTTGGTTGGCATGCACAATGGTTTTGGTTGCAGAAATGTTAAATATGAGGTATTTTAGAATTTAACAGTTAAAGTAATCAAATGGAAAATCCACCATTATTAATGATATTCATTTAAATATTTAGGACTCTACTGACTCAGATAGACAAGAAAACCATACATAACCAAATATGGTAAACCATGTAACTGATCACTAAAAAATATGAGTTGTTTTTATAGTATTTTCAAACAAAGCTATACAAAGAGGTAATAAGCTTTCTTCTTCATTTCTTCTAAGTAAAAACTGGTGAACACCCAGCACTCTAGGTAATGTCAGAGAATAAAACAACAAATAATGGATGGAGGTTTAGAAAAAGGATTAAGATAGTTAATATGTGAAAGGTGCAAAGGTCTTAGACAATTATAAAGTTTGAGGTCACAGGCCACACAAAATTGCTCTTACTTGATACCACTCTTTGCAAATGATACACCACTTACAAAATTCCTCATACCACTCTCAATTTTAATAATTCACTAGAAAGACTTACAAAACTTACTGAAAGCTGTTATATGTATCATTATGGTTTATCACAGGAAGGGACACAGATAAAAATCAGCCAAAGGAAGTGTACAGAGCAGAGTCAATAAACACTAACCATAGAGCTTTTATTCCTTCTGCTATGGACTCATGAATGTATTACTTTCATGGCATCCATGTGTGAGAGTTTGCATGGAGAGTTGTCAACGAGGAAAGCTCAAATGAGACTTGAGGTCTAGAGTCTTTACTGAGGCTCTACGATGTATGATGATTGATTAATTTATTACCCAGTTGTTGATCTCAGTGTCCAGGTCAACTGACTGTGTAATTCAAAACCCCCACCCTGAGTCATATTACTGATCTTTGTAGCATGATCAGCTCCCACCCTGAACAAAGACACTATTATCTGGCATGACATTTAGTTTAGAGATTACCTTCCAGAATCTTAGGACAAAGGCTTTATCTCTTTTGGGCAAAATTAAACATTTTATTATACAAAGGTTTTTCTAAGAAGAAATATGTGCACCTGATTGTTTTACAAAATTTACTAGCATCTTGGCCTAGTATGCTGTGGTATAAATGTGACAGTTGTTTAAAAATTCCACCAGTGCTATTAGAAAGTCTGGCTGACATAAGGTACTCATTATTTTACAAGCTCAGAAAGAGTAAATGCATATATTATAGACAAAAATGATCATAATTTAAATTATCTATCAGGTTAAATAATTTTATCATTTAATTTGCCTCCACTGAATTCAAGCTGCCTTAAATCAATTAGCTAGTAGTATGATGAAATATATTGCAGTTTCTCACTTGTTATAAATGTATTTTCATGTTGTTAATCAGGCAATATTCACCTTTAATGAGAGAAACCAGAAACCTCTGTTAAAATATTAGGAAACTCATCTTTCCTACCCCTATTTCAAACTCTGGTTGAGCCAGATTAAGGTCCAGTACAGAATCATTACCTAGGAATAGAGAATTTCATCTGAATTACTACTGGTATATCCTTTTTAACAGCTCTCCTACCATTCAGATTCCTACTGCCTTGTTTTCACAAAGACTTTTCTCATAGAATAGATAGATAGATATCTTTAGTCTTCATCAATCTTTCTCTACCCCACAATGGATTCATTCATTCTTCTTTTATTTAACAAATATTTATTGAATGCCAACTATATGTAATATGCCAAGGTTATAAAGGTGCATTCCTCACAGCTTATATTATGATTTAGTGAAGGAAAAAAATACATGAACACATATTGCATTGCATTTAAATTAAATTTGTATTTAAATGAGATTTGCATTTAAATCTCAGTATTTATTTGACTGTATTATGTGTTCACCTAAAGGTCCTAAAGGAGAGGAACTGACATATTAGGGATTGACCTTGAAAATGTGTACAATTGTCCTTGGCCCAGGATGATAAAAAGAAATTCACCAATCCAAGGTTTGCAAGAATTTGGGGTTGAGTATAGGAGGTAAAAGAAAGTAGGAATAGAGGATGGGGTAATGGAACATTCTACTCAAGAAATCTCATGATCATAGTGGTGGATCTGGAAACAGGTGTTCTGTTTGCAGAATTTCAAAATGTCTAGATTTAATGATTAAATTAAAAGAGATAGGTGATAATGCATGAATAGAGAAAAATAGATTACTGCTACAGGTGGTAGGGAGCCATTGAAAACTAAAGACTAGCATGATCAGAACTGTGTTGGAAAGATCAACTCCAAAGATTTCCATTTTCATAGGATAATAGAAGGATGATATGACTTCCTGGTATAAATCCTTCAGTATCTAACATTTTTAATCAGGGTAAAATTTATAAGCCTTATAATTATGTCATGTTCTTATATTTATTTGCCCATACAGCTTTTGGTTCATAGACTTGGTTCCAGCCATACTGACTTTTTGGTTAGTTATGTCTTCTACCATTTGGTTCTAAAAGTAGAACAGGTATTAGAGTAGACTGCTGTTTCTTTTGTCAAACAGAAGATCAGACATAAAAATAACATTGAATAAACAAATATGAACAAATCCATTAACTGGAATTGTCCTTATGTTTAGTATTTAGAAGAATAGTAAATCCTTGTTGCAGTGAGGGAATTAACTATGAAACTTTCTGCTCACCTTTCTGGAATGAGTAAAAATTTATCCTGATTCCTCTACTAAAGGACTTGTGTAACAATAATTCATATTTATTGATATCTCCATTATCTACAAGATCCTTATTAATAAAAATATATTTGAATTGTTTTTGCTTTATTATGTTTGATAAAGAAAAGGAGTATATAATGATGGTAAAATAAGACATTTAGTCAATTCCTATATAAGTATACTATATATATCATATATATGATATATATTCACATATAGTATACATATAGTATATACATACATACTTATATAGTATATATATCCTAAATATAACATGTATGTATGTTTGTGTATACACTCATACATTCATGCTTACATATAATGCCACTCTAGAGTGTTTTAGAATGCATTCTAGAGTATTTTAATTAATGGAGTTATAAATTTTATTTTGATTATAGTCAGTTGGTAAGAAACTGTCAACATTCTTAGAAATGTTCAACCATGGGGTGCCTGGGTGGCTCAGTCGTTAAGCATCTGCCTTCAGCTCGGGGTCATGCCTGGGATTGAGTCCTGCATCGGGCTCCCCGCTCAGTGGGGAGCCTGCTTCTCCCGCTACCATTCCCTCTGCTTGTGTTCCCTCTCTCACTGTGTTTCTCTCTGTCAAATAAATAAAATCTTAAAAAAAATAATTAAAAAAAAATAAGAATGTTCAACCGATTGGCTAGTACAAATGGTAACATGTTATAATGGAACTAGTATCAGCTTGGTATCCAGAAAACTCAAATTCTGATGATGACTTTGACACTAAAGTGTGTGTGGCATGAGGCAGGCAAATAGCTTCACTTTTCTGTAGTTCAGTTTTCTTAATCATAAATTAAGGGTGTTGGAAATGTGTGGTTCAAAACAGATTTTTTTCTAGGGTCCTTTTCAGTTCATATTAAGATATACTTCTATAGTTTTAAGGGTTTCAAAGCAGACTGTAAATTTATTCTTAAAGTTTTTCAGGTAGGATGTAAAACAATGCTTTTGGTGTGAGAATTATAAAGGAACTTAAGGTTGACTTGAAAATTTTAAAACAAAGAGAAGGGGTTTTAAAAAGCAGCAGAAATTTCAACAGATGACATTAACATGGGAGGAAGAGTAAATAATAAAGAAAAATATAGCAAGCTACACGCAGACTTAGATCATCTAAATGCTAGAAGATGAAAGCTAGTTCAAAATAGCTTTAAATCAGAACAGTGACACATCTCTGCAAAAATGAATGTCAAACAATTGTATATCATTAGGTCTAAGGTATCAAAAGTAAAGTACAAAGATGACTCTATGTACATTATTAAATGTGAGTGATTGGTAATAAGAAATAACAAATTTAAAAAAAGAGCAACTGCAATTAAGTAGGGCAGAAAGAGTCTACAGAATGACTAAACATTGATAATCTCAATAATAGAAGAAAATGTGAAAAAACTAGTGGAAGGGATGCCATAAACTCTATTTCTAATAAAACCATAAGTGGTTTCCATTTAGTATAATTTATTAAAATAAGAAAAATAAGTGTTGTCAAAGTTTAAGAACCTTCCTAAAAATTATTGTTTATGTTTTTGTTCAATCTCAGACCAATTGAGTAGGTAGGTATAGCAAGAAAGCCCTGGTTTTCCTATGTTCTGAAACTAGATTCATATATAAATTGATCTTTCATATTATGGATTATCAAATAATAATCCCTGGCAGTAAATTAATTGTACTGTGCCTTGACCAAGTCTTCACATTCATTCATGCAATCTTGCACCACAGATCGCCCCTAGTCTAATCCTCCAAAGAATGTCAAGAGAATACAAAGAACAAACTCTACCAGAATTATATGCCCTTGTTCGAGCTGCCCTTTTACAATTTATTTACTCTCTTATTAATGTTGCTTTTAATAGTAATTTAATCTTATTTCATTTGTAAATGAGCATGCTTGTTTTAGAGTGCTTTTGGAGAACTGAAATAAGAGTTAAAAACAGATGCATCTTCCCTGAGAACATTCACACCTACTTATTTGGAGGTTTGGGATTCATCATTTGTTTTCCTCTTAAAATTACTCCAGAGTTTTGAATCACATACCACATGAGATATGAGTCATGAAGAGAAGATAGAGATCAATGTAAGAATTTTATTTTATTTATTTTTTAATGTATGAATTTTATTAGGGGTAAAACTAGTTAAAGATTGAGACTTGAGTCAGTGGAGAAATTCACTTCCTTAATACTGCTCTTCCACTCTTTATCCTCACTATTTTTTGCAGAACTGTATTCTAA
Organism: Procyon lotor; assembly: GCA_028646535.1. Lineage (NCBI taxonomy): Eukaryota > Metazoa > Chordata > Mammalia > Carnivora > Procyonidae > Procyon > Procyon lotor. The sequence goes on from CM053604.1 coordinate 17,362,121, forward strand.
GTCCCTGGAAAGGGGAGAGGAAAAGAGAGGGACTGAGCCATACGGCTTCTTTCTTTCTTTTACCAAACCAGACAATGTACAAGAGTGGGGGTTATAGGAGGCTACAAATGTTCTTTCTAGTTGAGTCCTTCCCATGTATGAAGAATGTGAGATAAGTTTGCTATTCCTCAAAATTTAGGACTAGTCCATTTGGAGATTTCTCAGGACCACAAGACAACATGGTAATGATATCATCATTTGAGTGAATCTGACTACAACTTCTTTGATATTCATTTTTATTTTTTGCTTTTTAATCATTTTATCTTTGACATTTTTTATCACCTGTCAAGTGCACTTATGGAAGTGTTTGTATATAAACAGATAAATAGACAGATGATAGGTAGATAGATGATAGATAGATGATAGATAGATAGATGATAGATTTATCATGTCAGAATCATTTCTTTTAATTATAATAGTCAACTTACTTTCAATGTAATTAGTAATATTGTTTTCACCTACCATCTTTCTTTTTGTTTTCGATTTGTGTCATGTGTATTATATTTCTTATTTTCGCCTTTCTCATCTTGTTTTAGATTAATTGAGGTTTTATTTGTTGTTGTTATTTCATTTTTCCCCTCAATTGGCTTATTAGGCTTAAATTATTTAACTGTTACTTTTAGAGGTTAGCTTAAAGATTGCCATATATATCCTTGGCATATTTTATTCTTATAAAAAGTACTACTTTTACCACTTCCTAGATCATTCTAGGAAGTAATAACATTTAATTCCATTTGCAGCTCTCCTGCTTTTTGTTCTTGTTTTTGTAGTCATGATTTTGAATCTCACATATATTTTATTTTATTCTTAGAGACATTATTATATTTATATTTTTTCCTACATTTTCACATTTCCATGTAGAGTCATTTTGCTTTTGCTTAAAAAGGTCCCTAAGTATTTCTGTCATGGTAGATCTCCTGGTAACAAATTGTATCAGGTTTTTATTCCTCTAGAGTCACTTTTTGTTGTCATTCTTGATTATTCTTATCTCTTACTTTTGGAAAATTCTCATTTATTACTTCTCTAGCCTTTCAACATTCCTTTCTGGGACTCAATTTAAATGTGGCTTAGGCCTTTTTACTTTGTCCCAAATGTTTGTTATACTTCCTACCCCTTTCTTTCTCCTGTCTTTAGCATGTGCATTTTCTACTGACAGTTGCCAAATTACTACCATTTGCTTCTGCTGTACCAAATCTGAAACTAAATCTATCTATTCAGCTACTTTCAATTATAGATTTTTCCTTTCAGATGTCCCATTTAATTTTTATTCAATTTCTAAAGGGTTATAGTTAGTGAGAGTTCTACTTTGTCATTTCTTCTATTGAACATAATTATTATTACTATTATTTTTTTAAAGAACTAAGTTTTTTAAACCCAATACTTGGCTCACTTGTGGGTCTGCTTCTATTTTCAATTTCGTTCTTTTCTTTGGTGATGTGAATAAAAATTTGTATTTGGATGTCTAGCATTGTATATAAATTATATATACATACAATGTATATTTATGTGTGTGTGTGTGTGTGTATGTATATATATCAATCCTAGTCTGTACATATAAAAAACTTCTTAAGAGAGATTTTATCCTGTCCTTTAATTGTCACGTGAGTGGGTGGAAAGCATCTTAATGTAGCAAGAGGCTGTGTTGACTGTGAGTTGGTTTAAATTGTTCATACACCTTGATGCATTTCTGTTTCCTTTATTCTGCATTGACTCACTGTCTCCAAGCCAATGAATCATATGATTCATTGATTTCATTCATCGATGATTCATTCATAGAATCATATGATTCTATGATCATAAAATCATAGAAAGTTAAATATGTGAAGTATCTTAGAGATCATTACCCAAATGATTTCATTCTTACAGAGGAAGGAATGCCAAAGGAAAGTGTATTACTTCACAGGATTTTACACAGATGAAGTGAAATTTCTAACTGAAAATTCTAAAACTGGAACCCAAATGCACTATATCTTCATGTGCTGTTCTTGCATCTACTGAAATTGTCAGTTTTGTACTTTCCCGGTACGCCTGTCAAGATGAGGTTGCCTATTTCAGAAATCAGCCCCCATTAACTTAAGTTGATAAATAATTTATTAGAGTTTTATATTTGAGCTCATAAAATTATTGGAAGTCTGGATAGCAAGGCCCAGAAAATGTTCAGGGTCTGAGAAGGACAGCAGAGAATGTGCCACAGCATTGGCATTAGAGTCATTGATGGTGCTTCCAACAGTGGGTCTCCTGGATCTTGCCAGATGCTACCAGAGTGAGCAAACAGTATTCTTCATTTGTCTTTATGTATTCACTCACAGCTCAGGGTTCTGGGCATAAACAACTTATTAGAAAAGCTATAGGCTCATGAAGTTTCCATAATATTCCAGAGTGCAGGTTAAAGACTTAGAAGGTCAAAACAAAAAAATAATATATATACCATTACTTCAGTGTAGTATACGGAGATCTTTCAGTGAAGACCGTGTTTTTTTCACTTTTTAGAACCAAAAGTGTTAAAAAATTTAGACAATTAATAAGACCTCTGATTTCCTTTCTTTTCTTTTCTGTAAACTAGGGACAGTTATGCTTGCATCTTCTTAAGTCACAGAAATATTGCAAAGATCTTAGATGCCATACAAAGTAAATTAGATATATAAAAACTTTATTTTGGTGAATACTACCACCAAAGAGAAGGTTCATCTTACTAAAATAAATAAAGACATTGTAACTTTCTCTTTTTTTCTTATACTTATCTTACCTATAAATTAAAAGTGAACTCTGGCAAAATCAGCAAAACTTTCATTAACTTTGGAGTAATAGATTCAAGCAAGCATAAATTGATTTTTAAAGTATCTTTAATCCATACAAAAACCATAATCTCTGGTGAAATTGAACATTATTTATAGTCTAATGAAGTCCATAATTTTAGTTTCATCTGTAGCCCCATGTCCAAAATTATTTTCATTATTAAAAGGGCAGCATTTCATTTTTCTCTATCAGTTGCTAGTAAGAAGTTTTAGTTTCTAGGCCACCATTGTTATATCCTTTGTCCATTGTCCATTATAAATATGTCTCTGTGACCAATTATAAAGCAGAATAGATCTCTGTGGCATTGGAATACATATTGGATAAGAGATGATTCACCCTGTAGACAGTCTCAGCAAAGAGGTCAATGAGAAACTGATTATTAGACTGAACTCTTTTATTTTCCTCCATCAGGTGTTTGCTCTGTCTAGACTGAGATTCATGAGCATTGTTGTGAAGCAAAATTGCTGTACATTATTGTAAGTTGCTTGAGAGTTACTTTTCAGATTCTTAGATTGAAACCTACCTAAACAAAGCATGCAGAATTCTATTCTGGGTCAAAGTTTTCCTCTGTGTTTAATGAACCTTTGGATTTAAAAGTAGATCTACCTTCTAAAAATATATTAATATGATAAAGCAGAAGGGAATTTTATTTGGACATATTTTTAAATCAGCAATTCTAAAAGTAACACATTCATTTATAAGTTCTGTATGAAAACTTATGCTATATTTTAAGAAATGAATTTATATATTGTGATGGTTAATTTTATATCTCAGCTTTATTGAACTGCAGAATGCTCAGATTTCTGGTTAAGCATTATTTCTAGGTGTATCTATGAGAGTGTTTTAGGAAGAGATTTGTATTTGAATCAGTAGACTAAGCAAAGTACATTGCTCTTTCCAATGTGAGTGGGCATTATTTAATCCATTGAGGGCCTGAATAGAAAAAAAAAAGGGAGAAGAAGGGAGGATTTGCCCTTCTTCTGATTTGTTGAGCTGGAACATTGATCTTTTCTGTTCAGCACTCCTGGTTCTAATGTCTTCAAACTCTACCTAGCATCTACACCATCGAGTCTCCGGCTCTCAGGCTCTGGTCTTCCTTGATCTCCAGCTTGTAGATAGCACATCATATGACTTCTCAGCCCTCATAATTATGCAAGCCAACACTTTGTAATAAATCCTTTTATATAACTCTTTATGCCTTTTGCTTCTGTTTCTCTAAAGGACCCTGACTAATATACAAGACAATATTTATAGCAGCAGCCCAGAGTCAACAGATAATAAACAGAACAAATGGCTAAATTTTCTTTTTTTAACCATATCTTCTAATATTATGTTGCAAAAAATAAAATAGAAATAATTGAATGATAATTTCCTTATTTTCATAGGCAATGAAGATTTACAAAATTTTTCTGTGTAAAAAATTTCCAAGAACAAACTTAAAGCTGCCACTTCAAAATTATCCTAAAATGAGAAACAAATAGTGACTTTTTTCCTTGCATAATGAGAATTATTAAAATGACAGAAAGCTTTTGCACAGCAAAGGAAACAGTCGACAAAAAAAAGATGCAGCCCACAGAATGGGAGAAGATATTTACAAATGACACTAGAGACAGAGAGCTGATATCCAAGATCTATAAAGAACTTCTCAAACTCAACACCCAAAAAACAAATAATCAAGTCAAGAAATGGGCAGAAAACATGAACAGACACTTCTCAAAAGAAGACATACAAATGGCTAACAGACATATGAAAAAATGTTTATTATCATTAGCCATCAGGGATATTCAAATCAAAACCACAATGAGGAGCACCTGGGTGGCTCAGTCATTAAAGCATCTCCCTTCGGCTCAGGTCATGATCCCAGAGTCCTGGAATCGAGCCCCGCATCAGGCTCCCTGATCAGCTGGAAGCCTGTTCTTCCCTTTCCCCTCCCTCTGCTTGTGTTCTCTCTCTTGCTGTGTCTCTCTCTGTCAAATAAATAAATAAAATCTTTAAAAAAAACAAACCACATTGAGATACCACCTTATACCAGTTAGAATGGTAAAAATTAACCAAGCAAGAAACAACAAGTGTTGCAGAGGTTATGGAGAAAGGGGAACCCTCTTACACTGTTGGTGGGAATGGAAGTTGGTACAGCCACTCTGGAAAACAGTGTGGATGATCCTCAAAAAATTAAAAATAAAGCTATCCCATGACCCAGCAATTGCACTACGGGGTATTTATCCCAAAGATACAGATGTAATGAAAAGAAAGGCCATATGTACTCCTATGTTCATAGCAGTAATGTTCACAATTACCAAGCTGTGGAAAGAGCTGAGATGGCCTTCAACAGATGAATAGATAAAAAAAGATGTGATCCATATGAACAATGGAGTATACTCAGCTATCAAAAAGGATGAATACCCAGCTTTTGCATCAACATGAATGGGACTGGAGGAGATTATGCTAAGTGAAATAAGTCAAGCAGAGAAAGTCAATTATCATATGGTTTCACTTATTTGTGAAACTAAGGAATAACATGGAAGACATTAGAAGAAGGAAGGGAAAAATGAAGCAGGGGGGAATCAGAGGGGGAGATGAATCATCAGAGACTATGGACTTTGAGAAACAAACTGACAGTTTTAGAGGGGAGAGATTGAGGGGATGGGTTAGCCCGGTGATGGGTATTAAGGAGAGCAAGTATTTTATGGAGCACTGGGTGTTATTTGCAAACAATGAATCATGGAACACTACATCAAAAACTAATGATGATGACATAATAAAAAAATAAAAAGTTTGTCTTCTATACTTCACTGTATAAAATTGACTAGGTCTTACACTTGTTATTAGAAGCTACACTTATACTAAGTATGCAAAACTAGTTTGAGAAAAAGAATTTTAAAATTATTCAAAATTTAAAGATTTAAAATTGTTTATTTAATTGGGTAATTCAAAAATCTAAATCTGATAATGCTACTTTATATTAAAGAATTTAACCTCCTTAGGAAAAGAACTAATTGAACTTTAAGGAGAAAAGTCTCAAAAGTCTGCAATATATCAATGATTCTAAATTCACATATAATGCCCAATCCAGACTCATACAATCATACATTGACAGTCTTTATGAAGAAACAGAATTGAGAATTTTCTTTCTTTAAATTTTTTAAATTTTTTTAGTGTTCCAAGATTCACTGATTATGCACCATACCTAGTGCTCCACGGAGTATGTGCCCTCCTTAATATCCACCACCAGACTCACAAAATCCCTCACCCACCTCCCCTCCAAAATCCTCATTTTGTTTCTCAGAGTCCCCAGTCTCTCATGCTTTGTCTCCCCCTCTGATTTCCCCCATTCCATTTTTCCTTTCCTTCTCCTAATGTCCTCCATGTTTTTCCTTATGCCGCACATGTAAGTGAAACCATATGATAATTCGCTGTCTCTGCTTGACTTACTTTCTATAGATGTTTGGACTGCAAATGGCCATTCCATATCACTGAGTCAGTTTGGGTAACATTGAAAGGCATTTTTGACCACACCTGTCTAAATGCAGACCATAACCTCCTCCTTGGGAGAAACAATCTTAGTCCTTACTTTTGTACATAGTGCAGTGTTTTTGGAATTATATTCTAAGTCTTCTCTAAAATATGCTTACATTTACAAGACAAGGAGATTTTAATTTTGTCTCATAGAATTTTCCTGGTCAGGTTCTCTGTGTCTGAACTTGAAAATGAGGTTGTGGTGGGTTTCCCTGGGACTACTAACAGTGCAAATCCTTGCACAAGGATTTGGGACCAGCTTTTTTTTGGTCCCCAGAAAATGGTTAGATCTTACAGATAAGTGATCCCCAGAAAAGTGAGAATTTTTGAAAACACCTTGCCTGGAAACGAAATAGTACATTTTCAGGATGTCATGAGTCATGGTTGAACATGAGGAATCATGATCATTATGGAGAATCCTCTTCACATTCTAAGGGCTTTCCTGTATTTTATGGTTTATAACTTCATAGGTAATGAAAAATTGGAAAGACTAGATAAATTTCAAACCTTCCAGAAAAATAAAGATGAAAGTTTTTAATGTTTGGGTGTCTAATTTTTACATATATAGAATGTTCATGGATCTGGGATGGGTAAGAAAAGAATATAATGATGAAGCTGTGCTCAAATTAAGAATATAACTAATAATCTGGGGGTCGTGAATTGTGAAGATAGTCATTAGAGCTGGCATAATTTATAGCACTGGAAATGAATATTCAACATACAGATTTTCTTTTGGGTATTTAAGGCACAAATTCACAATGTTCATGTGTTTTTATTTGAGGTTAAGAATGCACAACTACAAATATGTTAAATGTAATCATCGAATTATCTTGACTATAAAGAATTAGCAGTATATGGATATTTCTTCAACATCAATTTCTCAAGTTATATATCTATTATACCAAAATTCTGGGGGAAATAACTTGGATATAACTGACTAGCATTGAGTTTGGGCAGTGATTTCAGTCTGGCATAAGGGCAGGAGTCTTAGACTCACAGATCAAGTTCTGATCAGGAACAGAACAGTTCCTAGTTGTTATTTATTAGCTTTGTTTTGGAAAAGTCTTTTAACCATACAAGTTTTGGTGTTGTCATCCGTCCAGAGAAGAAAAATTTGTACCTTTTGGGGCTAATGTGAATATCAAACCGGTAGGCTTATGTTAATTGAAGAACATCATAATGTGAATATCAAACCGGTAGGCTTATGTTAATTGAAGAACATCATGTGATTCTTACTTATATAGCCATGAAAAATGAATTTGGAATACACCATACTCTTAGGAGTATCGGCATTAGTTTCATTCAATCCTCGATAGGATTAAAGCTTATTCAAATTCATAGCTATTTAAAATTAAATTTAAAAAAAGAAAACAAATTAAAAAAGGAAAGGAAAGTTTACAAATAAAAAAAAATCCATAGCTAATCTCCTGAAATTTTCTTACAGCCAGGACTGGTGGTTTTGGCTTTTTGAGGTTTGAGAATATTCTCAGTCAATTTGATTAAACCCACATTTATTGAGCACTTTCTTCATATAAGGGCTAAACCAAATACAGGAAAAGAAAGACAGGGAGAGAGAGAGGATGGGGAGAGTTTTCTTAGCAAAAATATATCTGGAGATGCAGAGCCCAAACAGATAATTTCAATAAAATGATAATTATATGATAGCACCAGTTTGTATTATTGAGTATTTAGGCCAGGAAAAGACCTAACTGTACTATATTTTCATTACAATACTGATGCCTCATGATACATCTAGGTTGTTTCAAGTATCTCCACATTCTTCAAGAAGAAAACTAAAGCATATGTATAATTTGTTAAAATTTTGAAGATTGCACACAACTTGTTAAAGCTAGCATGATTAATTAAATCGTGATGTGTTTCACAGGTAGCAAGTGGTAATAACTGGATCCAATCTCCAGTGTAACTGTTTTGGTTTGGAAGTTCAAAGGCCAGGGTTCCAAACCAAGTCAGGAAAGATTTGTGAAGGAGTTGATATTTATTATTTTTAAAATTTATTTTTTATTAACATATTATATACTACTTGTTTCAGGGGGAAGAAGGTGATATTTAAATTTGTCCCTTAAGGAAAAAAACAGACAAATATGTAAGGCTAGGGATTTAAGCTTGAAAAGTGTATGAGCAGAGGGGCATTGACTAAAGGACAAATGACCTTCTGTATGCAAAACAAAATAAAATCAATAAAACCCCATGATGCTTGGTGCTACTGGTATAAGTTGGGATACTTGAGTGGTAATAAAGATGATTAATGTTAGTTTATGAAGGCTGGGTGTGCCCTTTTGGAAGCTTCAGGGATTTTTTGTGAGAAAAAGAACAGTTGACTATTTAGAAAGCTTTCTGGCTCTTTTAGGCAGGATGAATTTGAAGATGACGAGACTGGAATTAGTGGCATCAGAAGGATTTTGAGGTTAGCCAGTGCTAAATCTGGCAAACCTATATTAAGTTTTGTGGGGTTTTTTTTCTGAGATAGGAAATAATAAAGTGTGTATTATGATGAAAAGTTCCTATGGAGAGACAATAATGAAGAGGGAGATATATTTGCAATGGTTAGATCTTACAGATAATTAAGGTGAATGAGATCCAGAACACAAGAGGTAGATTGCCTGTGAGAAGAAATGGTGCAGTTCTCACTAATAGTCCAAAGTAAGACTAAATATGGCACCAGCTGTAAAAAGACACATAATTTGTGTGGTGAGAAGATGGGGAAGTGCCTGTCTAAATGCATTTATTTTTTAATTGAAATATGAGCAAAGTTGTAATTAACTTTGTCTAAGTAATGATAATTATTAGCAGTATTTATGTTAATTTATATGATTGAAGCAAATTGAAATAAGTATATATGTGAATTAATTTATATTCTTATCAGATAACGGTTATCTGGATAATTGGCTAGGTATAGCCTCCCAAAACATGGGCACTGAAACAGTCTGCATCTTGTAACTCAGACTCTTTCAGGTGTGTCCCTGTTTCATGGATTCATTTCAGTTGTGATGTTTATCATATCATTTTATTAGATGGTTATACTTAAATTGTGCACAGGTATCTAAGGGATGCATTTATGTTAATGAATTTCGATTGTGTATATCAGCATAATATATTGGAGAATTCATGAATAATATACAGATTATGCATGTATATTATATACATGATTATTCACTGTGTGGTATAATGAAGTGTTTGTTGGTATCCATAAAATCACAAGCTAGTATTTATTATAATCATTATTGTACATATTACAGGTAAAAGAATATGATAACCATTCACTTAAGTATTTAGAGGCTAAGAAAAAGAAGTTGAAGTAGATTGCAAATATTCAAGAGAAGCAAATACCTTTGCTTTGACTAAATACGGAGTTCACCCAGTTTTCCCTCATGCCTAGTACCTTCTTTTTAGGTCAGATGAATTTCATTATACAATTTTAGGATGTTAAACAGACCTGAGTTTGAAACCTGACTCTAATATTTATTTTTTGTATAACTTTAGGGAAGCAATGTATCTGAACTTCAATTTTTCAATCTGTAAAACAGGTCTTAAAAACTTGTATAGGTTCAAATTTAAGATTACAAAGGCAACAAATGAGAAGCCAAGCAGAATGTCTCCTATCTAAATTCATACTTACTGTAATAAATTACTATCTACTAATGAGAGGCTGCTCAGGGACAACTACATTTACATTAACTTAATCATTATGCCAAATTATTAGACTAGTTCTGTATGGACAAAGATGGACCCTTTTATTTTGTCCATCGTTTTCCTGGTACACAATAAAAAATAATTTGAGGGGCGCCTGGGTGGCTTAGTGGGTTAAGCCTCTGCCTTTGGCTCCAGTCATGATCTCAGGGTCCTGGGATTGAGCTCTGCATTGGGCTCTCTGCTCAGTAGGGAGCCTGCTTCCCCCTTTCCCTCTGCCTGCCTCTGTGCCTACTTGTGATCTCTTTCTCTCTGTCAAATAAAGAAATAAAATCTTTTAAAAAATAATAAAAAATAAATTTGAAGTGTTTGAAATGGACAAGCCCATGAAGGACATCGTTCAGTACTATACAGATGAGGAAACCAAGCACAGGGAGTGTAAGTTCATTCAGCCATGGAGTGATAAGGCAAGAATCTGAAAATAGGATTTTCCAGAGTTGATGGTGCTCCCCAGCATACTAAAAACTCTACAACTGGGGCGGCTGGGTGGCTCAGTGGGTTAAAGCCTCTGCCTTCAGCTCAGGTCATGATCTCAGGGTCCTGGGATCCAGCCCTGCACCGGGCTCTCTGCTCAGCCGGAGCCTGCTTCCCCCCTCTCTCTGCCTGCCTCTCTGCCTACTTGTGATCTCTCTCTGTGTGTCAAATAAATAAATAAAATCTTTAAAAAAAATAAAAACATAGAAACTCTACAATTAATAGATTAATAGGAGCTATGGTTATCTTTTTTTTTTAAAGACTTATTTATTTGCGAGAGAACATGAGTGGGGGAGGGGCAGAGGGAGAAAATCTTAAGCAGACTCTGAACTGAGCCCTGAGACCAATGCAGGGCTCAATCTCACAACTCTGAGATCATGACCTAAGTCAAAAACCAAGAGGTGGATACTCAACTGACTGAGCTACCCAGGCACCCTAGGAATTTTGGGTATCTTTTCAAGAAATTATTTAAAAGTATTTGAATAAACTCTCTACTGACAATGAAAAAGCCAAGCATAGTATGGAAATGGAATCTTCCATGTATGTGTATTATCTGTATTTAAATCATTAATATTCTCAAACACATTTCCAGACTGTGATTAAACCCCTTCTCCCCTTTTCTTTTTGCAGGGGACTAGGGTGGGTGGGAGGTGGAAGTCTGGAAGAGATTGATGAGATTGATGTGATTGATGTTGAACAGCTGAAAGATTTTCTGTTCCCAATTTAGACACTTATGAGTATAAATTGTTTTTTTTTTTCCTGTGACATTTTTTAATTATACTATAAATTGTATCCTGTCTGGGGACAGTCAGAAAAAATGTTTAGAGGCACAAAAAGGGATGTTCAGTTAGTTTAGTTTTGAGTAATGGGAAAGTGGCTTACTCTGGGAACTTTGTCTTTATTTTCATTTCCTGATTACCATACAGTTGTAAATTACATGCAAGTAGGAACTGCCCAGTGCCCCCAGAGGCTAATTTTTGTTCCAAATCTCTGCAAGAAGATGAGAGGCAGTGTGGTCCAGCAAAAAGCATATAATCTGTGGAGTTACACAGATGGAGATGCCACATTTATTATTTTTACATTGACAAAGGGAAGCAAGTTTGACAGTATATGGGAAATTTTCTTATTTTCAATACACATCCAACTGCAAAATAGAAAACCTGAAATTGTCTTTTGGCTATCTATTGATCTATCTATTTGGCTGTTAGAAAAGAGAAATTTAGAATATACTAGAATTAGGAATTCTTAAATATTTGTTTCATATGTTCTTAAGAGAAATTGCAAGGCCAAAGTCATAGAGAAAATATACTGTTTACCTACAGTTGGTCATCCATCAGCAATGCTATTCCCTAGATATGTCAGGTAAAGTTATTTCTGTTATTCTTAGAATACATTATAAATATTTCATTTAGAAGTAACTCTGTCAAGCGGATAGAAGGCAATATTACTTCACATGTGACCATGTGCATACACACACAACAAATTAAGAGAAGACCAGTACTGAGGTTGTTTAACCAATGGATTTAAAAATCAGTGAGTTACTGAGTTTAACCAGTTATCTTCAAAGTATACACTGAAAAGTCAGTCCCCATTTTTTTTTTACGCTGACTTGTGGGTGTTAAGGTAAAATTAGAATGCAAAATTCATAAACAAACATGACCAAACTGGCCACTTGATTACTTTGCCCTTTGACTTTGGGCCATTTTTAACATTTCTAATAATTGATGTATTTAAAAACTGTAACAAAGTGATTAGTAACAGAGTCATTTTGTCAGGGTGAATGGGTCAATAAATCAACCTAGTAATGAATACTTATTGACTGATTGGCTTAAAATTTACACTGCAAGAGATATCACTGTTTTATTTAAATTCTCTACACAAATCACCAGAGAAGAAAGCGGGAGCCTGATTTTGGTCTAACTTTTTCAACAACTGACTGTGTGATCTCGTTCTAGTCATTTATCTTTGCATAGTCTCAGTTTTATCGGTAAATATCAACCTGTGACAAGACCATCATCGTTGTTTTAAATGTTCTAATATCCTCAAGAATCCTATCCATATAATTATGATTATGAGAATGAAAATAATAGCAACTAATAATATGGAGTGTTTACCATGTGCCAGTATTATAAGTTTTGTATTATGTTAATATCCATCTGCACAAAAATCTAAGGATGTACAAGTTGTAAGTTTTCTCATAGTATAGACAAGGAAACTAAATTTGAAAAACCATTAATAATTTAACAGATATTCATGAGTAGTAAGTGCTAAAAAAGGGCTCAAAGCAATTTCTGTTTACATGTATTCTGTGTTCTTTTCCCTCTATTCTGTAGTCATTCATCATACATACCACCCACTATGTTTTCTGTTGTTAGAGGCATCAATAAAACATAGGTCACTGTCTCAAAACCTAGCAAGGAAAAATAAGTCCACCATGACTCCATTTACCTGACCATGGGAATGGTGACTTTTGAATCAAAAGTAGAGAAACTCACAAGGGCCTCTGTGCCCAGCTTTTACTAATCGGGCATCATTCAAAAATACAACTTCCTAGACAATTGGTACAGGCTTAAAAAAAATTTAGAAACCCAGACACAATTGCAGGAATAAAACTCATTAAACTTAACTACTTCAACCAAGTGGTTTGACAGCAGCTCCTTCTTGAAACTTAGAATAATTAGGCAGAACATGAGACTTCTTTATAAAGACTTTTTCCACTGTTCACTGCTGACCTAGAATTTGAAAGATGCTTCAACATATATTGGCTCTTCAGAGCAAACTCAGTTCTACTGATGTATTTTCCCCATTTGCACAGGGGAGATCAGCATAAAACCTAGCACTTTTGCTAATTCCCAATAGAGCACAGACACCTGGAAGAAAGAAATAATTTTTACCACCTACAAGTTTCCTTTGGGAAGCAGGGGGAAAAGAAAGAGAACCATTGAGACCAAGAGGAGGAAAAGATTAATAAGCACAGTTATTGCAGGAAAAAGGATTTTTCAAAACAACAACAATAAAAAGTGCCTCTAGGACAGCTGTGCAATATTCTTTTCTTCTACTAAAATGGACAAACATGACAAAACAGAAGGCAGAATAGGACTGGGAAAGGAGATAAGAGAAATAAGAGGTCAAGCTCTTGGAACTATATTTTTAAAAAAAGTAAAAGAAGAAGAATTCATTTTTTTTTTATTTATTCATGTATTAGATATGTGCAGGTTTTTGTGACTGTAGTCATATAGATGTCATGTATCTTTGTAGAAAACAGCTCTGGTTATAAAAATAGACTATGCACATAGGAGCTTATGCACTCTAAGTCATTTGTGTGCTATAGACTGTTAAATGCAGGTTTTTTAGAACTTCTAAAGCAGCACTACAAAGAAAACAGTAACCAAGTAATTGATTTAGAAAAAAGAAATAAAATGTGGTCCTTTCTAACTACTTTCTACTAATAATCCATCATTTGTATGTTCTTCCCTGGCAGTTTTTGATTTTTCCCTCAAAATATGGAAATATGGTGCCCTTTCTCTCTTTCTCTACTTCTGTGTGTGTGTGTGTGTGTGTGTGTGTGTGTGTGTGTGTGTGTGATTTAAAATTGAGGTTGATTAATTCTACATATTTTTCTGAAGGATTCTACTATGTGGAAATGACTTAGTCCAATATTTGTAGTATTCATTTCAATATAAACAATTACTGGAATGTGTTTACTGTCTACATTTTTTTTCATTTTAAAAGGATATCCTGAAACTGTCATTAGAGATTTTGTGTATATCTCTCAGAATCTAGCTTTTTAGAAATACACACACATAGGGATATACTTAAAATGAAATCAGATTCCATATTTAATTTAATATTGTCAACTTCCTTTTCTGTCATCAACCAGCTGTGACAGTATATTTGTTAATGAAAACTAGGCTACCTGCCTCTTATGCCACTCTAAAACTCAGAGAATTATGCTGGTTTAGGTTGTATACCCCCTAATTTTATACATGACTACTTGATAATATATTTCATTTATTAAGAAAATAGGAAAATCGGAAGTAGCTTAAATGGTAGTCCTAGATGTTGTAAATAATGATCTTGGAAGGGAAAAAAAATTAAGCTGCCTAAAGCCTCAGAACAGACTTTTCTTGCTAGTCTGCCCACAGAAACAGTGCTGCAGAGAGAGAAAAGTGACACTCCAGTGATGTAATTATTGTTCCACTCCTCATTACACATGTGGCTTAATATAGCACAGGGAACAGCAGAGATGACAGTAGAGATAGTCATCTTCCTCCTGCTGAAATCTACAGCATACTCACACTCATAAATAAAGCTCTCAAGTTATTGTTGCAGCTGCACAAAGGCCCACATTTCTCTGGAAGGAGAAAGTGATACTTAGATACTATCTTGCCAGTTTTACTAATATGTGGTATACTGAGGGAATGCCCACACACTTCAGTTGTATTTTAAGTATTTGCATGAGTGAAAATGTAGCCATGTTAAGTATGTTCTTAGGATTTCAAAGCACTCTGGAGTTACATATTTGCAAGGGGAAATCTCTTCTATTTTTGCACTAATTGAAGGGAGAGGATTGGGAGTATAACCCTATAACTGCAGCAATTGATACCAGTTGCTAAGAATTCTTCTTGTTTATAAGTGAACTTTCTCGTGATGCTGCTTAAAACTTAGTTCTTGACTTCTGATGTTTGCAAATGACTTGCCAGTCTGTCTCAGACTCCTCTGCTGTATTCATCTTCCTAATGAGAAGTTCTTATAATGCTATATTTTATTTTTTTAAAAAAGAAAGAAACTATACTTTTTCAATTGCCTACCAAATGAAATATAAACTCTTTGGGGCCTGCTTTCAAATAACAGTGGCCTTTGTCTTCTCTTCCTATTCTTATGCCCCGACGTGTATTAAATTACTTTTTATTCTTCTTTGTCGTCTCCATATAGTCTTCCCTTTGTTTTATGATTATCATGCTATTTCATCAGTCCAGAATTTTCAACTATTTTCTGCTTCCATTGACCTGTATGTGAGTAAATCCACCCTTTCCTTCAAGACTCCTCCAAAATGCAACGGTGATGGTGTATTTATTCTACTTATTCATTTAAGCCACATTCATAGGCATCTATTATGTAGTGGACATAATAGGTACAGTAATGAATCAGATGGAGTCAAGCCTTGTTCCCACGGTACTTGGTCTGGGAATATTTCCTCCCCTAACAGCAATTTCTTCTTTCTTTGCATATTTCTAGCACCGCATTTATACTTCTGCGACACTTTCTTACTTTCTGTCTATAGTCTATTTTGCTTTCCACCTCATTTGAACATTTGTAAAACATATGGATATATTTAAACTGAACTTATATTTATATCTTAATACATCTCTTTCACTTATGTATTGCTATCTAAAAGACTACCCCAAAGCTAAGTATCTTAAAACTTCAACCTTTTCTGTCTCATGGTTTCATGAAACAGGAATTCGATCAGGGCATAGTGTATGATATCTGATGATTCAGCTGAAATGGCTGGAAAACTCAGGAACTAGACAAATGTCTTTTTCTTTCTCCACAGAGTGTTTCTGTGAGGAAAATTGCTTGAGATCTCTCAGAGCATGATGGTCTCAGGAGAGTTGGAGTTCTTACATAACTGATCAGGACTCCAGGGATGAAGTTTCCAAAGGACCCAGGCAGAAATAGAAGGTTTTTAAAACCTGATGTCAAGAGGCAGTTATTCCACATTCTATTTTTGAAGCAAGTCAAAAAAGCCAGGCCAAATTTGGGGTGAGTTCAATGTTTTAAAACATTAATCAAGGATACTGGTTTCCCATGGAAGTTTGGAAGTCACCATTCTGTCCTAACATGTAAAAAGCTGAACAGAAGGCACATTTTCAAGCTAAAGATCAAGAAAACAATAATAACAAAAAACACCTTCTTGATAGAGGGACAAAAATGGTTTATTTTCACGAATTGACCATGTCTGTGTAACTGGTACTCATGTTAAAAAACAGCATATTATCAATTCCCCCAAAAGCCCTCTTAATGTTCTCCTCATGCTCTTTTCTGGGTATTACCCCACTCCCATCCCAAGGGCAATAATTTTACTAACATATAATATTATAGACTAGTATCACTGAATTTTGAACTTTATTCAAATGGAACCCAACTGTATATATTCTTTTGTGTCTGGCTTCTTTAGTTTGACATTATGCTTGTGAAATTCAGCTATATATATTTTTTCTAAATGGTAGTTATATATTATGTATTATCCTGTATAATATTCCATTTTGTGAATATTGCACAATGTATTTATCCATTCCAATGTTGACAGGCTTCAGGGTAGTTTTCTTTACTCAGTGTGAAATTTTTTTGGGTAACAAAAATTCTCTGCATGATAAGAAAGTAATGGATACATTTCATTTTACGTCTTTTCAAATCTATGAAATGATATCACCAAGAATGAACCCAAAAGTGAACTATGGACTTGACTAATTATGATGTGCCAGTCTAGGTTTATCAATTCTAATAAGTACACCACTCTAGTGGGAGATGTTGATACTAGGGATAGCTATGCATGTATTAGGACAGGGATTCTTGGGGAATCTCTATACCTTTCCTTCAATTATGCTGTGAACCTTTACTTGCTCTAAAAATAATAATAATGAATAATAAAAAAAGTCTTTAAAAATCAATTGTTTTATGTCTCATTATGTTGTGAAACAGGAATTTGATCAGGGCATAGAAATGATGACTTATCTCTTAATGATGAAAATATTAAAAAACTGTTAGCCATCCTTAAATGGCTTAAATCCTTAAATAATATGTATCTTGTGTTTCCCAGTAGACAAAATACCTTTGAGAATCCGTCTGATTTGTCTTGGCTCTACCTCAAGGTGGATATTAGTACAATAATTAACATTAGCTCAACAGAGTTCAGTCTTGGTGGCTTAACATTGCCAAATTAATTTTTCATTTAAATTAAATTGTAATGTTGGTTAGAGCATCTCTATTGCTGTCTTCCAAGCAATGACTCACATATGTTGGCTGCTTCAATCTTGTAGTTAGGCCAGCCAGAGCATGTGCCCTCTGTGTAACCACAACAGGGAAGTAAAGAGCTAGAGGATTTTGTGGTGCTTTATGGAGCACATCTAAACACAGCTTGTGACAAGTTTTCCCTAATTGCATTGGTCAAAATATAGTCTCATGGTTTCTAAGTGAATAGGAAACTGGAAAATATGAAGGAACACTCAAATGTTTGAAGTAGCAGCTTGTATTAAAGACTTTCCTTTTGGCCTGTATGTACCATTTATTTTCTCCTTTAATATAAGTCACTGTGTCAAATCCAATATCATGACTCTGTATGGGATTTATAGTTCTTTCTATCAGTATAATCAGCTTATGAACATTTCCTTTTATTTCCTTTTATATTTCCTTTTATCTAGTAATTTATGATCTAAAAGAAAAGCATGATATATTTCTCTTCCCATTCCTAATACATAAAGCTAATATATACTAGAGGAGCAGGATAATAAACCCCTCCATTTGGGAAAAGGAAGTGTGGGAAACACAAAATTCAGACCTATTCCTATTTTCTGGGAGGCACTTTTGTTTCCTTTTATCTCAGTAGTGCCTGACTCTGAATCTCTGAGTTCTTCCTTTAATATTACCCATTTTGGCCAAATCTGGAGTAAGAGTGGGGCAGTTCATGATACACAATATTTCATACTCATACAGTACTTTTTATGCCCCGCTTTGGAATGAATTATTTTTCCAAAGAAATCTGCTTCTTTTCTCTGGAGAGTTATGGTATTTAGAAACCAAGATCTGGGCTATAGATGTGTTCATTCTTACGAGGTTAATGGTTTCTTTTTGTAATATATTAAGTTTGGTAACTTAAGAGACTTTTGATCTACTTGTCTTCATTGAGTTCCATGTGTCAGTAAGTATAACCAATATTTTTTTCTGAGACATACATCTTAGGTCTTCCTCCCCCCCCCCTTTTGCTTTATTGATATCCAATCTCTTTGTGAACTTAACAGTGGCTTCCTTAAAAGACTATCTAGCTTAAATATGAAGGTCATGTCTGTAAACTTGTCTACCCTGATGACACTATACAACTGAAAAGTGTTATTGGGACTTCTTATTTAAATATGATTTAATATCATTTCTGGAAGCAAAGAGATTTTTTAAATCTGACCTCTTCTGAATTAGCTTTCTATTTTTTTTTATTTTAATTGAATTATAATAAACATGTAGAAAACTTCATAGAACACAAGTGTATAACATAGTATATTTTCACAACTTGACCATGTCTGTGTAACTGATACTCACATCAAGAAATGGCATATTATTGGGTGCCTGGGTGGCTAAGTCTTTAAGCGTCTACCTTCAGCTCAGGTCATGATCTCAGGGTCCTGGGATTCAGGCCGGCATTGGGTCCCTGTTCAGTAGGGAGTCTGCTTCTCCCTTTCCCACTCCCCCTGCTTGTGTTCCCTTTCTTGCTCTCTCTCTCTCTCTCTCTCTCTCTGTCTGTGTCAATTAAATAAGTAAATAAAATCTTAAAAAAAAAAAGAAATGACATATTATTAGTTCCCTCAAAGCCCTCTTCATGCCGTTTTCTGGCCATTATCCCACTCCTACCCCAAAGGTAATAATTTTGCTAGCACATAATACTATAGATTAGTATTGCTGAATTTTGAACTTTATTCAGATGGAACCCAACTGTATATATGCTTTTGAGTCTGGTGTCTTTGGTTCAGGATTATATTTGTGGAATTCAACTATATATATTTTTTCAAATGGTAGTTATATATTATCCTGTATAATGTTCCATTTTGTGAATATTGCAAAATGTATTTATCCATTCCAATGCTGATGGGTATTTGGTTAGTTTCTAGCTTTTGGCTATTATGAAGAAGGCTATTATGAGCATTTATGTATATGTATTTTTTTTTAAGATTTTATTTATTTATTTGACAGAAAGAGAGAAATCACAAGTAGGCAGAGAGGCAGGCTTCCCCCCAGAGAGAGGGGGAAGCAGGCTCCCTGCTGAGCAGGGAGCCCAATGCCGGGCTTGATCCCAGGACCCTGGGATCATAACCTGAGCTGAAGGCAGAGGCTTTAACCCACTGAGCCACCCAGGTGCCACTATGTATGTGTATTTGGTGAATGTATATACATATACCTATTTTTATATATTTAGGAATACAAATGCTGATTCATAAATATGCATATATTCAGTTTTATAAAATATTACCAGCTTCTCAAAGTGGTTGTCCTAAATTATACCCATTCTAATGATGTGTGGGAGTTTTCTTTCCTTGGAGGTCCTGAATCCTTATTTTCAGTAATAATCTCTTTATTTTCTTCTAATTCTGCTTGTACCCAAGACATATTTCCTGATTTTATGTGTTTTTGTCAATACTTTGTCATATGCAGACAAAACATTATGACATTTTGTTATTTTGCACCTTCCCCTAGATTTAATATCTCAGAAAGTGCATGACCTGTCTTTTCATTTAAAATAGATAATGGGTTCTCCAAGTATTTGCTCACAGCTCATCACAGACAACCACTTTCTAGTTGCCTATGTCAGTTGCCTCACTACAGTGCCTGACCACTAAGTCAGTGCTACCTATTTTAATTTTCCTTTTTCTTTCTTTTTTGTCCTTAAGTAGGCTCTATATCCAATATATAGCCCTTAAGTATGGCTCTATATCCAATGTGGGGTTTGAACTTTGACCTTGAATCCCTAGGTCAAGTCATATGCTCCACCCACTGAACCAATCAGGAGCCCCACATGTTTTAGTTTTTAAAGCAGCAATCAACTTCAAGGACTGATTCCAGTACTCAACAGCAAACTATCATTTGAGACTAGAGTAAAGGAAACCTTGGGGTGCCTGGGTGGTTCTGTTGATTAAGCAAGCCAAACTGCTGATTTCATCTCAGATGATAACTTCAGGGTCATGAGATAGAGTCCTGAATCAGGCTTTCTGCTCAGTATGTAGTCTGCTTGAGATTCTCTTTCTCTTTTTCTCTGTCCCCTCCCTACTCACAGGTATTCTCTAAATAAATAAATAAATAAAGTCTTTAAAAAAAAAAAGAGGAATCTTGAAATTTTCATGGATTAACATATCAAAGATTTATTTCTTGCTCACATCATAGTCTGTTGCAAAACATTTGGCTCTTTACCTCAGAGCCATGCAGCCTCTATGGTCACCATAATGATGGAAGAGTGAATTCAAAGGTCTTGTGAGATGCTTTTGGATTCTTTATAGAACTGGCTTTCATCACTTTCATCTAAATGGTATTTTTAAGTACCCACTCCCACCAAATTTAACCTAAGTGCATGACGAAAAGTTAAGGAACATATGAATATAACAATTTCTGTATGAGGCAGCTTGTCAAAACTTCATAAGCATAAGCTGAATAAATGGGAATGAAAGTACAAATATATCTTCATTGCTCTATCTCAACACAATTGTGATATAAAAAGAAATTTTCTAAACTTCTCACTCGTTATTTTCCACTTCTAATAAATATTATATATATTTTTACATATATATTTTATTTATACATGTTTATATATTTGACAGAAATGTCAATCTATATCTACATATTTGCTGCATATATGTATATATATTTGTACTATATAAATTACTTGAGTATAACTAATAGAGCATATATATCTCAATATCAAGTAGTCAACAAAACAGTGGAAGTATCTAAACTTTAAATGATTTTAACTTTATTGTTTTTCCATAGAAGCACCCATTAATGTTCACAGTCCCCAGAGGTAAATAAATGAAATTTTTAAAAAAATTTTTACCTGCATCTCACTATGAGGAGGACTGATGTGAACTCGTTCCAAGTGAATAAAACAAATTCTTTGATATTTTGTTTCATGAACTACCTATAAGAGTTAATGCCTACTTTCCATATCTTGACCTAATAATCATCAAAGCTAGCAAAAGTTGATGGCCCTCCTGAGAGCAACTTTATTATTTATTAACCATGTTTTAAGTACTATTTGTAAATGCTCACACACTTTATTTAAATTAAGACTTTTAAAATAATTGCTTTATATGTTTTCCTCTCATTTTACTGGTGAGGTCTTCATTACCATTGCCATTTTTTTTAGTATGGCTATATTTTAATTGGTTTTTAATTAACTAAGTTTCATCTTCTAGGAATTATTCCTTTTTATAATGAACTAATGCAGTCCTTTAGTTCCTATAGTATTAACCATAGTACTGCTTATCCAGTGGTTCACCAATAAGTGTTTGTTGAATTGAAATGAATGCAAACTCAGGGTTGTTTATGTATTTACCAATTTGTAACTGTATTGCATGATTTAAATTAAGTTCGGTTGTACGTGGCCAAAAGTAAAAATAATAATAATAATAATAATAATAATAATAAACACATTTTTATTCTCTTGTTGAAAAGATGCCAGGGGTATGCAGTCCAGCATTGCTTTGACAGTACTATGTACTTTTCCAGGTCTCAGGCCATTTATGTCTACTTCTCTGCTCCTAAGGTGTGGCTCTCATTGGTGTGGTGTAAGATAGTTGGTAGAATATTAACTATCACATCTGTATTCCTGGTCCTAACATGGAGGAAGATACAAAGGAGAAATAGAGAAAGGATTAAAACAAACTCTCTTTCAAGGTTGTCCAGAAAAGGCCACATACATTCTACTGAAATCTATCTATAAAAAGCATATTTACAGGGGCTCCTTCATGGCAGAGTCAGTTAAGCATCTGATTCGTGGTTTCAGCTCAGGTCATGATCTCAGAATGATGAGATCAAGTCTCATGTCAAGCTCCATGCTCAACGTGCAATCTGCTTGGGATTCTCTCCCTCTGAGCCACCCCTTGTGTTCGCTCTCGTTCTCTCTCAAACAAACAAACAAATAAATAAGTCTTAGAACATACTTACAAGATAACACCTAGTTCAACGGAGTTTGGAATATATAATATTATTCCAGAAGGTCAATGCTGGGTAGAAATATGGAGTTTGGTAGCTACAGAAGAAGGTTTTGAACAAATATAGGTCAAATTCAATATTCACCCAAAACAAATGCAGAAAAGCATTATGTTCACAATAACTGTTAAGATCATTGGCTTAGAAGTCAAGATGACTTGGGTTTGAAGTCAGGATTGTCTGTTTTATAGCTATATGGATTTGAATGATTAGCTCTTCCTTAAGCTTCAGTTTTCATATATGAGTAATAGGCATAAAATTCCCTTTGAATATTTTTTGTGTATGAGGGTTTTTTTAAATATTTTATTTATTTATTTGACAGAAAGAGAGAGAGGTCACAGGTAGGCAGAGAGGCAGGCAGAGAGAGAGGGAGAAGCAGGCTCCCTGTCGAGCAGAGATCCTGATGTGGGGCTCCATCCCAGGACCCTGAGATCATTACCTGAATGAAAGACAGAGGCTTTAACCCACTGAACCACCCAGGAGCACCTGTGTATGAGTTTTTAATGAGCTTATGCAAGATAAGTTTTAGTCATTCAGATAAATTTTCTTCTTAGCATTATAGTTCAGTTATTTTTTTTCCAGTAATTGCTTTATTGAGTAGGAAAACAAAATGGACTGGTAGTTAGAAGACATGGTGAGATTCCATCATACATTAATTATATAATCTTCCTGAGGATCAGTGATTCTATCTGTAAGATGGGTCTACCAATACTCTTTCTTATTATTTGGTTAAGAATTAAATAGAATATTGTATTTGATGTTTTCCTGCGATCTGAACACAGGCTTAGTGAATGTTGCTTTATTATTTTGCCCTCATTTGAAGTCATACACATGTTACTATTTTATGTAAATAGATTTAAATATGTTAATTGAAACCTCAAAACTAAGTAGTTCTATTAAATTCCCCAAGCCCAGAATATGTTCAGCTATTGGTGGTGGCCGCTGACCTGACTGGTATGCAAATATTTAGAACATGGATTGGGTCTACCAAAAATTTACTGTTCTACTGAGGTTTTCCTCTGTAATTCAGTAACATGAATTTTAGAAGGTAGTATTTGAGTTTCTTATCTTGCTTTAAAATAAATGCTGATTAAAGATCAAGAAATGAACTTTACTGTGCTAAATTAATACAAATGTGAAAAATTATGAAGAGAAAAATGCCTGGTATGGCACATAGTAGGAGCTCAATAAATACTTAATAGGCTAATTAATTAATGATAAGATGGATGAATTCATATATTTATGTCCTCTTCATAGCTTCATCCCATGGGTCTTTTCTACCAAGGAATCTTCAAGAACTGATGAGTTGGCCTCTGCATGGTTGCAGTTATGTTTCTTGTGTTTATTATATTCTAAGTCATACTGGCATTTCTCCTCTTTACTGTTAGGTTTGGTGAATGTTACAGATTCGACTAAATGAACCATAGCAAATATAAAATAAATCTTTGCCAAGGGGATGATATAAATTAAGACAATTACCACTTAGGCACATCAGTTTCTCGGTAAAAACTATATAGTACTGGTGAACAGCACTGTGGTAAAAAGGCTTGTTTTCCTGGAGACTCTCAAAGTAATTTGACAAATGTTGAATTATTGGTTAAACCAACTTGAGAAATCTGCATTCTTTCTTTCATTTCAGTGATTTACTAATTATTTTCCTAATTAATTCTGCTTCATAATATTAAGCAGATATATTAACTTCTATGGTTCTAGTTTCTCATCTTTAAATGAGAGGAACACAAATGTATTATTCAAGGTTTCTTCCATAACTAACATTCTATAATTCTAACAGTTTGCTTGGGGAACCCCAATAGTAGCCCCCAATCCAATTTTGCACTTATCACAACTCTCTTACCCCCTTTTTAAAAGGCCTTTGTTGGAGGGTCATGCAGTTTTAGCTTAGAAAATCTCTTATTATAGAATACCTTTTGGAGAAGACAATACTACCGTCAGATTTTTCTAATTATGAGACAACTCCTCATTTTGAGACACAGCCTTCCTCTAGGTAATTTCTAACCATTAAGTTTTGCTTCCTTATGGGAAAGCCTAATATTTCTTATACCGTCTACCAAATATCCACAGCTGTCAGCCAAGCTCATTTAATTCCTTTGATTATAAACTTAGGTGACAAGATTCCCACTCCTCTAAGATTTAAGTCTCTTCCAAATCTAAAATTAATGAGTTTCAATAAATTTTCCATAAATCTGGTGCCCCTCCCCCACCCCCCCAAAAACACAAAAAACAGTAAAAACATGGCTCACTGGCATGGACAGCAAGGATGAATTATTCATATATTCGGTCTTTTTATTTTGCCAAAGAATATGTTATGACTTTGAAGTAAGAAAACTAGCTCTAGAATTCACTTTATAAAGCATTAGTTATGAACTGTTCCAAGTCATTTACCCTCAGGATAATTTGCTAAGTGTAAGATCATTGTAATCATCATTGTCATGGTTTGGATGATATCTGTTTTTTTCATATAATGTAAAATGCTTTGAAATTTTAAAGTTTTATACATCTGTAACTATATAGTTTTAATGATAATTTCCCTATTTGCAGCATAACATTATTGTCACATAATTTTCTTTTAAAAACATATATAAATATAACAGAGATAGGAATTTTCCTTGACCTGATAATTCCTAAGAAGGGAGAGAAAGTATTTCAACTGTATGTATACACACTCATGTACTTTAAAGTTTTAATAAATATATTTCTAATTATTTTTGTTAGATATAACTGAGAATCATTGAAAACTACAAAGACTAAAACTACCAGTGGTCATAAAAATCGCAATATCATATTTATTTTTGAAAATTATAACGATAACTACCTTGAAGCCTTTAAAATAAACTGGAATATACAGTAAGTGATTTTTTTTTGTTGCAAATTTAAAAGTTCAGTAAGATATTCAGGTAGCATTTTAAATACTCTGAAGGAAAAAAACAAATCTTATGTGGGTGAATTGTGAAATGTCTAGAATATAGGCTATGTTCTGTGCATAGGCACCATGAAGAGGATTTTACTCTACCACTCATCTCGAGTTTAGTTAACATCTGTCTATTCTTTATATGACATGGCAGTTCACAACTCAGTGAGAGAGAAAAAAAATACTCTATTCCTAAGTCATCCCTAGTTTCTCAATAAAACAACTGGTATAATTTCTAACAGGAGAAATTTGGCCCTTTGAATATCAAAATCAGCATAGAAAACAGATAACGTTAAGAATATTGTGATATCCATAGTAAAAGCATTTACTGAGAATTCAAATGTGACAGCAGAATTCTGGGAAGGATGTATTTTGTAGTTTTTATTCTTTGTGTAATTTTTTTTGGGTCTATATCATTAGATTAAAAAAAATCATACTCTGATTTTTTTTTCCTTATGGTACTGAAGTCATCAACCGGGCTTTAAACAAGTTGATAGATTTGTTTTAATGCCCAAAATTGCAAAATTGTTTGTGAGCAACATGAGAGTGTGTTGTACTAAGAGGAACAAAAGAATCTCACTCTTTCAGGCAAAAATGAAGCAGCTCCGTGAGAAAAGCTGGAAAGAAACTTGAGACAGCAACTCATTCATGAGTTCAGATAGGTTTTCCTATTTGAAACCTGGGAACTCCATTAGTATTTTAAAGTGTCAAGCCCTTCTTAAGATGTCAGCAACTGATATTTAGTACGTTGTGAACCCGTACTATTGTGCGTCTTTGGTCAAATGGCACCATCAAAGCAATCATCTTCCAGTAAACTGGTATCTAATATAATTTCACCCCACAGAAAGCCTTTCTGCTTCTTCTTCCAGGAGTCCACTAGCTATGGTATGTCTGGTTTGGAGAGGTTCTCTGACTGATCTTCAGAGGCTTAGCCATCCCAATACTATAGGATTTTTCTCTTGGATGACTGGAGAAAACGTATGTTGCTGGTCACTGGTATTGATGGGATAGCTTGCCTGGTGTGAAGGAGGTATGAAAGTGGGTCTTTCTATTAGGATCCGCAGATGGTATTGCACAATGCATGATCTTGACAGTGCCAGTCTGATAAATATTAGGATCACCTGCTAAAGCCACTGAAGCATCAAATCAGAGGCAGTATTTTCTGAATAGGAAATAGAGGTCATCCTCCAGGATGTGGTATGCATACTGAATCGAGACCTCTAGCTTGTTTGTGTTCCCAAGCAGAAGACAGGTCCAAAGCCAAGGGCTAGATCCAGGAGTTGGTCCTCTTACCATTACTCCAATGGCATGTTTGTGGTCTTTGTGCTTCCTGTCCTACAGTTGGGCTCTGCAGGGGAGCACTCTTGCCAATAAGGATCCCATTGCACTGTGAGCCACTTAAACTCATTGATTCTCTGTAAATAGGAAAATAAGTTTTCTACTTGAATTTGTTGTGAGGATTAAAATAGGTCATGTGTAAATGATATAGGATATAAGAGGTTGCTCAATAAATATTCATCTTCATGGTTCATTTGAAAATATATATCTTTTTTTCACGTGGAACCTTTGGACATTTTATTATTTATTTATTAAAAATGGCTGGGTGATGGACATTGGGGGGTATGGGCTATGGTGAGCACTGTGAATTATGTAAGACTGATGAATCAGAGACCAGTACCCCTGAAACAAACAATACATTATGTGTTAATGAAATTACATTTAGTAAACATTTTAGAAATATACTACTAAGACCTTCTGATTTTATTCTACTAAAAATCCATTATTTGGCTTGTAACCAAGAAAGGTTTAGAAGAAAAAAATTTGCACTCACTCTTGTCATAGTTTACTTTTACAATGACTCTTGAGTAAAGTATAAAATTTGGGAATTCAGGATTGACTTCTCTAGCTCTGTTGTTAAAAAATGGCTATTTTATAAAAGTGATTCTCATGAAGTTATTGAATACTACAAATTATGTTTTCTGTAAAAAATTATAACATTTGTATTTGACTGCAAAATACCACTGAGAGATTGTGCATATATTGGGCTCTGGTTCAGTTTAAAAAAACTAAGTGAATATGTGATTGATAAGAAACATATTTTTACTATTTTATTTTATGCTATCTTTGATTTTAATTATTAAAATAATAGCAATGGGGTGCCTGGCTGGCCCAGTTGGTTAAGTGTCCTACTCTTGATTTTGGCTCAGGTCATGATCTCAGGGTCATGAGATCAAGCCCCGCATCAGGCTCTGTGTTTAGTCGGAAGTCTGATTGAAATTTTCTCCCTCTGCTTCTCTCTCCCTATATCTCTCTCTCTCAAATAAATAAATCAATCTTCAAAAAAGGAGCAAAAGCATTTTTCCTCTAATTTGGAAAAAATCTTGAGAGCAAATATAAAGTAGGGGCGCCTGGGTGGCTCAGTGGGTTAAAGCCTCTGCCTTCAGCTCAGGTCATGATCTCAGAGTCCTGAGATCAAGCCCTGCATCAGGCTCTCTGCTCAGCAGGGAGCCTGCTTCCCCCCTCTCTCTGCCTGCCTCTCTGCCTACTTGTGATCTCTCTCTCTCTGTGTCAAATTAAAAAAAAATTAGGAAATATAAAGTAAAGTGAAAGGGGATAGTTAGCATTACTATGAAATTTCTCTGAACTTACACAATCATTTCTTCTTCTACTGGACACAGTAGCTATGATCAGCATCAGGTTTTATCCCATTTTCTTCAGTGACGTGTTTCCTTTGGGCTCTCTTCACCTCCTCGATTTCCCCCTTTCTCATCAATTTAGCAAATAATAAATTTATTAGATGATTCTAAGTACAAAACACTGGAAGATGCTACATGAGATTATAAAGATATCCAGACCAGGAGCCTGACTTTCAAAGCATTTACAATCTAGGCAATTAGTCACATGAGTCTATCATGGCAGCATTGTTTTAGGTGACCCAAGTAAAGTTCATTAGAATGTTCAGATTATTTGAACATAAAGACTTTTTTTTTCCCTAGGAAAGAGGGAAAATTGGGAAAATGACCTTTGGAAAAATTGGTGACCTTGGCTTTGCTTATGAGCATCTTTCAGTTGCGATAAGTTTCTCTCTTCTAAGTTTCTCAGCATCATATCCTAATCAGAACTTTGAAGATACTCTCCATATTTCCTGAACCTTCACCAGGGTTTCCTGATTGTGAATGGCTCACTTGCAGTTTGGTCTGAGAATGAATTGCAGTTCATTTTTTTTTTCTTCAACAAATCAATATTTGATTTTAGTGGATGTTAGAATGATACACTTTGCATTATGTAGTTTTAAGTGTGGGAGTGAGATTCAATAAAAAGGAACCCAGGCCAGATTTTTCTTTATTCTAAACGTTTAGTAGTATGCATTGCATGGAAACATTCTAGTAACATGGGTCAAAAAATGCACTCAAATTGGTCTTCTTTGTGATTTGCATCCAAATTCCTAACTGTTTGAATGTGTAAAAACAGTATAATTTGTCTCCTTCATTGTTAAGTTTTCTTCTCACTCGAAAAGTATACACTTTTCTCTTGCATAGTTGCATGAGGTAGATAAAGTAAGTGGGAAGCTACTAAAGTAGTTTGTGTCAGAAGTTCATTTCTATGATCAAGCTTATATTTCTCAAGAAGCTTAAAATTGTGGGGCGCCTACGTGGCTCAGTGGGTTTTACAGCTCAGGGTCCTGGGATTGAGCCCCACATCAGGCTCTCTGCTCAGCAGGGAGCCTGCTTCCCCCTCTCTCTCTGCCTGCCTTTCTGCCTACTTGTGATCTCTCTCTCTCTCTGTCAAATAAATAAATAAGGTCCTTAAAAAGAAAAAAAGAAGCTTAACATTGAAGTAAGAAAACAAATCACAAAACATGAAACAATTTGGAAGAAAAATTACCTGGGACCATATAAATGGATATATGAAATGAATAGACAATGTGGATATTATATAAGGCAAATAGGTTACAGGATAACAAAATTAAACACACTCATGGACACTCATTTTAATTAACAAGTAATTTGCAACTAAACTTTGAGAAATACAGTTATACAAGCCAATAGGTAGTTATTGCATTCTATAAAATGCTTTAAAAAATAATTTCAATGGGAAAGAAAATATGTAAATAAATGTTTTCTCCACTCAAGCTACTTGGAATCTGAAATAAGTCTGAAATAAGACCTAGGAATCTGTAAGTGATATGGCTTAATAGTTTTTCCTATACACATTTATTTTACATGGATTTTACATGGCTTTATTTGCCATTTAATCCTGGTTTGCCCATTCAGTGGGTATGTGTCATTGTACCAATTACTAAGCCCTCCTAAGCTTATGCTTATATTTGTAAAGCAAATAATATTTTGTTTCATCAAAGTATTGTAAAAACAAAATAATATATGTAAAATACTGCTTTCTTTTAGATATTAATACTTAGGCTGCTATGTTTTCTATCTTGGAGTTGTGCCTAGATTTAATGATGAAACATTTTTACATATTGGTGCAAGACAGCAGAGATCTTTAAGAATGAGTATCAGATGAGAGTTTTAGCCAAGGCAAATAAACTTAATGTATCTATGAAATAATATTTGAGAAATTAAGTAACCCTAATGTCATAAATATGAATAATATGAATATCAATGGAGTACGTAAAGTACATAAACTGCAATTTAATGAAATTAATTCAAATTAAGGATATAATTGATATATATGTGTGTATATGAACATATATGTTATATACATAATGATAAGTTCAGGTAATAAGCTAGACACATATAAAATATATTGTAATTTTAATATTCTTCTTTGGTAGGTTACTCACTTTTGTATCCAAGGAACCGGATCTCAATCAGATCTCTCAGTCACAGACTATTTGAGGATTCTGTGTCAATGATCCTACTTTCCATATAAATTTAAGTCAGGAAAGGATAATTTTTTCTCTAAAGTTACCATTCTCCCCATAGAGTAGGGAGGGGGTGATCATGATATATCCTGATAAGTATTATCTAGAAAAGACAGAATATTTTATAAGGTTGGTTAAAATAAGAGCCCTCTATCCATTCACATGTTTCTAATCTCTTATCCTATAGCTTTTGGGTTCAATAGAGAGAATTCTTGAGTGCTTTGCCTTTAGTCTTTTAAAATGATAGTGTCACAGCTTAGCCAAGTGTTGGTTTGCAACCTCCAGAGTTGCCCTATGTAGGGCAAAGAGAGAGACCAAAGAAAGAAGTAGACTACAACAGATTGGGTCACAGATTTAATAAGCATGGGAACTTACATATGAGACTTGTCTGGGATGGCCACAAGATGAATAGGTCTCTGTGCTCCCCAGCCAGAATCTTAAAAATTTATATAGAGGTGTTAATAGGATTGTCCCATATTACCATCTAGATGGTCTCAATCATGCAGTGCTCCCACAAAGCTGCAGTCTTCACATGGCTCTAACTGTGGGAACAGGGGGCAGAATGTATTTTCCAAGGGCAGGAGAGAGGATGAGGAGCCTCTAATTGCCTGAGCACACCTCAAGTGTTAACCAGCAGTCATGTCCTCTCACTGACCTCCTCCAACATCAACTTATCATTATCTTGGGGATTATGGGGACAATATTGCATTGAATAACTCTTAACGGAAGTGGGAGAATCTTGCCCAAAGTCCTAAAGCATTATAACTAAAGCAACATCTGTTTATATAAATGTATTTATATTAATATGTTAATAAATACATTCATTCCATGGAATCCTTTGGAATTGCTTTATCAGGCTTTTTAAGGTATGCTTAGAACTAGATAGGTTTGCTCAGATAGGTTCCAAAAGCAGTATAAAGGCCATCACTTTCAGCTAGCTATTTCCCAACTCACATATTTAAGTAAAAAATAAATAAATAAAATAAGATAAAAAATAATTAAATCAAAATCTAAAAAATGTTCTCCCAGTGTGAATAGGAATAGTTCGTAAGGAGAGTCCCAAGAATTAATAATATAGTTCTATAACCAAATCTTTTATAAAATAATACCAATGTCTATATGTAGCTTGAAGAATTTTAAATAATTCTAATCAATGATACATAGTAACACTCTTCAAATACCCTTTCCTTTCTTCCTTAATTCTCTCAGGGCATAAAATTGTTCCAGGGTATTTTCTTTATCAGGCGTTCTAAATTCTCTCAATAACTAATTCATGAAACATTTCAACATCTTTCCTCTGTTCGGATTTCCTATCTCCTTTACTCCAAGCTCTTTACTATGTAAATAAATCTATTTTCTCCAGCTCAATATGTTCTCCCTTCCTTTATCTTTTATACCCTGTCTCTGTCTGTGTAAATAAAATTCTAATTTGACAAGAATGTAGGGAAGGGATCAGAGCAGCAAAAGACAAAAGGCAATGGAGAGAAGTACCCAGACATTAATAAGTTATGTCTTGATCAGATGTATTTTAAATAGTTTTAAAACAACAAAAAAAGTTCAGGGTTCCTGGGAGATTAATCAGTTCAGCATTTGACTTTAACTCAGGTCATGATCACGGGATCCTGAGATCAGGCTCCACATCAGGCCCTGCACTCAACACAAAGTCCACTTGTCCCTCTACCTCTCCTCCTCTCTCTCTCTCAAATAAAAATAAAGTCTTTTTAAAAAAGTTCAAAATGAATGGAAAAAATGTAAAAGAAGTTAAATAATTTCCCAATATACTTGGTATATTTTTATTTTCGAGAACATGTTCTACACCATCAATATAAAATTCACTGAATTCAAAATGGAGATAGTCTTGGTGATTGTTTTGTTTTGCTTTGCTTTGCTTTAAATCACTGTGAAGTGTCTACTGTAGTTTTGTTTTGAAAGTTCATAAATCAAACCTTAATGAATGTCAGAATGAGAAGCATCTCTTTGAAGCACCATGAATCTTTTAATGTCTTTGCTACACTATTTTCAGTGATAATCAGTATCTATAACAAGAAACATATCTCAGTGCCTCAGCTTGGGTCACGTACATCTCACCTCCTCTGCATGGTACAGTTTTACTCAACTGGCAAAAGGATAGTCTTAGACATAGTGGTTATGTGTTTTTTTTTTCCTTCCTTTTTTTTGGTCAATTTGAGTTTAATTTATGTGAAATTAGTATATTCTTTTCACTAGTAAGGAACTTTGTAATGATGATAATCCTAGCATTGAAGGGAAAATAAAATCTAAAATATGACAACATTTATTACATGCTTTTATTTTTGAAGGTAATGATCCCTAGTTGCAGGATTATAAAATAAATGATCTATTCTCAGTCGGAAGAACTTCTTGAAAACATATTCCAAATTCCAAAGGACAGATTAAGTAGGCCAAAATATCAGGTAAAGAGTTTGTGTTTTGGAGGCAAGAACACATTAATTTAGTTGAAATTCCAACTCTTGTAATAAGAACTATTTTTTTTTTTATTAAGTAGTTACTGTGATACACATGGTACTAAGTCCTTGGCGTACATTAACTTGTTTATTACATGTATCAATCCTATGAGTCTGCTATTATTCCACATGTAAAATTTGGGACTGAGTCTTAAAGAGCTAATGGCAAGTTATCCAAATATATGTAGTAAGTGAATGGAAAAGAAAGGGTTCAAACACAAATTATCATTCCAAAGCCCATGCACTTAATTACTAGAATATACTGTTGCTTTATTCTGGTGACTTACGTGTCAACTGTGGGACACAGAAAGCTCACTAGTTCATTTAAGCAGAACAATGGAAGCAACTGTATTAGGAAGCTCATATAATCTCCAAGAGGGGCAGAGTTGGGCTTGTAGGCTACTCATCAAGAAAATACTAACCACTTGGTGGGGGAGTTAAGTGAGGATTCACCTTAGCATCTTTTTGAGTACAGACACTGAGGGTCACACTATTCACTTCTTTACTCTGATGCCATTGCAAGGCTGGTTCATTCTTTTTTTTTTTTTAAAGATTTTATTTATTTATTTGTCAGAGAGAGAGAGAGAGCACAAGCAGGCAAAGAGGCAGGCAGAGGCAGGGGGAGAAGCAGGCTCCCCGCTGAGCAAGAAGCCTGACGTGGGACTCGATCCCAGGACCCTGGGATCATGACCTGAGCCGAAGGCAGCAGCTTAACCAACTGAGCCACCCAGGCATCCCAGGCTGGTGCATTCTTGATGTGCTATTCCTTCATGTTATTCTGTTCTGATTAAATTCCCACTCAGGCATCTGAGGGAGTCTAGCTGCAAAGGACACTTGGAAAGTTAGGGGATAGCCTTTCCAGGCTTCTTTAGGAACATTTCTTTCTCGGGTCCCTGGGGTTCTTTGTACTTTTTGCTCCAAATGCTACTTTTTATTAGACCCAACTTTGTATGTATTCGTGTTTCCCAGTGTATAACAAATTCTTAATCTGGGATTACATGTAACCATCTTTGCCTTTCCCAGGGTCTTAGCACAGTACTTGAGACATTGTTTATTTCTCATCATTTCTTTAAGTGAATTGAACTGAATGCTTCTCTTGGAAGGAGGGTGAAACAGAGACAGAGCTATTGAAGTCATTCCTGCCAAAGGAAATAGTGAGTCACAACCCTTGATTCCTGTTCCAGAACTCTTTAATCATGCAATACTAAATTATTCTACTTGAATAAAGACAGTTTGTCCTACTTCTTTCCTATCCACAGGCAGAACTTCCTTCTTTAAGTTTTTAGTAGAATGCTTCTAATTACGTGGTTAGAGAAGTGGGCACATTGTCTTTATTTATGTCCATTGGACACAGTAATAGTAGAATCTCATTTGATACACTTTTTTAGAAAAGAAATAAAATTATGGACTATTCAGGCTAAAGGTTAAAAATCATTTATCATATTGTTTCTTATTTAGAAAACTGAAGAAAAGAAAGAAAGGCTGAATCAAAGAGATTATGAAATGTCCCGTGCCTCCAATACTGAATTAAGCAGGGATGCTGTGGGTTTCTACTGCACTTTCTACTTAGAGGCACATAAAAGTACTTTCTATGGCCCATTGCATTTTCCTGGTTAGTAGTTTGTAGCACACATTAGACTTAGAACTTCTTGAGATCAGAAACTGTGTAGTATTTGTGAGTGGAGTTCCATCATGTAGGATCATTCTTGACTTACAGTGGGCAGTTAGTAAATTAGTGTTAATTTTGGATGAAAGCAAAACTCTGATTATGATGTTCTCATTGAGGCTTAGGACAGATGCTTGTCATCTATCCCTAATGTAAAAGTAATTCAAATCTCACAGGCACCAAAATACAGAAGATTTGATCTTAAAGAGAATAGTATAGTCAGAGACATTCTCACTCTGAAATGAAATTACTCAAGCTAAAAGATCTCCACCAAATCTTATAAGGTAGAAGCAGGAAGGCCTTCTTGGTCACAGTGATAAATATACAGATGATTTAAACCAAGGTAATTAGAGTGGCAGTGGTAGGAAATTTGGATTTTGAATGTATTTTGAGACTAAAGCTAACTACATTTCCTGATGAATTGTTGATGATTACATAAAAAGAGAGGAGCCAAGGATAGCTTTAAGGTTTTTTGATCTGAGTAACTAGAAACACAAAGGCACTCTTCGCTGAATTGGGGAAATCTATGGAAGGAATAAGGTTTGGGGAGAAGATTAGAAGTTCAGCCTCAAACACGCTAAGTTTTCAATGTACTTATATTAAGTAGAGATGTCTAGGAAGCTGTTGCATAATGAAATGAGGGTTGAGAAGACAAATGTGGGCTGGAGATATGAATTACAGAGTCCGTAACACATATTTAATGGATACTATATGTAAGGGGATGGAGTAGAGATGGAGACCACAGGAGGATAATGGAATAATTTCCAGGGTACTCTGACATTATGACACTGTAGAAAAGAGGAGAAACACGAAGGGGAGTATGTGATACTTAGGAGAAAATTGAGTATGTTATCCAGGAATAGAAGCAAATAAAAAGTTTCTAGGAGCAGAAGTGATTAGTTGTGTGAAATGCTACATATAGGTCAGGTAATATGAGGGCAGCATATTTATCATTTGACTTTACAATGTAGAGGTCTTTAATTAATGCCCTCCAATAGAGTAGTTTCAGTAGAATGATAGGTCAAAACACCTTTTGGAGTAAACTTACAAAAATGTTAGGAAAGGAAATAGAATCGATGAGAGTTGGTAATTCTTTTTGAAATGCTTTCATTGGAAGTAGAGGTGTAATGGGTCAAGATAATTTTT
>CM053604.1:17398229-17461464 GCA_028646535.1 Procyon lotor
GTGAGCCACCCAGGTGCCCCTCAAATGAGAATTTTAAAAATTACCTTGGAGGCACCACTTTTATGTTTGTTTGTTTTTTTTATTTGTGGGTTCTGTGAAAGCACTATTACACACTTCAGAATTATACTCTAAATTGTTGCTGAGATATTGCCACTAGCATTCTGTATGTGTCAGAGGACATTGGAGTAAATCTTAGGAAAAACAAGATGAGAATGGAACAAGATAGTAGCTGGCCATGTTAGCAGAGAGTAGGGTCATAAAAACAGAATGGCATAAATCATGTTTCATGAAATCTGGTGGTTTTGTGGGGATTGTCTGTCTCTTCCCTTATCATGCTGAACTCTTTTACTTGTACTAAGTAGGATAGCATGCTGTCAAGGCATAGTCAGATGGATTAAAAGTAGTTTGGATGAGGCTAGGATTGTGATTGGAGAATTAATAGTTAAGTGATTTTTAAGAATGACAGAGGAAAGTTAGCAGGTGAGGGGGGAAAGTAAAGAAAAGTGACTAATGCTACTTTTACATTTGTCAATTTTCCACTTTCGTACATTTTCCTCCTAAGATTGCTGAGTCAAGAGGATCTCATTTTTTCCCCTTAAAATACAAGATATGATATCAGGAAGTGTTGAAATAACTTTAAATCAATAAGGTTTTAAAAATCAAATTGACTCATTTTTAAAATGAGTTAAAATCAAAATGAGTTATCAGAGGGGGCCTG
Source organism: Procyon lotor (assembly GCA_028646535.1). Lineage (NCBI taxonomy): Eukaryota > Metazoa > Chordata > Mammalia > Carnivora > Procyonidae > Procyon > Procyon lotor. Next base: position 17,398,948 of record CM053604.1, read on the forward strand.
AATTGGGTCATGTTAATAAAATGGAAAAAGCATGAACAACTTGATGAAGCTTGGCAGTTTCATCATCACAAACATACCCTGCTGAGATAATGAACTTGACATAACTCTTCTTATTCTTAAGATATGGTAGCAAGAAGTCATTGTACAAAAATCTCAGAATGAGGGCAATTCATGCTGACTACAGAATCATCCCATAGTGACTAAGAGAACCTATGATTAATGCATTATTATAAAGGGAGCACCTTCATTTTCATAGAAGAAGGACAAGAATCAGAATGGCATGATTATTCTTATTATATTTGGGTGATGTAGCCAGAGATTTCCAGTAATGGTGGGTGATTTGCAGGAACTGATTATTTGAATTAATTTACCCAAGTGTTGAAAATGACAGTGAAAATCTCAGCAGGAAAGATTTGCTTTGAAATGACTAATTCAGGAGGTTCTTATCCATTGAACTCAGTTTCAAGCAGCACATAGGTTTATAGGTGTATTCTTGATGCATAAATTATTTTGTATCACGTTTCTTCCCATCACCTTCACCTTTTACCACCAGCCCAAGAAGACTTCTCATAAGCATATAAACATCATCAATGGAATCCTTTGTGTTTATGTCCTAAGCCATTACTTCATCCGCTTTTTTATGGTAATGAAAGGCTTAAGTCTACCTAGAATATCTATATTTTAAATACATAAAATAAATAATAAATAATGATAATCTCAAAGAAAGTTAAGCCTATGTTATTCAACCTTCTAAAAGAAATATTAATTATCATTGGTCAAATATTCAAATAGTTTTCAGAGAATTAACTAACAAACTTTATGAAACCCAAGTATTTGGAGTCCTTTAGGAACTTTGTGGGGGACCACAGGATCCCCAAGGATCTGACTACCTGTGAAAATAAGTAGCAGTGTTGGAGGGTTATGACTAATGATTCCAGTTACATGTTTATGCTCTTCAGTGATCCTGTGCAGTGATGAGAGATTGACTGAAAAGGATAGAAAATCCATATAGATATGCTTGATTGCCCTGGTATGTGACTGTGGTTGAGTGTCAGCTATGTTACACGTTCTGCTTAACCAGGGTTCAGAGAAAGACAAAAATTGACAACTTTCTTCAGCCATGCTCCTTGGGGGATGGTGCTCTAATATAAAGTTGCTTCCAGTTTTGAAATACCCCGCACTAGTTTAAAGAGAATGCCACATTTCCCTAAAGGACACACTGTAATATCTGTGAGTTAGTATGTTCCAAGCTGAAAGAAAGCAGGTCTTCCAAGGGATGTTCCAGATTCGTAAATAAATATGGGGGAAACAATGTCTGTATCCTGAGTACTTTATCTGATCTCTCCCTTTCTCTTCCCCTGAGTTTATATTGTCCTTCTACCTTTCATTCTATTATCTCAGAACATTGTTGGTAGACAAGACTACTGCAGAAAGCAATCAGTTGAGAGGGGAAGTGGGAGTAACAGAATCCATTCCATGCTTGATTTTCCAAACAATACCACTTAACACAGTGTCTTCTACGGGAAGGCCACTATTTTCTGATCTATAAAAAAATACTATAGACAAGGAAATGCTGTACAACTGGATGTAAGTTATTTATTTTTCTCTGAATAGTGAGAAAATATCTTCTGAGATATGTTTCTGAGACATGAGGGTTTAGTAGAAACTGCCAATCTTTGAACTGCATCTTCCTGAACATAGGGTTGGCTCTGCGATCCAAGATGGTCCCCATGTGGTAGTTTGTTCTCTCATCCATATATTGTGCTCCAGGAAAACTGCAGGATCTAAGCTAGCTTGGTTCTAGTCTTCCCTAGGATTTTTAAAAATTTCGGTTCATTGACATGATCTTTAAGTGAATTCAGAATCAGTACTGGTTATCCCTACCCAACAATGGACTCCATCATTTCCTCAATGTTGCATTTCAAGAAGTGATTTCATTGCATATTGTAGGTAATAGTGTTTAAAAGTGTGAATATTGATATTGTGAAAGTCTGTGTTTAAATACTAGCAACATTCTTGTTATGGTGTTAGTCCCTTTTAGTGAGATCTTTGATCCCTCAACCCATGATTCCTGATACATATGAAGATAATAAAATATTCATCAGACATTTGTTGTGTTGTCGTTATTATACTATTCCTGGCCTACAGTAAATGTTTAATATGTATTACCAATGTTTTAATTGTTTGTGATTTTGTGAGGTGCTATAAGTGCTTAGTTTCGTTGAAAGACACAATTCCTCTGACCTTCTTTCTTTGAACTCTGAATCAAGATATGCATTACTGTTAGTGTCATTTTTCTTGGTTTCAACTTGTTGGTACAGATAACATTTTAGCATCAAATGACTGGTATAATGTAGGCATTTAAAATAGTGTTAATAAAATAATTCTTTTTTAAAATTATAAAAATATTTTATTTATTTATTTGAGAGAGAGAGTGTATAACAGAGATTAAGCATGAATGGGGAGGAAGGGTAGAGGGAGAGGCAGAAGCAGGCTCCCGCTAGGTGGGAAGCCTGACACAGGGCTCCACAACCGGAGACAAAGGCAGATGCTTAGGCAACTGAGCCACCCAGGTGCTCCCAATAAAATAATTCTTTACCATTATTGAAAACTGTCTATGTTTAGCCTGTTTTCTATGTGATTTATAAATAGCATACTCGTGCATGCTTACCAAAAAGCTGTGCCATGTATGTTTTTATTGTCTCTACAGAGAGACCAAATAAATTGCCCAAAGTAACGCATGTTGTGCTAGATTAAGCACTTTACATCAAGTTTTTTATATCCAGAAGCTTTGTTCTTTACACCATGGTCTATTGGTTATTACCACCAATATCTATATAGTGCCTGAATTAAATACCCCTTTTCTGCATCAACCTTATTCTCTCAATTAAATTACTTTCCAGTTTTGTTTAGGCACAGTTTAATTATGATAAAAACTTAATTATATTAATATCATTCAGATTTATGCTTTGGTTGAGATAATTAGATTTTCTGGAAGTGGGTAGAATTTTTCCAGGTTGGATGGAACTCTATAAAGGAATGCTCAATTCTGATTTCAGCTCAAATGCAAACACTGGTTCAAATAGACATTAAATATTAGTGTTAGACATTAGAAACACACCAAGACCAGCAATAAACTCTCATAAGAAACCTGACTTTGAGTTATAATCAGATACAAATTCCTCAAATACATAATTAAAAGTGTAATAGATTGTGTGTGTGTTTTTGTTGTTGTTGTTAAATAGGGCTATTGCAAACAAATACATTACCTTAGTGTGGTCATTAAAGTGATGACATACTCTATTTCCTAAATTACTTTTAAGTTTGATTACATATTATAATTATGGATATGTAAGAAAACAACAATGAACAAACCAGTTTGCTAAAGCCAGACATTCTTTAAAAAATAGAGTTTCCTATACCTATTTTGTTTATTTTTTATCTTAAAAAATTTTTTTTTTAAAGATTTTATTTATTTGACAGAGAGAAACACAGCGAGAGAGGGAACACAAGCAGAGGGAATGGTAGCGGGAGAAGCAGACCTCCTGCCGAGCAGGGAGCCCAATGCGGGGCTCGATCCCAGGACTCTGGGATCATGACCTGGGCCGAAGGCAGATGCTTAACGACTGAGCCACCCAGGCGTCCCTTAAAAAAATTTTTAAAACAATTTTTATATTTGATTGAACAATTCTATATATTAGTTAGTGCTCACCACAGTAAGTGTAGTCTACCATTTGTCACCATACAATATTTCTAGAATATTAATGACTGAATTGGCAAAACTGAACAAATATCAGTAATAAGGAATGAAAAGCAATGATTTGTGAAATTATAATAAAGCCCCTGGTTGCTTAAAATCAATTCAGATTTCTTGATCTTGAGGATTTCCTTTCCAGAGAACTCTGAAAGCTTATCATATGAGAATGAAGTGGCTTTCAGTTAGCTTTCAGAAATGATGGCTGATGCATCACCATGTTCTAAAGGACTGGCAATTTATATATATATATATATGTATATATATTTTAACAGAGGACACTAGGGTTTTTTGTTTGGTTGTTTGGTTTTTGTGTTTAAATGCAAGTTGGTAAAACTTGTATATTTTCCAAGCAGAATAAATACATAAACTATTAATATGATGACTCAGATGAATTATAAAACAATGATCACTGACTGGGAGCCATCAAAAATTCACGAAGAACAAGCAGAATGGTTTTCGTTCTTCTTTAGTACAGTTGTTCATCCAGTAGCTCAAAAATGTTTTTATAAAACATTAGATCTTAGTATGTGCTCTCATCAATTTTGTTCTTTTTGCATAGCGTATGCATTATTATTTCCTTATATTTTCCTTGAGTGAATTCACTTTTGTATTTAGCCAAATAAAATTATTTAGAAAGGGAACTTGCTGATAAGAGTGGAAAAGATAGGGGCGCCTGGGTGGCTCAGTCATTAAGCGTCTGCCTTCGGCCCAGGTCAGATCCCAGGGGCCTGGGATCGAGCCCCGCATCAAGCTCTCTGCTCGGCAGGAAGCCTGCTTCTCCCGCTACCATTCCCTCTGCTTGTGTTCCCTCTCTCGCTGTGTTTCTCTCTGCCAATAAATAAAATCTTTAAAAAAAAAAAAGAGTGGAAAAGATGTATGTTAAAGGAAGGGGAAAAATGTCTTCAAATGAAAAGAGCTGCAGTTAAATTTAGAGGACAGAGTTTAAAAATGCCAGATGCAGCTAGAGAGGGATGAGTCTCACTATGATTGAGGCTCAGGGAACCCAGAGCAGGAGCTTTCAGGTAGATAAAGGGAGCAGATAAGGGGCAATTAGTACTGAGATATCTGGTAGACATATAAGAAAGAAAGGAGTACAGAAAATTTGGAATAAGAATAGAAATAAATAGGGCAGAGATCTTCAGATATTGGGCTGCAGGAATAATGGGGCAAAAGCCTACCATTGTTCTCCATAAGAATACTTTCTAAAAGTGAACTTTTTTTTCCCTTGGTTTTGGAGTTATTATTTGAGTGTGACAGTTGTTAAACTATAAAGAAAGGTATTAAAAAAAGCAGTGTGAAGGTAGGAATCTAAGATAGACCCATTTTGCTTCTGTTCTAAGGATGGTTCCTTCTAAGATCTATTTGATCCTTCATCAACCTGACGCATAGGCTTTATCCTACATTCTTGTACATGACTTTAGAATCTGGCTCAATGTCTAGTGCTGTGTTAATGATGCCATAAAGAAAAGAAAGCACTGCTGGCTAAGATATGTATTCAACTGGAGAAACGGGTGCACAGATAAGAACTGATGTGTTAGAAGATTTTAGGAGCTAAAGCATGAGGACAGAGATCAAGGCAAGGCCAAGAGGCTATCTACGGAAGAGGCTTCAGGGGTTGAGTTGAGGTTCATAGAGCTGAGATCCAGGACCAGTCACTGAGAAGATTCAGGGAAAGTGAGATAAAGGGAATCCATATATGAATGGTGGGAAATGAATGGAAGGTTCAGTAGTTGGTGCCATGAGAAAGATAGGGACTCATGGGCTTACATTTGAGGACAAAATCCGGGAAATGGGTGCAAGATGAGACCACTTTGAGATGAATAGGATTTTAGAGAAAAGCAGTCAGACAGGGGCTTCTCAAATGCTATGTAAAAACACGTGAAAAATAATAGGTTAAAAACTTCATCTGGACATTTAATGTTGCACTGTTATCATTCTAAGAAGTAAAGAAATGTTGGGGCACCTGGGTGACTCAGTGGGTTAAAGCCTCTGCCTTCAGCTCAGGTCATGATCTCAGGGTCCTGGGATTGAGTCCCACGTCAGGCTCTCTGCTTGGCAGGGAGCCTGCTTCCCCCCCTCTCTCTCTGCCTGACTCTCTGCCTACTTGTGATCTCTCTCTCTGTCAAATAAATAAATAAAATATTTTTTTTAAAAAAAAGAAGTAAAGAAATGTTAATCTTATAAAAGGATGATTAGAGAAATTTGTAACTAATTTTCCAAGAAAAATTGGACCTATGTTTTGGTAAGCATACAGTCAGAAAAAAAAGGAAAAAAGGAAAATCACTTGTTATTTTAGCAGAGATAATTTAATAAAGATGGATTTAATAAAGATGGATGACTGAGTATTGAAGAAATTGAAATGCAAAAGGGATACTGAGGTATTACATTCCTAGGACTATTATTAGGAAACAGTTGACATTTCTAAGAAAGAAAATTGAATGAACATTTCCAGGTTGGTAGAAACTAGAGACTTGATGAAGAGACTCAGTGGAATTAGACACTGGATCTTTGAGGAGGTGATGCTGCACAATAGGCATCGATGCCTCAGAAAGGTGAAGAAAGGACTGTGCAGAGCTAGAACTCAAACCCCTGAAGAGGAGGTGACTGTGCCTGATCTTGGCTCCTCTGAGGGGATGCATTGAGGCCACTTCTGAGAGGGTTGAAAGGCACTTCCAGTTCCAACTGGACCCAACTGCTGCTGGAATCAACTGTTCCTCTCCACATGAAAGTCCCTTGTTGAGATGACACAGACCTCAAGCACACAGAAATGAGTCCGTTGTTTCTCATCTCCTTCTGACTGCCACTTTTCTCCGGCTCTTTCTATTGGCAAAACCAGCAGCACATCAGCTGGCAAAGGACAAGGATAATTTTCTGAGTTTCAGCTCGAGCCTCAGGTACACATACACTAGAAGGATGGATTTAGATCTGAAAGACAAAACCTTAGTAACTTATAGAAATGTCAACTTTCAGACATTTCACAATTGCTTTCTTGAGACTTCTTTTTCAGTCCTTTCCTCTTCAAAATTTTCATAAATAACTTAAATAATAACATGGTTGACATTCTAACTGTATAGGACTCAAATATAGAAGACTTTCTTGTCTTGATAGATAACAGGAAGGATCCATAAGCATTCTCAATGGATTTGAATAGCTTAACATTTTATTCATGAAGCCTTGATGAGCAAATATGAAATTCAAAACTGGTTCTGAAGTTGTAAAGTAAACTTTTGACTATTAATTGAATAAGACTCAGTAAAGTGACTGTCCGATAAGCTTATATAATCCTACACTTTACTAATGTTCCTTTGGTGGTTTCACTACGGAAGCTAATGTATATTGAGTACCTTCTATGTGCCAAACCATGCCAAATGGTTTAGTCATTACTTCATTGAAAACACCTCCCCCGCCAAACTCTCTGAGGTAGATTCAATTATTACTTCCATTTTATCTATGTAGCAATGGAGGCTTAGAATGGATAGTGTTTGCCTAAGCTTACACAATAAATGGTGAAAGGATTCAAATCTAGTGTTATGCCAAATTCTTAATTCGTATGTTATATACCAGTGGTAGATAGAATAATAGCCCTCCAAATTGTCCATGTCCTAATTCTTTGAACCTGTGAATACGTTGCCTCACATGACAATAGAGGTGTTTTTTTTTTTTCTGGAATATTATTTTTTAAAATTTTTAAAATTTAAATTCCATTTAATTAACCAATACTGCATTAATAGTTTCAGAGATAGAATTCAGTGATCCATCAGTTGCTTACAATACCCAGTGCTCATTACTTCAAGTGCCTTCCTTAATGCCCATTACCCAGTTACCCCATCTTCCCACCCACATCTCCTCCAGCACACCTGTTTGTTTACTAGAGTTGAGTCTATTGTGATTTATCTCTCTCTCAACTTTCATCTTATTTTAATTTTCCTTCCCTTCCCCTGTGTTCATCTGTTTTATTTCTTAAATTCTGCATAGGAGTGAAATCCTATGATATTTGTCTTTCTCTGACTGACGTGATTAAGGATCTTGAGAGGAGGTATTAACCTGGATCCTCTGAATGGGCAGAGTGTAATGAAAAAGGGTCCTTAGAAGTCGAATGGAGGCAGAAAAATCAACATCAGACAAGGAGATATGAAAACAGAAGCAAAGTCTAATGGGAGGTAAGAAAGTTTCAGCTGGCCATTTTTAGCTTGGAAGATGGAAGGGACCACTAGTTAAGGAATGTAGGCTGCCTCTAGAATCTGGGAAAGGCAAAGAAACAAATTCATCCCTAGAATCTTTATAAGAAATGCAGCCCTAAAAGTTGATATTGATTTTGGTCCAGAAAGACTCATTTAAGATTTCTGAACTCCAGAATTGCAGTATAATACAGTTGTGATTTTTAAGCCTCCCAGTTTATGCTAAATTTGTTATAGCTGCAATAGGAGACTAAATGGTACCTTTTTACTACAGGACAAATGATACCTTTTTACTACAGGACTATCTCAGTTTCATACTTTCAGTAGGTGAGGCATGACATTCTTCAATTTGAATATCTCTCTTAAAAAAAAATCAAACTAATGAACACAAAGGGGAGACACAAAATAAACTGTTGCTGGTTCATTGAGGCAAATTGATTCCTGTAACATTGCACATAATAATAAAAAATCCTCCCATCTCTCGTTTCCAAATATATCTGGGATCTGGGATCTACTTCACATCACTTTTCCTTGATCCACCTACCACAGCCACCATTTTGCCACTGGGTTATCATAATATCTTCCCAAAGGTGTGTTCTGAATCCTACCTTTCTTTATTGAGCTCCTTTTCAATTCAGTAGCCAAAATTATTTTACTGGAATCAAAATCACAGACTCTTTTTTCATTTATTCAAGTTCACCTTTATGTTTTCATGACTGTGAATTTATGAGTCCTATTTTTTTGTAAATTTTTTATTCAATTGTCATTTTGCTAAAATTATTTTAGTTTTCATATTGATTGTTTGGGTTTTCCAGAAATTTAACCATATTAACTTCAAATAGATATTTCATCTTTTCATTTTTAATTTTTATGCTTCTGAACGCTTGATCTTATCTAATTGCAATGGCTAATAACTCCAGCACATTGTTAAATAATGATAGTTGACTTATTTCTGACATTTGTGAAACATCTCATGTGTTCCCCATTAACTAAGATACTGGCATTAAGCCAAGCTTATCTTTCAACTCAAATGCTTACCAGTATTCAATACGTTTGTATGAGCACATATACATGATCATCTTAACAAAATACCCATCAATTCCTCTTTTATCAAACACTTTAAATTTGAACAAGTGCTGACATGGTGACATGTTTTCTTAGTATCTATTGAGATGAAAAAGTATAAATTTTCTCTTTAGTTCTATTTATATGGATATACAATGATATTTTTGGAGTTCCTATTACTTAATAATCTTTGCATTCCTGAAATAGATTGCATTTATTCATGTTATATTTTTGTTATACTTTTAACGTACTTTTGAGTTCTACTAATTAAAAATTCAATTAATATTTTTGCATTGATATTCCTAAATAAGATTGGTCTATATTTTGTTGTTATTGTTATATATTCATTTCATACAAGGAAGTTAGAAGCTTATCTTACTATGCTCTAGAACAGTTTAGGTATCATTGGGACAGTTGTGTTAAAGTTTGGATTTAATTAGTTTCTTCTGTAGGGTTCTTGAATTTCTCTTTTTTTCCCCTTTATGACACTTAGTCAGTTGGGCTCTGTATCCATTCTGGTTAACTTTGTTGAATTGTATTTTTTCTAGAAAATTATCCATTTCATGTGTTTTTCCCAAAATTATGTGTCCAGGGGTATAATAAAAACATCTTTAAGGTAATTTGTTTTCTTAGTTTCAATATTATTTAGCCCTTATCGTTTCTAAATTTGTGTATTTATAATTTCTTCTTGGGGCACCTGGGTGGCTCAGCGGGTCATAAGCACTTGCCTTTAGTTCAGGTCATAATCTCAGGTCATAATCTCAGGTCACAATTTGAGATTGAGCCCTGCATTGGACTCCCTGCTCAGTGGGGAGTGTGCTTCTCCACCTGCTTCCTTTCACTTGTGCTCCTGCTCTCTCCCTCCACCCTCTCCTTCAAATCAATAAATAAAATCTTAAAAAAAAATACAATAAAATTTCCTCTTATGTAGCTGGCAGTATTCTAATTTATTGACTTTTTTCAAAAATTTTTATTGTTGCTTTGTTTTTTAATGTCAGTATGTGATTTTTTCTCCATTCATTTTCCTTTAGCCTTTTTAGTTTATTATTTTATTTTATGTGCAAAAATGTGATTTTATTAAAGCACAAGGACAGGATCTGTGGACAGAAAGAGCTGCTACCTAGCTTTTTGAGTTTAAATTATTTCTAGTTATTTCAGGGAAATGTGTAATTTATTTTTGTCAAAATTATTACTACTACAGCTATTATTATTTTAAAAGTCTGTAATTTTCCTTTGACCCATGAGTTGTTTTTTAACATTTTTTTCTCTTAGATGGAAAAGTAGTTTTGTTTTTTTGTTTGTTGGTTTGTTTTTGTTTTTCTGTTAATCCTTCATTTTGTTACAATGTGGTCACGGAGCATTTGTTTTCTATAGCATTTTGTCTTCTGCAGCACTTTATGGAGTTAACTTTGAGGCCAAGACATGGTCTAATTTCATAATATTCCATATATATTTGTTAACTTGTTTTCAAGTGTTAGACTTCTAAACATAGTTGTATAAGTTATAATAGGGAAATAGATTCATGTACAGATAAAACAAAATGGGCTCAAGCAAGCATTTTAATTCATCATTTTTGCCCCTGATTCAAAGACTGAAGATAGACATTTCTCTTAAATTTTCTGATAATTTATTTTTTGATTCTTTACATGAATTTATTAGACTAGGTATTTCTTTTCAATGTCTGTGAGGAATGCAAAAATCCAAACATCCGAAGTTAACTAAAGGCGATGTTTTGCAGAGTAACTTTTTATGTGTTTATTGTTTATGCATGTTTGTAAGCATGTATTAATAATGTTGTGTACCAGATTCATGGTTTACCTGTTCTGTAAAATTTTTTTCATTTTCTTCTTTTTACTCAAAATATGTAAAAATATGTTGCAGGCATCTTTTTAAAAAAATAATGGGATTTATCTTTGCTTTTATTTTACATTTTTTTATTTAAGTAGTAAAATACATAGATTTTTGAGTATAATAATTCTAAGACTTATAAAGTCTAGTAACAGTCTCTTGTTTTGTTTCTTAACACTCATCTTGTTCTCCAAAAGCAATCACTTTAACTCTTTAGCTATTTCTAATATTCTTTTACTCATATATCTTAATGGTATATTCATGTTACTATCTCATGAATTTCAGATATAAGCATGAGTTATAGACTTCCTACTATTAAAGATGAAGATTTGTCTCATTTGACTGCCTCACATGGGTAAGCTCACATCCACAAACACACACACACACACCCATGCACAGAAACACACATTTTTCTTATCTTTGTTTCTCAATGATGGTAAAATATTCCATATTTTCCTTATTACTACCTTAATATGATTTATCATTTAAGCATAAGCCTTTAATTTTACTACAGTTTTATTTATTTTCTTACATCTTATTTTGTTATTTTGTTTTCTATTGAGGTAATAATTATCTTGTTCTTATTTTGTTGATTTTTTTACTATTACTAATTAACCCCTTATTATATTCAGAACTATAAATAACTTTTTACTATATACAAATGTAGCAGGTAGTTTTTTTACTTTAATTTTCTTGAAGATATTGCAACAAAAATAAAATACCCTCTTGCTATAATTTGGACTTTTTTTTTACCTGCAGCCTGGCTGCTGTCGTGGAATTTCTCTTCAGTATCTTCCAGCAACTTCTCTTTGACTCTTTCATTGTATTAGAACTCTTTTTATCTGAATTGTGTGTTTTGCCCTTTTCAGTTAAGTCTTAATTCAAGAGAAATAACTCTTCCTAAAACTTTCTGAGAAAGGAATCATAGAAAGCCAAATGTTTTTGAGATCTTACGTGTTAAAAAATCAAGAAGGAGGGGCAGAGCGACTCACAAGCAGATGCCATGGTGAGCTCAGAGTGGAACACAGGGCTCAATCCCAAGACCCTGAGATCCTGACCTGAGCCGAAACAGAGTCAGACGCTCAAGAACTTTGTCACTCAGGCCCCTCTTGAAGGATGTTTAATAGGTGCTTTTATGTATAAAATTTTACATAGTGCAGAACAATATCCTTATTGTCTATAGTTTTTACAGTATGATTTTTTTTTTTTAAGATTTTATTTATTTGACAGAGAGAAACACAGCAAGAGAGGGAACACAAGCAGAGGGAATGGTAGCGGGAGAAGCAGGACTCCTGCAGAGCAGAGAGCCCGATGCGGGGCTCGATCCCAGGACCCTGGGATCTGACCTGGGCCGAAGGCAGACGCTTAACGACTGAGCCACCCAGGCACCCTACAGTATGATTTTAAAATATTTGTATGCATTTGCCAAAAAAAGTCAATAGAGAAACATGAGAAACTAGTACCATTGTTTGTCTCCAGGAGTGGGAGGAAGGCTGAAGGGGTTTTCAATAGATTTCTTTTGTATATTTAAATTTTAAACCCTTTTAATGTATTTCTTTTTCTAAAAAATTTAAAAATTAGCCTTTATGAAATTAATAAGTTCATTTTTTTTATGTACTACGAGATGTTTACAAGTCTGGAGCTTAGTACCGCAATCCTCCAGGAGTTTAGTTCTATCTACATTTGTAAGCTTACACATATGTAATCATAATGCATTTAAGTCTTTGTCTTCCGTAAGTTCCTTCCAAAGCTCCTTATTGGTAAAATATTTAACATGGGGATAAACAACAGCAGGATGTGGAATAGGAAATCCCAGATCTGTCACCCCCGTGAAGACAGAGACTCAACAACGACATATGGACAGATTCCCTTTGTGAGAAATCCAGAAACCAGTTAAGAGGCTCCTGCACTCCCAAGTTGGGTGCTCAATGTGCTGCATGGAACTGGGTAGAAAATAATTATGGCACTCGTTACATTCCCTCTCCTGGCACAGCTCCTCACTTCTCCCTGGGGAGGGATGGGGCAAATTGAGACATATGCACAATGTGCAGACTTTTTAGGAGATGCCCGTGGGATTGATTTCTGTCTTGAGTGAATATAAGCAATAACAAGAAAGGACGTTAGGTTTAGGGTTGCTAAGAATGAAGGCAATGGTTTGGACAAGCATACACTCAGTTACCATCATCTATCCTCCATGCTGAGTGTACAATGAGTGAGAAAAAAACCCAACAAACCACTAGTATTCTAAATTCAACAACATAATAAAGGATCACACACTAGGACCAAATGAGATTTATCTCTGAGATTCAAAGATGGTTCTATATATGAGCCATCCTCTTATCAATCAATATGATGCATCACATTAACAGAACAAAGGTGCAAAATCACCTGATCATCTCAGTAAATGCAGAGAAAGTATTTAGCAAAACTCAACACTTTTTCATGATAAAAACACTTAACAAACCAGGAACGAGAGGAAATTACTCTAATATAACAAAGGCCGTTTATGAAAAGCCCACAGCTAATATTATACTCAACAGTGAAAAACTGAAAGTTTTTCCTTTAAGATTTATCATTTTCTCATTCTGCCACTTCTATTCAACATAGTACTAGAAATTCTAGCTAGAGCAATTAGGCAACAACAACAAACACTTCGAAATGCATCCAAATCAGAAAGGAAGATAGAATACTATCTTTTTTATACAATAGATATTATTTACAGGATAGTATCTATAATATTACAGATGGCATGAACTTGTACATAGGACACCCTAAAAAACCTACCCCCAAAAAACTTTTAGAATGTGAATTCAGTAAAATAGTAGGATACAAAATCAACATAGACAAAAGCAGTTACATTTGTATACACTATCAACAAACAATCTGAAAAAAGACACTTGAGAAAATAAGCATAGATTCAAAAAGAATAGCATACTTAGAAGTAAACTTAACCAAGGAGGCAAAAGAATTGTATATTAAAAACTACAAAACATTGCTGAAAGGTATCAAGACACAGACAACTAGAAAAACACTCCATATTCATGAATTGGGGGACTTATATTGTTACCATTGCCACGATGCCCAAAGTGACCTACAGATTCGATGAAATCTTTATCAAAATTATAATGGGATTTTTGGAAGAAATAGAAAAATAATCCTAAAGTTCATATGGAACCACATGAGACCCCAAATTGCCAAAACAATCTTGGGAAAGAGGAACAATATAGAAGGTCTCCCACTTCCTGACTTCAAAATACATTATAAAACCACAACAATCGGAACAATACGGTACTGGCATATGGACAGACATATAAACTAATGAAGCAAAATAGAGATTCCATAAATAAATCCACACATACTACAGTCAGATCATCTTCCATAAGCATGCCAAAAATACCTAGCATGGAAAGGGTCATCTCTTCAATAAACAGTGCCAGGAAAACTGGACACATACACACAAAAGAATGAAAATGGAAATGTATAGAATGTTAAAAAATAATGCAAAATGGATTAAATATTTATATGTAAGATCCAAAACTATGAAACTCCTAGAAGGAAACAGAGGGGAAAAGCTTCATAGTATCAGTCTTTGCAATGATTTCATAAATATGACACTGAAACATACTTTAAAAAAACAAAAATAGATAAGTGGGACTACATTAAACTAAAAAGTTTCTACACAGCAAAGGAGACAATTAATAGACTGAAAAGTCATAACTTACAGAATGGGAGAAAATATCTGCAAAACATATTAATTGATAAGCAGTGAACACCCAAACTATATAAGAAACCCCTTCAATTCAACAGCAAAAAATAACAACAACAACAAAATAATCCAATTAAAAAATAGGCAGAAGACTTGAAGTGACATTTCTGCAAAGAAGCTATGCAGATAGCCAACAGATATATGAAAAAATACCCAGCATCACAAATTATCAGGGAACTTTAACTTTTTATTTTTCAAGATTTATTATTTATTTGAGAGAGAGAGAGTGCACACAGAGGGAGAGGAAGAGGAAGAAGCAGACTTCCTGCTGAGCAGGGAGCTGGAGGCTTGATCCCAGGACTCTGGGACCATGATCTGAGGTTAAGGCAGATGCTCAGCCAACTGAGCCACCCAGGGGCCTCTATCAGGGAACTTTAAATCAAAACTGTGAGATATGACCTCACACCCACTAGGACGGCCATTCCAAATGAACAAAATACTAAGTGTTCCTGAGGATGTGAAAAAGCTGGAGCCCTTATGCACTGTTGGTGGGACTATAAAATGAAGCAACTGTATGGAAAATGGGAAGGAGGATGGAGGTTCCCCCCAAATTAAAAATGAACTACTGTATGATCCAGGAACTTCTGAGTATTTATCCAAAATAACTGAAGTCAGGATCTCAAAGAGATATTTGTATTCTCTTCTTCACTGCAGCACTATTCGCAAGAGAGAAGAAAGAGGCAGAAACCATCTGCATGTTCATGATTGGTTGAATAAAGAAAACATGGTACATATACATCAATGGGGTGTTATTCACCCTCAAACTGAAAGAAATTCTGTCACATACTACAACATGTATGAAACTTGAAGATATTGTTTCCAAGTAAATGAAGCTAGTCACAGAGAAGCTGTATAATTTCACTTATAACAGGTATTTAAAGTAGTCAAACTCACAGAAGCGGAAAGGGGAATCAGAGTGGTCAGGAGCTGTGGGATGGTGAAATGGGGGACTTCTGCTCAATGGGTGTAGAGATTAAGTCATGCAAGATGAGAACGTTCCAGAGATGTCTTGTACAGCAATGTGCATGTAGTTAGCAATACTGGGCTGTGTGATTAAGAGGGTAGATTTTATGTTTGTTTGTTTGCTTGTTTTTTTAACCACAATAGTAAATTTTTAAAAACTCTAAATGCCTTTGTTCTCCAAAAGACAGTTGTAAGTTTGGAATAAATCATAGGAGAAAATATTTGTGTATCATATGTCTGGTAAAAAATATTCAGAAAAGTTAAAGAACTCTCAAAGCTAACGGTATGAAAACAAACTGCCCAAATTAAAAAAAAAAAAAAAAACAACTTGCAAAGGATCTAAACAGATAATTCCCCCAAAAAAGATATACAAATGGCAAGTAAGCACAATAAAAGATGTTCAATATCATTATTCATTAGAGAAATATACACTGAAGTCATAATTAGATACCAATATATATCTATTAGAATGGCTTAAGTAAAATAAAAAGAAACCCAGCAATGGAAAGTAATGGCAAAAACACAGAGTGCCTAGAATTCTTTCAGTGCTGGTCAAAATCCAACATGTCCCAGACACTTCAGTAAAAGATTCGGCAGTTTCTTGCAAAGATAAACGTACACTTACCATGTGACCTAACAATCTCACTTCTATGTATTTACCTAAGAGAAATGAAAATGTATGCTCACGCAGAAACCTATAAATGAATGTTTATAGCAACTTTATTCACAATTGTCCCACACTGGAAATGCAAATGCAAATCTATTTTCTTTTATTCAATGATAATATTTTTAATGAATTATTTCACATGTCGTCTCAGCCAAAGCCTCCCACCTGCCAGGCCAGGTGAGATGCCTTTTGTGTAATCTTCCATATCTACTGAATGCATCTCTCTGTATTGTTCATTTCAGTGAGTTGTAATTGTTCAGATTTGGGAACACTCACTAAACTAAGCCAATCTATTTATTGCCAGTGCTTTACTCAGTGTCTGTAAGAGCACTGGGTGTTCTACACTACTGATCAATCATTGAACACTACATCAGAAATGTTGTGCTATATGTTGGCTAATTGAATTTAAATAAAAAAAAGTCTGTAAGAGAAAAGGCACTTGAGAGGAAGATTTCAAATAACCAATAATGAGTAATAAAAGTCATTATTTGGTATCAGATATTTACCAAAACAAACAAACAAACAAACAAAAAAACCCAAAACACCTTTTGGCCACTTCTGTCTAAGGAAAAATTACATAGTATAGATACACATTATATGTGAACAGTTTACAACTTGCATTTCCAGGGCCTACCCTTCTGAAACACATGTTTTTCTATTTTTTCTCTTAGGCAGAGATCAGGAGAGTGTATTATCTATTCTAAGATAAATAGATTACTTTTGTGGCTTTGGAAATGTCTAATTCAGAGATAGACTTCTAAATCCAATCTAAACTTTAACTCAATGAAATACTTTTGAGTTTTCTGGACTTTCACCATACAACAAGGCTAGCACACAAATAACTACTTCTGCAACTTTAAATTACTTTATATATTTATTGAAAAACTTGGCAAGGTTCATAGATAAATTTTCAATCTTCATTTTGTATATATCTGACAATGCTTCCAGACTATGGAATTTCTAGCTGAAGGTATTAAGTCTCCACATATCTTGGTTGCAAGTGATGTTGTTTAATCACTTCTACTTTTTGAAACACTCATCCCAGGTAGCTCAAGTTATAATCCAGGGTCAACACTGGAAAGACAGTAGAATGGTCTTCACTTTCTAGCTTGATTGCAAATTGATTTGGGATAGGCAAGCTTGCACTTGATGGTCAACAATCATGACTACTCTTATCCAGGTTTTATTACCATATTATAACAACACATGTGATAAGCTAATACATTTTTTGATATTCTGATGTTTTTATGTTTTAGGATTAAAAACTATGTTTTTGAGTAGCATCTCCTAACACAGGTGTGTGTGTGTGTGTGTGTGTGTGTGTGTGCTAACATTCTATGGAGTAGGAAAGACAAGCCCAGGTATATCACAAGACATTAGATTTTTTAACTTCAGTCAATATGCAAAAAAGAAAAAGTATGATTTTACTCTCAGAAAACATTAGTTGAAAAGAAGAGTCTAGTAAGAAGACGTAGTAGACAGATACCTATAATTTAATTCATATAGTTTAATTTTAACAATGATTCATTCTTTAGATTCCAGAGAGAGTATTTACCCTTCTGAATGTCCTATTGTGTTACTTTAACGCTAACCTTTAAATAGAGAATAAATGTATCAGTCTTGGAACATTTTCACATTTTTTATTAATTAAAAACAAACAGAAAAAGAGAAAAATTAAATTGAATGGAAAAATTTTTAAGAAACTATGTACATGGAATATGTGTGAGGGTCACTTTGCTAGCACTGTGAAATACTGGGGATTTTTAAAATTTGATGTTATGATAATAAGAATTAACAAATGGAATAAGAAACTAGCACAAACCCTCCCTCAGGACTCTAGTTTGCTACTAGTATATTAATAGTAATACTCTTAACAAAATAATAAAAACTAATATTTCTGAATGTGTAATAAGTGCCATATCACTGCATATCCTCACTTTTAGCTTGCCTTCTTGTCCTTTAGCTTAGCCTCGTATCAATTAAAATGCTTCTGGCAATAAGTAGCATAATGACTGAAAAAGTGGAGTGATATATTATTTGGCATCTCAGGTATTTTATTTTTTAAAGAATTTCTGCAATTCTCTGGACCTTCCCTATATTTAGAAAACAGCAGCTAGAGATCCAAAACTTTCATCTTTCTGAACAGTATCCAGAGACCAGAAGGACATGGAATAAAAAAGTGCAATCCTCTCGAGTCCCTTTTATCAAGAGCGTGTCTTTCCCCAAAATTTTACCCCAACCTTTCCCCTATATCTCAGTGGCTTGAAGTAGTTCATATTCCTACTTAGATTAATCTCTTAAAAATTGAGTGACATATCTATGCTTAATCTAAAATAGTTGGCTGTGATCATTTATAGATACTCTTGAATCTGGACAAAGAGTCCAAATTCTCCTAGAACTTTGACCCCTTCATATTTTGGTCTCACTTCTTATTTCATGGTTTTATTTGATCTTGGTTGCTGGGATTACTTTCTCTGACTTAATTTTTTTGTTTGTAAATTCTTATTCTCACCATACTGGATCTGTACTCTCAAACAGACATCATACAGGATGGGCTAAGTGAGAGATATATTGGGAATAAAACATGTGAAGGATAAATGATGAGGAAATAAGAGTGGCTAGGGAAAGCCCTCAGGCCACAATGCAGATATGACACTTTTGAAAAATGAGAGGGAAAAAGGATTGAATATCTCTCAGTGATTCTGAGGAAATCTCAGCCACAGAGTCCCCAAGCTGGCTGCCTGTTGAAGGTGTCCTGATTCAGGCAGGATTGGGCCATCTCTAGTACCCACGCTGTTCCCACTTATTAATAGGGGGTAGGATAAGAAGAGTCTAGTCTTAGCATAAATACTATAGTGGATCCAAAGAGGTAGAAACTGATAGAATCTCTCCTTTCACCCTGTTTCCCTAGGAGTTCTCTTGAAAGAAATCAGAGCGGTATACCTTCATAGCTACCATAGTTTAGCCCTGCTCTGTATGGAGCCACTTCTCCATCCATATTTGGGAGCAGCTACTTCTCAGCAACCTGAGGGGAACTTAAAAGAAGAAAATTTGTAAGATAAATTATAGCCACTGTCATTATTGCAGTAGTTCTTGGGAATACACGTGTTACTCATTCTCTTTTTCTCTCATTGTATGTTTGAAATTCTATATACATTTAAATTCTCAACCTCAGTTACCACCTCCACAGGTTTTGGTGGCTTCTGTGAACTGTTATTTCAGTTGTTCTGACTGGAATAACATTCCCTGTCAGAAGCTACGCCATGTGGGATTTTTATTCCAATAGATCAGGAACACTATAAGTCTCTACATTAACTGAGGTGCTTTGGGCAGAAATGGTAAGTTCATGTATTAAATACGTAAACCTACTCAGCGATTATTTCTCACTGTAGAATACAAAATTTGGATAAACTTCTTTAGCAACTGGCAATGCTATAGTTTCCTAAGATGTGGAGTGGAGCTATTATTTTAGGGAAAGTCATGAGAAAGCCACTCAAACTATCATTGCAGACAAAAATAGTAAGCCCAAAGTAATATCATATTCCTTCGGGAACTGCAAAGACTTGTGCCATGAACACTTACCTTGAAAGATGAAGAGTAGTGATTTCTACTAATCTTCATTCAATTCACTTATTTGGCCTGTGAAGAAGACAGCTAATCTTGGAAAATGAGAATGGATTACCATACATTTAATCAGTGGAGGCTCTAACTGCAACTACTGTTCCAGATATACTTTAATTATCTGAGAAAATCTACATACCCATTGGCAGCAGTGTGCAAGCAATGAGCTGGCAAATTCATCTTTTTCTGTATCTATTAGTAAAGATCATTGTTTTTTAGCCGATGGGGCCATCATTAGTCTCCCTTATCATACCATAGGATTGTTATCAACTCTCTGGCCCCATGTCATATCTTAGATAACAGGAATCTTGATCTTGTTTCTGATTTACTAGATTTAGCAAGAATTTAACCAAGAAGAAAGAAGGCTCTGCAACAGACCCAGGCTGCCATGCAAGCTGATCTACCATTTGGGCCATGTGAGTTAGCAGACTCTATTTTGCCCGAGATATCAGTTATAAATAGGGATGCTTTATGAAGCCCTTAATAGAGACTTGCAGATGAATCACAGGGCAGACCCTTAGAATTATTGAACAAAGCAATGTTATCTTCTGTGGATAACTACTCTCCTTTTAAGAGACAGCTTTTGGCTTTTTACCAAGGCTTAGTAGAAACTGAATGTTTTACCCTGGATTACCAAGTTGACTTGTGACCTGACCTGTCTGTCATGAAGCAGGTATTATCTGTCCTTCAATCCATAATATTTGACAGGTACAACACCCCATAAAATGAAAGTAGTATATATGAGATCAATCTCAAACATGTCCTGAAGGCATAAATAAAATACAAGAAAAAGTGACCCTGCTGCACTGAATTCTTTTTCTCAATCCACACATGCGTTGATACTGGATGTGACCCCCAGTTGACACCTGAGCTGGTCCCAGACAATTGGAGGCTCCTTCTCCTTACCTTGCCCTTGGAATGTGCATTCTGCTTGCTAGAACCTGCCCCAGGATACAGTCTTGAGAGAGCAATGTGTTGTTGAAAGGCCAAGATAGTATATGTGACTGAGCAAAGGTAAGGCTTGTATATAACCTTTTAAGATTTTGGGGTCCAAAAGATACAGACATAGTGAAAAGAAGGGCAGATGCACCCGAATGTTTATAGTAGCAATGTCCACAATAACCAAACTGTGGAAGGAGCTGAGATGCCCTTCAACAGATGCATGGATAAAGAAGACGTGGTTCATATATGCAATGGAATATTACACAGCCATCAGAAAGGATGAATACCTACCATTTACATCAACATGGATGAAACTGGAGAGGATTAAGCTAAGTGAAATAAGTCAAGCAGGGAAAGGGAATTATCATATGGTTTCACTCATATGTGGAACATGAAGAATAGCACAGAGGACCATAAGGGAAGACAGGGAAAACTGAATGGGAAGAAATCAGAGAGGGAGAAGACTCTAGACTCTAGGAAACACACTGAGGGTTATAGAAGGGAGGGACTCTAGACTCTAGTTAACAAACTGAGGGTTATAGAAGGGAGGGAGGTGGGGGATGGGGTAACTGGGGGATGAGTATTAAGGAGAGCATATGTTGTGATGAGCAGTGGGGGTTATGAATTGTTGAATAACTAATGAATTGTTGAACACTACATCAAAAACTAATGAGGTACTCTATGTTGGCTAACTAAACATAATTAAAAAAAATATTCTGAGGTCCAGGGGCAGAGATCTACTCATCTTGTGGCTGTCTACCACAAGCCTTGTGAGTAAGTTCCACTACCTACTAAACCTGCCACCTACCAATCTGGAGGAGCCTGCTCCTTTTTCTATTGTCTCCCTGCCCCCTGCATGGAGGCCAGATTTAAAACCAAAAGTTGATAGGTGAATGAGGAAGAGAAACTTCATCTTGTTTCTAGATGGTTCTATACAATATGCAGATATTACCCAAAGGACAGGTGATGTACTACTGCACCAGTCCTGAGTGGTCCTGAAAGAAACCACAAATTGGAAATCTTCCCAGGGCATAAAACTTCAAGCTGCCTAAGCGGTTACTCACTTCATCTGGAAGGAGAGATGACTACAAGTATGGCTCTCCACAGATTCATAGGCTATAGAAGATGGCTCTGAAACTCCACCCAGCTAACAAAGCTTGGTAGAGGTTTATCTCTGGTTATTACAGTGTCATAGGATTATTTAACATGTTATTTCCCCATATTTATTATTTATTTACCTTCTATAGATATTTCTGTTGTTAACAGCTGAATACCTAAAACAGAAAGCTTACAAGTTAATCTATATAGAAATTTTTAAAAAGACAAGTAGAAAATCCCATTTTGTAGCCCAATCTGGGGGTGGAAGAAAAGAACCCCAAGAAACATCTTAGGTTTTGGTGACTAATGAATAAAGTAAGATTAAGAATGAGAATCATGGTAACATGACCAGCGTGACTACAGGATCTCAGTCCATTAAGGTATAAATGTGGAAAGATTTTAGTTATTTGGTTGCTTTCAACTGTACTCTATTGAATTTCCCATCTATTCTAGCTTACAGAGACGCTATACTTGAGATAGGTGCCACAACTTTTCTGCTCCTTTTGGCTTAAAATTTATTTTAGAAAAAAAAATCAGTCAGTTCTTTAGACTTTAGTCTCCTGTCAAATCACAGCTCTCCCGCTCCTCCCTCACAGGCAAGTCTAATGTCTCAGAGCAAATGGTCTTCTTTCTTACACCTCCCCACTCCCCTGCTCCCCCATCTCTCTTCTCTCAGATTCTAGATTTTTGGAGGAATTTACCACTAGCACATATTCTGAAAGTGACAGTGGAAAAAAATGGAAAATCAAGGAAAGACTTATCTTTAAATTACTCCAAGCTCCCCCTACATAGTGCTTACATTCAATTAGCCTTGCCCTATTCACTAACTGCCTGTCTGTCTGTCTATCTATCTATCTATCTATCTATCTATCTATCTATCTATCTACCTATCTCTCTTTCTCTCTCTCTCTCTACATGTGCATGGAAAACTGAAACTATAAATAAGGTGATCAAAATTTTTACAACACATATACAGTTACATTCAGAACAACTTTTATGACCCTCCTTGGGATCGTCATCCAGTTGTACTTATAGAAATCTATAAATATCAGTGTGCTATGACTGTTTTAAAAAGCACGGAGATAAAAAAAAAAAGCACGGAGATGATTAATCCTTTTCTATTATATTACTACCAATTTTGCATTGTGGAGGAAGAAGCATCTATTGATATGGTTGCGGTAGACCTTAAAGATAATTTAGACAAGAAAAATTAAGTGACATACCTAAATTCATCATAAACTGCAACTAGAATTCTCCTCTTCTATTTTCTACATCAATTTTTAAAATGTGATGGATTCGTCAGTGGTACAAAATTACTAGATTTATTATGCACATTTATAAAATATATGGATATAGAATTTGGCTGTTTCATGTGATATAGGTAAAAAAAGGAAGTAAAAATAAATAAAATGTCCCCCAGCATCTGATTCATAGACATTCTAAAGCCAAACTATCATTAAGTCATTAGAAGAAGTAGAAGGACTTAACATCATTATAGACTGATAAATTAAAACAATCATCTTCGGTCAGGTCCTACTGAAGTGCAATTCTGACAGGAAAAAAAAAAAAGAGGAAGAAGAGGAAGAAGAGAGAGGTGGAGTGAAATTTATTTATTTGAAGGTTGTTGGGAAGGTACCTGGGGTTGAAAGAAGAGATGGAGAGCAAGGTTGGAGGGGAAGCCTCAGCAACTAAAATCTAGGATGTAAATACCACCTCTTTATCTCTCTCTCTCTCTATCAACTGTCTGACCTTTTCTCTTTAACTGTGAAGTTCATTCCTTTTGACAGTAGAGGAGTTTTGTTTCAGGAGCCTGTGCTCACATTTCCAGAGCATCACAATCAGAGAAAGAAAAATGGTTGGAGTAGGCTTGGGTAGGATGAAATGGGGAGAAAGGACACATATAGATATCTCTTGGGAGGATTAACAAATTAACTATTTACTGTGGCTGTGTAGGTTGGATAATCAATCAAAAGGCAGTTTACTTTCCTAGGGTAGTGAAGAATAGTCTCTAAAAGTATCTGGGGTTGTCTGTGGACCCTGGGAGCTAGATAGACCCTCCTTCCTGGCTACCATCACTATTTGAGTTTACTGATCTGTGGAAAATAATGCACTGGATAAAAACATGCTCAAGATAATCAGAGTAATCCAACACCACAAACTACTGCTTATCAAAAAAGCAAGAAGCAGTTTGACTTAAAAAGTTTTTATTTGATTCTGAAAAGGACATTAATGTTTATACTTCAAACTGAGTCACAAAGCAATATGACAATGCTCAGACATTTAGAGTTCTATGAATTGTTTTAAATATTGCTGCAGAGCATAACAATATGGCTGACGTGGAACTCTCAGGCCCTTTCCTAGGCACAGTCACATTTATTACGTGCTACCTTAGGGACAAAAAATAGAAAGCTTGCCACCAGATTGCGGGGTGGAGGGGAAGAATTAGCAATTAGCTTTTCTCTCACAGATGGCTGCACACGATGTTAAATTGTTTAAATGATCTTACTATTATTTTTTTTAGAGCAAATTTAGAACCACAGCACAATTGAGGTCAAGGTACAGAAATTTCCTATAGATCCTCTGCCACTGCACATGCCAAATATCCCCTTTATCAATGTGGCCCACCTGAGTAGTACACTTGTTACAGTTGACGAACATCATAATTACCCAAAGTGCATAGTTTACCTTAGGATTTGTTCTTGTTATTGTACATTCTGTGGACTTGGACAAATGTATCATGACAAGTATCTAACATTAGGGTATCGTACAGAGTTTTTCATAGTCCAAAAATCGTCTGTGCTGTATTTATCTCTCCCATCACACCTCCACCCTTGGCAACACTGATCTTTTTACTGTTTCCATAGTTTTGCTTTTCTCAGGAACCATACAATATATAGCCTTTTAAGATTGGCTTCTATTATTTGGCAATCTGCATTTAAGTTTCCCGCATGTCTTTTCATGGCTGGACAGCTCATTTATTTTCAGTGCTGAATAATATTCCATTGTCTGGATATGTCCTGATTATTTATCCATTCACTTACTAAAGAACATCTTGGTTGCTTCCAAATTTTGGCAATCATGAATAAAGCTGCTATAAATATCCATGTACAGGTTTTTGTGTGGACACAAGTTTTCAACTCCTGTGGTAAAATGCCTTTGTCAGAATATATTCTAAGAATACATTCCATTTTGTAAGAAGCTGCCAAACTGTCTTCCAAAGTGGCTGTAACATATAAATTACATTCCCACTCGCAACATGAGAGTTCCTGTTGCTCCACATTCTTGTCAACATTTGGGATTGTCAGTGTTTTCGATTTTGGACGTTCTAATTAGTGTGTAATGATATGCTATTGTTCAAATTTGCATTTACCTAATGACCTGTGATGTGGAAAACATCCTTTCATATGCTTATTGGCCATATGTATATCTTTTTAGTGAGGTGTCTATTAAGGTATTTGGCTCACTTTTTAATTGGGTTGTTTGTTTTATTATTGTTTTAAGAGTTCTTTGTGCATTTTGAGTAATGGTCCTTAATTAGACATATCTTTTGAAAATATTTTCTCCTAGACTATGGCTTGTCTTTTCATTTTCTTGACAATCTCTCAATGAATACCTGTCTTTAATTTCAATAATGTTCAGGTTTTTAATTACTTCTTTCCTGGATCATGGCTTTGGTGTTGTATCTAAGAAGTCATCACCATACCCAGTGTCATTTACAATTTCTCCTGTGTTATTTTCTAGAAATTTCATAGTTTTGCATTTTACATTTAAGTCATTTTGAGTTAGTTTTTGTGAAGGGTGTAGGTCTGTGTCTAGATTCATGTTTTTGCATGTGGATGTCCAGGTATCACAGGACCAATTACTGAAAAGACTAACTTTGCTCTATTGCATTGACTTTTCTCCTTTATCACAGATCAATTGACTTTATGTGGATCTACTCCTAGCCACTCTATTGTGTTCTGTCAATCTATTTTTCTGTTCTTTCACTAATGCCAGACCGTGTAGGTTTCTGTAGATTTATAATTAAGTCTTGTAGTTGGCTAGCGTTAGTCTTCCAATTTTGTTCTTCTCTTTTAAATAGTTGGCCCTGTGTTGGCTCTTCTAGATCTGTCCCTTTGTGTATAAACTTTAGAGTCAGCTTCTTGATATATACAAAATGAATAGCTGGTGTTTTCATTGGGATTGCATTGAATCTATAAATCAAGTTGGGAAGAATTAACATATTTACAATATTGATTCTTCCTATCCATGAACATGGAATATCTTCCCATTTCTTTAGTTTTTCTTTGTTTTTATTCATCAGAATTTTGTAGTTTTCTTCATATAGATCTTGTATATATTTTGTTAGATTTATACCTAAGTATTTCACTTTTACCAGGTACTAATATAAATGGTATTGTGTTTTCAATTCTAAATGCCACTGGTTCATGGCTAGTATATAGGAAATCAATCAACTTGTGTGTATTAACCTTATAGCATATACCTTTGCTATAATTACTTATTAGTTCCAGTAGCTATTTTCTTGTCAATTTTGGGGTATTCTGTGTAGACAATCATGTGATCTACAAACAAAGACAGTTTTATTTCTTCCTTCCTAATCTGTATACATTTCATTTCTGTTTCTTGTCTGATTGCACTAGCTAGAAATTCCAGCATGATGTTGAAAAGGACTAGTCAGAAAGGACATTCTTGCCTTGTATCTACTATTAGAAGGAAAACTTCAAGTTTCTCACCATTAAGTAAGATGTTAGCTGTGGGTAGTTTTTGTTGTTTTTTTATTGTTGCTGTTTTTGAAGGGGAAGATATGTTATCAAGGTGAGGAAGTTCTCCTCTATTCCTAGTTTACAGAAATTTTTTTATCATGAATAGGAGTTGGATTTTGTCAAATGATTTATTCTGAATCTATTGATAGGATAATGTGATTTTTCTTTTTTAGGCTATTGATGTGATAGATGATGTTATTTGATTTTTGAATATTGAAACAGTCTTCCATACCTAGGATGAACCTTGTGTGGTTGCTGTACATTTTTAGCTCATATGTCTTTGTAAATATTTGGTCAACTTTCTTGGACATAAGCACATTTTTATTTTAGTAAGTAATTAAAATACTTAATAAACTAAAAAAATCAGCTTTACATTAATTTTTAAGATAAACAAATTAAAAATTACATACAATTCATGTAAATTCTAAAATTCATTGGTAACCTGCCTATTGTGGACATTACAACAACCACACAGTTTTTGGTTTTTGGTTTTTATTGTTCCTGGAGCATTCTGGGCTGACTTCCACTTCAGAGCTTTTGCTATTTTCTTTGTATATGGAAAATTTCCCAGATATTTATGGCTTTCTCCCTCATCTTTACAGCTCATTAGTTCTTCAGTCAAATATCACTTTCCCTGTGAGGCATATCCCTATTAACCATATTAAAAAATGTTACTGTCTACAACAGATCCATTATTTCTAATCTCCACTTCCTAGTTGGCTATTTTCCATAGCACTTAATATTTTCTATCATTATAGGTAGATAAATGATGTGATGGCTAATTTTATGTGTCAGCTTGATATTTGGTCAAACATTATTCTGTGTGTGTCTGTGTGGGTGTTTTTGAATGAAGTTAACATTTAAATTGAAAGACTGTGTAGATTGCCTTTCCTCAAGTTGGTGGGACTTACCCAGTTAGCTGAAGGCTTCAATAGAAAAAAAAGAAAAGTGACAATTATCAGAAAAAGAGAGAATTCTTCTTCCCTGACTGCCTTCAAATTAGAACATTGAATTTTCTTGCTTTTAAATTTGAACTGAAATATTAGCTCTTCCAGAATCTCAAACCTATTTGCCTTAGAAACTGAACTACACAATTGGCTTTCTGGGGTCTCCTGCTTGCCAATTTATCCAATAGATCTTAGATCTTATCAGTCTTCGTAATCATGTGTGTCAAATCCTTATAATAAGTATCTTTATAGTGTGCTGGTTCTCTTTCTCTTGCAAAGCCCCAATAGAGATAGGTGATATAGATAATAGATAGATATATAGACAAATAGATGATAGATAGATAGATAGATAGATAGATAGATAGATAGATAGAAAATAGATGATAGATGGATAGATAGATGTTTAGATAGTCACGCATGCACTAACATACATATGTATGCATGTTCAGTTTGTAGGTTAATTGTCTGTCTTTTCTTCCACTAAAATGTAAACACCATGACAGCATAAATTTTTGTCTTCCTTGTTCATTGCTGTATTCCCAGTGTGCTGTATGAGTGTATGTAAATAAATGAACAAGAATATATTATATATGTTATATATGCTGGTTCATTCATTCACATATAAATATAACTTCTGAATATTAGCATCTGTAAGGCTATTTCTACACAACGCTAGAACACATTTTTAAATAATCTGTAACTGAATTCCACCAAACCAAACCATGTGGGCAAGTAAAGAATTGGAGGTATATATGTGATAGTGGAAAACTCTGGATATAGTTACCTCAGTAATTTTATTCATCTTTGACAATAATCTCCCCCACAATGGGGCTTATGTATAATTACCTAAAAGCTGGGTTTCTGAAGCAGCTGAAAAGAAATACAATAAAATGTCATAAGCAATTCTAATGGATCACACAGTCATAGCCACAGGGAAGGAAAGCAAATATAGTTGTTTATAATTTGATGATGTAAATGGTCAATATTTCAGACTTGAATTAATCATTTTTAGCAGCAGTATTGCTGCAATTCTTTAAGAATCTATCTAATTGTGTGGAGCTGCTGCAAACCATTATATCATGATTAGTCTTAAAGATTTCTCTCTTGACTCAAAAACTAGATTATGGTACTTAGGAGAAATGACCTGCCTGTACCACCTTGCACATAGTAAACCCTCAATGAGTTTATATTAGAAATAATGAGATTGATAATAAATACAACCCCTGTGCCAATAAGCAGGACAAAACTACTATCTGCTTGAAATACTCTGAAGTCTTTTCTACCAAATAAAGTACAAATTACTCAGCCTGTAGTCAGTGACCTCTTCCACTTTTCCTCTTACATTTTATAATATATGTCTCTCTACTCTCTTTATTTTCCTAATGCACTAACCATATAAAACGTTTCTTGTTTCCTGAGCATGATCTATTTTTTGCCATCTCTCTACCTTTACCACACTGTCCCTTACACCAGAAAAGGAAAAAAAAAGTGCTTTCCTGGGGCACCTGGGTGGTTTGTGGGTTAAGTGTTTGCCTTCTCACATCATGATCCCAGGATCCTGGGATAGAGCCTCCACATAGGGAATCCCTGCTCAGCAGGGAGCCTCCTTCTTCCTCTCCCTCTGCCTGCAGCTCCCCCTGCTTGTGTTCTTTCTCTCTCTGTATGTCAAATAAACAAGTAAAATCTTAAACAAACAAACAAACAAACAAACAAACAAACAAACAAACAAAAATACAACCTTTTCCCACTACTCCTAGTGAAATCGTCTTGATAATAGGCTATATTGAAAGTTATGTCTTCAATCTTTCTTAATCCTCTCAATAAAACTGTATTCCTTCTTTTTTTAAAAATCCAAAATTTAAAAAAAAATCCAAAATTTTATACCATTCTTAAGGCTGATTTCAAAACAAATGTAATAAATAACTACTTAATTAAGGCTTCAGATCTCTAAGGATAAAATCTATAATTTGAAAGTTTGGTATCAAACTGGGTTCCCATAGATATCTGTTGAACTGAGTTGAGGAGATAATGGAGTTATTTCAAGACATGAGAAAAATTTTCCAAATAATTTAAAGAAAAAATTGCTTTTCTCTGGCTCTGATGGGACTTTTTCAATTTATATATCAGGAATTTCACAAGGAAAAGTAATGTTTACAAATACATTAATACCAAATAAAAACATAAGCAGGACCTTGATAATGTTTTTAATGTACCCCCATTTTGTTTATTTTTCTTTCTAATAAGGCTCTATTTCTTAATATTATAGGATATACTACCATGCACAAAATGTTTATGATTCCATTTTACTAGATGATAAGCTTATCGGCTCCAAAGACTCTAGTTGCTTCCTCATTGCACAGTAAGCATCTGGCATGGTGCATAGTATCTATCAGTTTTCTGGGGTAGAAATCCATGGTGTCATGAATGAGGGCACTAATTTAGAGTAACACAGATATGTCATTGGATCCTGGTTCCCGTGCTTCATATTTGTGTTATTTTGCTCAGATGCTAATTTGATGATTTTTTTTTTAGTTTTTAAATTTATTCTTATTATTTTGCTTAGAGACTAAATTACAGTTTCTTCATATATAAAACAGAGATAAGAATGGCAACTAACTCAGAGGATTGCTGCAGGACTTTGAGTGTTACTATGTCATCTGACACATGGAAAATGCTCAAGGAAACCTAGCTCCTGTGTAGTGCATGAGGTTGGAAAGCGTGGACTCTGGAACAAGCCACCTCAATTCCAATGCTAGTCTCATCAGGCTAGCTGGGTGACACTGGGCACATTGCCCAAGTTCTGGTACTCAAATGCTTATCTGGAAAAATTGAGATTATAACAGTTTATATAACAGTTGTCCTGGGAACTAATTGAGTTATATGGTGATACATTTAAAATAGTTCTTGGTTTCTATAGTAAGCACTTTATAAACATTTATTATTATGTATTTATAAATTGTGATTTGGGGCTTGATTTACACACATACTTTCCAAACTATGACCATAGGTTTCTTTTATTTTTATACATACTTTCCAATCTTGCAAAATCCTAAAATGCATGTATACATCCACCACAACTTTATTTCATTCTCTTGACATGTTGGTCTTGACTATTATCACTGTCTCCTAACTGACCTCCTGATTTCCTATTTTTCTTCCTTTTCAAACCATCTTCTCTCTTTCTCTTTCTGATTTTGTCACTACTATCTTTAAAGTGTTTCAATGACCTTCTCCAGCTGAAATAAATTTCTTGGCTGAAGATACATATTGTATTATTTGGTTTCTCTCTTTCCTTTATAATAATGTTTCAGGGGTGTCTGGGTGGCTCAGTCAGTTAAGCATTTGACTCTTGATTTCTGCTCAAGTCATGATCTCAGGGTTGTGGGATCAAGCTCTATGTCAAGCTCTGCATTCAGTGTGGCGTCTGCTTGAGATTCTCTCACTCGCTCTCCCTCTGCACCTCCCCTCCACTCTCTCAAACAAATAAATAAATTTTTATGATATATTTAATAACTTTACAAACACATTCTCTTTCTCCTCCATTCCCTACCCATCATTCTTACAGTTTTGAACTTTTACATGTTATTTCATCTACTTGGAACTGTTTTGCTCATCTCTCTTATTTTGCCCGGTTAGTTCTTATCCAGCCTTTAAGACTCAGCACAATTTTCTCAGAATGACATTTTCTCCAGCACTTCATTAACATAAGCCCAGTTAAACAACTTGCAGTCTAATAACGCTCTGAAAAGACCGCTAATATTTGTGTTTGCTGTGTTTTTTGTCTCCTTCTAATCTGTGAACTTCTCAACAGCTTTCACTCTCTCTGAATTTAAGATCTTTCTACAATGCCAATTGTGAATAAGTTTCCATTAAAATAAAGAAGAATGAATGGCCTTTGAAATTACACAATACTTATTACATAATACTAGTGATCACTCTTCTCTAAAATTTTGTAGCCTTTGTCTTAAATCTACTGTGAAACACACAGATGCACCACTCCACTTACTTCCCAGTAGGTCCTGAGGGATGCGCTTTACATAGATTATAAAATTTGATGCAAATTTAAATAGACTCTCTGGTGTAAGGAAATCATGTGTAAATGATATTTTAATATGAAACTAAATGTTCACATAACATTATGGAAATAAGAACATGAATCAAATTCTATAAATAAGGCCAATATGACTGAAAGGAGCTCTGAGGATATTTTTCTCCAATGCCAAAACACAATCGGACAATTCACTTTATCTGATGAAAGCTCACATAAGCCATTTTTACCTCAAAGCATCAATAGGCTGTGAGGCAGAAAGAAAACAAAACGGCCAATTTCAAATCAGAGAATGTGGTCAGAATTTATGTCTTAAAACTAAAAATTGCTTAATACAATCTAAAGGCCTGTCACAGAAGGAGGTAATCTATAGAATACAGTTGTCTTTTGGGGTGCCTGAGTGGCTCAGTAGGTTAAGCATCTGCCTTCAGCTCAGGTCATGATCCCAGAGTTCTAAGATTGAGCCCCACATTGGAATCTCTGCTCAGTGAGGAGCTTTCTTCTCCTTCTCCCTCTACCTACCACTCCCCTTGCTTGTGTTCTCTCTCTGTTGAATAAATAAATAAAATCTTAAAACAAACCCACAATTGCTTTTTAAAGATGTTCAACACTTTCCCAAATTATATTTAAATTATGGTTGCCATTATATTTATAGAAGAGCTTCCTGAAAGCAATGGATCATTATGATAATTACATGCCTATCTCTTAATTAATCATGCTAAATACAACTGGCTTTGAAATTAAAGACCTGTGTTAAAATCAAACTCCTACTGGAACAGGTTATGTGACCTTGGGTAAATTACTTACTTTTTCCAAACTTCAGTTACTGCATGCCTCAGGGGTATAATGTGAATAATAATACCACCTCAAGGAAATGTAGGAAATGTGAAGAAAGCTATTGTACCACTGAAAAGTGTTTCAGTTGCATTAATAGAAAAATCTCAGTATAGAGGGGAAAGAATATTAATAGATGAGTTATCATAATGAAACTGAACAAAATTGAGTCAAGCACCAATCACTGAACAAATAGAAGCTAGCAATGGAAGCTAGCAAAACCAACTGTGCTTATTGACTATAGCCTGGAATGCATGTGTTCCTAAATCATTTGAGGTTCAATCAGGGAAGCATAGCTGCATAACCAATAATTTCTAATATACCAGGGATTTGGGATTTGGCCTTGCACAATTGTTGGAGTGGGTTAAGCAGTCTCTGTAAAGCTGTTGTTTTCACATCTGAGGGTGATGAGTTTGCAATGAGAAGACAAGCAATGAGGGAGGCCAGATGGATGTACAGAGCAAGCTGGAGCACACAGTCAAACCAAGAGCCCAAAAGGAGAGACTAAAACCTGTGTCAGTCCTTTCTCCTCTGGGCTTTGTTAGAGGTCATTGAGAGGATGTGACCTCCAGTTGACCCAGGAGCTGAACCTGGGCAATCAGAGGCTCTTCCTGACTCTCCTATCATTGGGATGTGTTCTACTCACCGTTCCTCAGGGTGAGCCACACTTGAGAAGCCACAGGAACTTGAGAGAGTAGGGTGATGTTGAGGTCCTCTAGATGCTAACAGTGGCTCTGGCTGAACCCACATAAGGCCTCTATGCAGACTGTGATGATTCTGGCAAGCGGATGTGGGAGTCCACTGACCTTGCAGCCCCCAAGACAAGCCTGCTGTGTAAGTTTCTGTGCTTATCAAACCTGTCACCTACCATTATGGAGTGGCTGCCTCTTTCTTTGGTCTCCAAGTAAAGGGCCCAGTTTCACATTTCACCTCAGAAGTTGCCACATTGCAAACTAAGAGGTATACATGAGAGAAATGTCTAGATAGCCACTGACCTCTCTGTGGGAAGGGTGGCTCCTATGTCAGGTACTTGTGACCTGCAGTGTATGTACAGGGACACCCCTCAAACCTGGCTGGTGCAATGCATTTGTTGAAGGCTAGGAGATAAGGTGGGAGAGCAGCATAATCAGTTAGAAACTCAGCTTGCCATTATGCAAAGCTGGGGTGAGGGCAGAGCCTCAAGCTCTTGGAAGATTAAGTTCTAAGCCCTTCTGACACAGCCTGATCGGGACACCAAGAGGTGGGGTCACTGGGAAAGTGAGAGCAAAGGGAAGGATGTTGTGCTATTGACAGTGAAATGGACAAACTATCTTCTATAGTCAGACCTCTAATACAAAGAAAAGCAAAAACATAGCAACAACAGCCCCAGTCCCCTATACCCTCTAGTATCTGTCTTTTGACCTTAGACTTCTGCTGTTCCCTGTTGTGTCAGACCACAGGACATGCACCTGATGGAAATACCTTTCTACAGTGTGCCCACTTGTATGCATGGCAAAGGCTGCAACACAGTTGGTGTATGGGTATTCTGTAGAAGCCAGGGGTCTTCCTCACTGCAATGCACACACACACACACACACACACACACACACACACACACACACACAACTAGTAGCCCAGAAATCAGAAACTGTAGAAGACTCTAGGAAAATTTTGAGTAGTTGCAAACCTAATGCTGTTTCAACCTGAAGACATGAATCAGAAAATCAACAGCGATATGAATGAGCTGTGCAATGGCTGCTGCTTCATTTCTACCTTCCAAATCTCCCAAGAATTTTCCATGTGGCTGCTCTAACTAGGAAGATCCAATAAAGAGAATTCTGGGAAATGTAGTTCAGCCTAGTCAAGTGAACTTACTGCTGAGACTCCACTGAAGTCTTAGAGCTAGAGTGGAATCAGCTCCCTCAGAGCACAGAGGCCGAGAGAGGATTCTGTTTTTACTGAAAGAATGGACTATGTGCATATGGTTGGCAGACAACAAGGCATCTCCAATGGATCTATTTAAATAGTCCAAGGTTGAGCTTACTACACAGTAAACGCCATATATAAAATGAACACAAAGGCCTCCAAAACAAACCTTTAATTTAAATACTATAAGATAATCTAAAATGTATTCAGTGAATACCATCTATGCAGTTCTGGGTTTCTTTTCTGAAAAAAAAATTCATTTTTAAAATACAGAAATTTATTGTATCATTACTACTATCCTACTCTAACCCATGTTTTATTTTTTGTTTCATCATGCTGTAATGTCCCTCATCAGTGTGACACAAATCTTAGTCCATTGGGAAGAAATACAAAGGATAAAATAAAGGATAACACCGTGGTTATTTTTCTTAAATTTTCTGGATATCATGGTTAAGCAAGGACAATAAACAATATCCATAAAATGTCTGCTCTCTGCATTCCTACAAGAAAATTGGCATTTTAATTGTGGAAATCTTCTTCATAACCATCTTCTCCCCATGAAAACAGTCATTTGACACATTAGTGCATGTATAGGTCCATTATAAAACCTAAACACTTCCATTAGATAAAAGACCTAAAATGATTATGAAAAATGTTCTTTTTCTTCCAAAGTATTCTAAATCAAACACCCAGTAGTACAATATGTTTCAGGTTAATTAGTTTAATCCAGTTTTAATTAAGTCCATGTTTCCATGCCAACAAATGGTTTTTAAATTGTTGAAATCTTGATGTTTCAGAATATGATAAAATTAATTACCTAAGAGCATTTGACTCAATTTTTTGGGAGCATGAAGTGCAATTTTAGCATCACTATAGCAATGACTTTAATATTAGCAACAAGTCATGGTAAAGAACTTTGAAAAGGTTTATTGTAAGGTTTACTTTTATATTCCGAATTTTATGTGTGTGATTTTTATAATGCATCCCTACTTGGATTATATATGATTTTACAAAATTAGATGCATGCGGAGACGCAAACACAAGCATACACTTGCTAGCTAGCAACATAAGAAGTCCGTTTTCTGGTAACTCTGTACTATGCCTGTACATTCAAATGGTATATTAAGACTAATAGCCAAATGGGTGGCTATTTTATAAACAGCCTAATTTATAAATTCCAATTTATAAATTCTAATTTATAAATTCCAATTATCTCACTGACGTGCTTAGAAAAGAGGTAAAATTCTCAATCTGAGATAAGGACAAACATGACTTTACAAGCCTAGAAATAGGGATATACTAGTTGAGGAAAAATTTTATATACTCCAAGACTTTTATTTTTATATTTGTATTGCCTTTTCTCAGAATATTCTTATTTTTGTCAGTACCCAATGAGGAGATGAAAACATATTAGTTATTTCAACAGAAATACTTTAATGCAGGAACTTGTTATACTGCTATGACGCTTGAATACATAAAGGGGATATTCAGGAACTCAGAGTTGAGTTCATGAGAACTCATGAGACTCATGAGATAGACATCATCTCTAGGGATGCAGGAGAAAGGAATAAGAACATAGATGCTCAGAAGAGGAGCCTCACATGGCTGGTGCCCCTTCAGAGTCTGATGGGTGGGAGGGTCTTATCTAGCTGCTGCTAGTACCTCTGGGAACATGTCATGGCTGGTTCTGGAAGGGCTGAAGGGCGCCCGAGGCTAGAACAAACAGGATGCCTTAACAAATTGCTGTGGCTGAGATGAAGTATTGCAGTTCTTAGGGGATCCTGTGAGGAACAGCTTGATTTTTGACAGGCAAAAGTCTCTTCTTTCCTTTGCCTTTTTCATCTTTTCAATCAAATGTCTTCTACTGGCTTAATCTATGAGGTGTTGCTCACAAGGAAAGTTCACGGTTGGTACAGTGCTACCAGTCTTACAAAGGGTCAACAGATGTACTTAAAGTTTGACTTTAAAGCTAAGACAATAGGTAAATGGCCCGCATATGGCCGTTATAATTTGTTTTTCTTAGCTGGTCTGTTAGTTTTTCTCTGGCTTTAAAAGCTTCTTTATTCGTCCTGGAGTTTTCCAGTTTGCTTGAAATTCTTCACTTCTTCCTATTTTTTTTTTCACTTTTCATTGAAATTCCTGGTCTTTTTCATCAAATCAACATCTAATGGGCCACCCTTCCATTTCATTGGGTGTTTTGCTTTTGTTTTTAATTTTGTTAGTTAACATTTTGTTAGTGCAATATTGATTTCTGGAGTAGAATTCAGTGATCCATCACTTTCTTCCAACACCATCACAACAACCCTCCTTGATCCCCATCACCCATTTATCACATCCCTCCTCTACCTCCCTCCATCTACCCTTAGTTTATTCTCTATCTCTGAGTCTCTTATGGCTTATTTCTCTCTCTTCTTTTTTTCTTTTTCCCTTTCCCATATGTTCATCTGTTTTCTATCTTAAATTCCACATATGATATGAATGAGATATGATATTTGTCTTTCTCTGACTGTCTCATTTCACTCAGCATAATACTCTCTGGTTCCATCCAGTGTTTTCATACATAACTGTATTCCAGTTTTTCCTATCTTGGCGCCTCAGCCTACCTGAACTTTTTGAACACTGCTAGAAGAATCCATTATTCCTGTGCTCTTCTAATTTAAGTGACAAGATGGAGAAGAAAGTCATTAAATGCATACTTATCAGAAATCAGGAATGAGAAAATATATATGCAAATTATGAGTGATACATGATGCTAGGTTGCCTCTCTGATTTGAACTGGTATGTGATAGTGACAGAACATTACATTTCCTCATTTTAAAAATAGGGGTGATAATACATATACTACTCTGCATTATTATGAGAGTTAAGGCAAATCAGGAGTGTATTGTAAACATAAAGAACCTAGTAGGCAGGATAGGTTCATGAAGGTAGGTGTCTGTAGGTTAGGAGAATAATAACACAAAACCTCACTGGTATTCATTCTAGAACAATCAATCTAGAGTTACTTACCTGGAAAAAAAATAGCTCATTGACAAATCAACGTCTGAAATTTAGTGCATCTGCTCTTGTGATTTTCAATTTTTTTTTTCATGCCACACTTTCTTTGTAATAGCCTTAGTGTGTGGCCTATTTCAGCAATACAAAGTCATATAGGCTCACATTGTATCTCAATTTCAATCCAGACAATTATTACTTATACTTGGAAGTGTTGCCCAAAAAATGCCGAGGTAAATTTTGTACATACTGCAAGAACCTATATTAACTTATATTACCTGAGGGTACTGCGAAGATTTGATGATAGTTCACCTAGCCGTTTAGGTTTATTTGATGTAAAAACAAACATTATGATTTGTTAATCAGATTTATTATATAAATACATATATTATTTATATATAATATTAATATTATCATTATTAATATTTATTAATATTGATTATTATGTTTTAAAAGAGAAGACAAGTTAGTAGATATTGAACTGTGAAGAATACGGAAATAATGGGGGGTAATAAAATAATGTAACCTAATAGGACCCTTCCCTCATGTTTCTTTATAAACCAATGTAGATGGTAACTTTCAGAAGAAATTCTGAATTTCTGAATTTCCTGGAAAGGCTAATGAGAATTTATTAGATCTTTGAGGACAAAGATAAACATCAACTTTGAACACTACTTACATATTTGTCCCTAAGTTCTGCGCCAAAAACAGTGTTAACTTGCTCATGAATGATGATTGAACGTTCAGGGATAAAGAAGCAATTGAGAGCACTGGATTTTGAGGGGGAATAACTCTTTGTCTCTGCATTGCAACTTTCGAGCCCTAAAACTGAGAAAGTCACATGAAGGCATCTGGCTTGGTTCACTAAGTAAAATGTCCTTATAAGAAAAGATGAGATTAATGTGCTTACTTAAGAGAAGCCTCTCATCTGCAGCGGACCTGAATATTAATGAACCTTCAGCTTTGCTCTCTTCATGGGAATATATTTGCTTGAATAGTTCATTCCACCAGAAATGGAACTTGCATCCTGATTGGTGAGACGTCTAAAGAGCTAAGTCAGGGCCATGCTCTCAATGGAAGCGTTGCCTGAAAAAAGACCACAAAATAGGACAGTGAGTATTTGAGATGGGCCTATGTAGAAACACTTCAGGAATAAGCTGACACAGGCCTGCAATAAAATTCAGTGTCAAAAATAGAGTCAGATCAGCATTATGCTAAGTCAAATCACTGCAGTGAAATAAGAATAAATAACAATGTGCTCAGAACCAGATGACCTTAGGGATTCATGGTTTTAGTGAATTGCTCCAGATCACAAAGGCATTTCAATATCATGAATTATCAAATTTAAATAAAAATATAAGAGCATGCCAAAGTACAAGAATAATGCCTCATGCATAGAGGACTGTGAATTCTCCTTTTTGGATTGTGTCAAGAATTAGATTGTATTTGAATTTAATTGTCGACCTACATATTATCATATCAAAAAGCCAACCAACTACAATATTTATTAAGAGAAAAATAAATTAAAATGTACTTACAGAACTTCTAGTACATGATTTTTTAATTTGAGGAAAACTTGTATTGTTTTTTTTTCCCTGTAGATCTTCATAAAACAAATAAAAAAGAATGACTACAAATATTTTATGTGACTAGTAAGGAGTAATGGCAGTTACTTGGATAATTGAAATATAATGGATGGTAAAGCTATCTTAGAAATTGTTCTGGTCAACTCTGACTTAAACCAGGCCTTGCAAAAATATATTCCAGAGAATCCAGTCCTAAAACATGCTGCATGCATACCCAGACACAGACATAGACTCATACACAAATGAGTATGAGACAAACTAAGGAAATTAAAAAAAAAATACATTGATAGATTGTATAAAAAACAATACTTTGGTACATTGGTTGTGGCATTATACTAGAGTTTTACAAAGTGATGTAACCAAGGTGTGCATAAGATTACTACTATTTCTTGTTATTGCCTGTGAATCTATCATTATTTCAATAAAACTTTCCATTGAGGGGCTCCTGGATAGCTCAATGGGTTAAAGCCTCTGCCTTCGGCTCAGGTCATGATCTCAGGGTCCTGGAATCAAGCCCCGCATCAGGCTTTCTGCTCAGTGGGGAGCCTGCTTCCCACTCTCTCTCTGCCTTCCTCTCTGCCTACTTGTGACCTCTCTCTCTGTCAAATAAATAAATAAAACTTTAAAAAAAAAACAAAAAAACTTTCCATTGAAACTAAAGTAATTACAAATTTGCAAGATGGCTTTTTTGAGCATTTTCATTACTGTATTTCTAGTTTTAAAGGGATATGATATTCTGAAGGGATATGATATTCTAACTATGGAAGAATATGAAGTTCTGAGAAATAACAGCATTACTCCTTCACCTGTGAAAAATTAAGGGAAGGAATCAATTCAAAGTGAGAGGGATGGGTATAAATTCATAGGATGAGCAACCAGGTTTTCCAGAAAAGCCTGGATAACTGTTTCCCCTAAATGATTAAATTCATATTTTTAGCACAAAAGAAATGAGTGTCAAGAACACAAGATATATGGGCACCTGGGTGGCTCAGTGGGTTAAAGCCTCTGCCTTCAGCTCAGGTCATGGTCTCAGGGTCCTGGGATGGAGCCCTTCATTGGGCTTTCTGCTCAGCAGGGAGCCTGCTTCCCCCTCTCTCTCTGCCTGCTTCTCTCCCTACTTGTGATGTCTCTCTCTCTCTCTCTCTGTCAAATAAATAAATAAAATCTTCAAAAAAAACCCACAAGATATAATCAATAGGTGTCAAGAGAAAACCTTTGGTCAAATATTGATTTGACATCAATAGGTGTCAAGAGAAAATTGGATGCTAAATTATAAAAACTAAACATTTTTTTAATCCATGCACTTACAGGGACTGTTACTATTCATTTTTAAATTCTTAAGAAGGAGATATAAATTATAAATCCTAAAAAAAAAAAATTGTGTGTATCTCTGTGTGTGTTTAGTTCCACACAATTTTAATTATTTATTTTTATTTTTTAATTTTTAAAAAATATTTTATTTATTTATTTGACAGAGAGAAAGAGATCACAAGTCTGCAGAGAGGCAGGCAGAGGGAGGGGGGAAGCTGAGCAGAAAGCCTGATGCGGGGCTTGATTCCAGGATCCTGACCTGAGCCAAAGGCAGAAACTTAACCCACTGAGCCACCCAGGTGCCCTTCTAAACAATTTTATTTAGTGTATGGATTTATGTGTCTTTTACTATGATCAGGATACTGGCTGGCCCCATCACCATGACTATTCCTTTTGTCTTTTTGCCTTTTATAATCACGTCTTCCTCTCCAGAACTTCATACAATTTTCTGAAAACTCATTCTAATTGTTGTGTATGCAAAGTTTGGTTATTTTATGACCGAGTAGTATTTCATGGTGTTCATGTATCATAGCATTATTAACCATTCATCTGTTGAAGGATATCTAGGTTGATTCCAGGTTTGATCTACTATGAATAAAACTTCTATGATCAATTGTGTACAGGTTTTCATATAAACACGAATTTCTATTTCCCTAGAGTTCGGTCCCTGGATTTTATGATAATCCCTTCCTCCCTTCCTCCCTCCCTTCCTTCCTTCCTTCCTTCCTTCCTTCCTTCCTTCCTTCCTTCCTTCCTTCCTTCCTTCCTTCCTTCTTCCTTTCTTCCCTTCCTTCTTCCCTTCTCCTCCTTCTCTCCCTGCCTGCCTCCCTTCCTTCCCTTCCTCCTCCTTTCCTGCCTCCTTTTCTTCCTTCCTTCCTGCCAGCCAGGCTTCCTTCCTTATTTCTTCCTTCATATCATTTTTTTTAATTAAGTGTCAACAGTTTTTTAGAGTGGCTATACCTTTTTCGTTTTTACCAGCAATGCACAGATGATCTAGTTTCTTGAAATTCTTACCATAATTTGTTATTGTCTCAATTTAAAATTTATTTTTTGCCATTCTGATCATGTGTAGTGATATCTCATTGTGTTATTAATTTGCATTTTACTAATGGTTAATGATGTTGAACATCTTTTCATATGTTTATTTGATATATGCATATTATCTTCAGTAAAATATCTGTTCATGCCTTTGTCAATTTTTTATTTGGATTATTTGATATATTTATTATTAAGACTTGAAGGTTTCCTTATATATATTGGTT
Organism: Procyon lotor; assembly: GCA_028646535.1. Lineage (NCBI taxonomy): Eukaryota > Metazoa > Chordata > Mammalia > Carnivora > Procyonidae > Procyon > Procyon lotor. The sequence goes on from CM053604.1 coordinate 17,440,503, forward strand.
ATAGTCTTGTGACACATATGGTTGCAATTATATTCTTTCCATCTGATATTTATATTTTCATGCTCTTTATATGGGATTTACAGAACAAAGCTTTTAATTTTGATAATAGGCAATTTATGAATTTTTCTTTTTTTAGACAGTGTTTTTCATGTCAAGTTTAATAATCTTTTGTCTAGCTCTAGATTCTAAAGATGGTGTCCTATATTTTTAAATTTTCAACTTAATTCTGTGATCTACCTTGAGCTCATTTTTGGATAAGGTGTGACATTTAAATCAATATTAATTTTTTTATCTATGAACATCCAATTACTCCAGCATCATATGATGGGAAGTCTATTCTTCCTTCTTTGAATTGCTTTTGGACTCTGTCAAAAATCAGTTTGGTATATTTTTGTAGGCCTATTTCTAGGCTCTCTATTCTGTTTTATCGATACATGTATCTATTCCTCTGGTAATATCATAACCACTTGGTTATTATAGCTTTCTAGTAAGCCTGAAGATTGCATGGAGTGATTCCATATACTCCACCTTCTTTATCAAGATAGTTGTATATATTCTAAGGCCTGTGTCTTTCCATAAAATTTTTGGAATAAAGTTTAGAATAAATATTTCTATGTCTACAAATAATCTGTGTGGGATATTGACAGGGATTGCTCTAAATCATAAAATGGCTTTGAGAGAATTGACTTTTTTTTTTTCTTACTGTTGGGTTTTTTCCATTTATGACCACACTGTCTTTCTGTTCAGGTTTTTTTTGATTTCTTTCAATGGCATTTCTAATTTTCAACATGTAGATCCTATATATGTTTCGTTAAGTAAATACTTACATATTTCATTTCTCTAGAGTGATTGCACATAGTTTTATGTTTTCATTTCAGTTTTCATCAGTTCATTGTTACTAAGTAGAAATGCAATAAATCTTAGTGCGTTGACCTTGTATCCTGAAAACTTTCTTAGCCCATTTATTATTTTAGGAGTTTTTGTTTGTTTGTTTTACATTTCTTTGGATTTTTACATAATTATTGCCATCTAAGCAGAGATGGTTTAATTGTTTTTATTCAGCATGTCTTCTATTTCCTCTTCTTGCCTTATTACAGTAGGTAGAACTTCCAGGATTATGTAAATAGGAGTGATGAGAGCACAGATAGCTCAGTCAATAAATGGGCAGAAGGCATGAACAGACGCTTCTCCAAAGAAGAGATACAAATAGCTAACAGACACATGAAAAAATATTCAACATCATTAGCCATCAGGGAAATACAAATCAAAACCATAATAAGATACCACCTTACCGCGGTTGGAATGGCAAAAATTAACAAGACAGGAAACAACAAGTGTTGGCGAGGATGTGGAGAAAGGGGAGCCCTCTCACAGTGTTGGTGGGAATGGAAGCCAGTACAACCACTCTGGAAAACAGTCTGTAGTTTTCCCAAGACATTAAAATAGAGCTACTCTATAACCCAGCAATTGTTCTACTAGGTATTTCCTCCAAAGATACAGATGTAGTGAAAAGAACAGGCACATGCACCCCAATGTTCATAGCAGCAATGTCCATGACAGCCAAACTGTGGATGGAGCTGAGATGCCTTCAACAGATGAATGGATAAAAAAAGATGTGATTCATATATACGATGGAATATTACTCAGCCATTAGAAAAGATGAATACTCACCATTTGCATCAACATGGATGGAACTGGAGAGAATTATGCTAAGTGAAGTACATCAAACAGAGAAAGACAATTATCATATGGTTTCACTGATATGTGGAACATAAGGAATAGCATGGACGACCACAGGGGAAGAGAGGGAAAATTGAATGGGCAGAAATCAGAGAGGGAGACAAACCATGTGAGACTCTGGACTCCAGAAACCAAACTGAGGGTCACAGAAGGGAGGGAGGTGGGGGATGGGGTAACCTGGTGATAGGTATTAAGGAGGGTACCTGATGTGATGAGCCCTGGTGGTTAGACACAAATAATGTATCATTGAACACTACATCAAAAACCAATGATGTTCTATATGCTGGCTAATTGAAAAAAAATAATAAAAAGAGTGGTGAGAGCAAATATCCTTGTCTTGTTCTTGATCTTAAAGGAAAAATATTCAGTCTTTCACCATTAAATACATTAGCTATAGCTTATTGTAGATGCTTTTTATCAAGTTAAGGATATTTCCCTATAATGGTATAGTAAAAAATGCTGAAAATATTTTTCATAATGTGTATTAAATTTTGCTAAATACTTTTACTCGATTATTTTATAGAATTATATGATTTTTTGTTCTTTATCTTACTGATATTAATTGAATAGATTGATGTTTAAATGTTGAATCATCCGGATTTCTGGAATAAATCAGTTAATTGCGGCAAAAACTCTTTTAATTTATTGCCGAATTGTATTTGCTAATATATTTTTAATAATTTTTGTACTTAAGTTTTTAATAAATATTAATCTGTACTTGTTTTTCTTTGTTTTTGCACTTCTTGATTGTTTTTTAATTTAAATTCAATTAGCCACGACATCGTTAGGTTTTGATACAATGTACAATGTTTCACCAGTTCATTATAACACCCAGTGCTCACCACATTATGTGTCTTCCTTAATGCCCATCACCCGGTTACACCGTCTCCCACCCACCTCCCTTTCTGCAGCCCTGTTTGTTTCCCAGAGTCAAAAGTCTCATCTGGAAAAAAAAAAAGAGTCTCATACGGTTTATCTTTCTCTGAATATTTCCCATTCAATTTTCCCCCCATCCTCACCCCTATTGTCCTCTGCACTATCCTTTCCTTCTTTAACTGGTTTTGATATCAGTGTAATCCTGTCTTAATATAAAAAATTGTAAAATTTTTCCCTCCTACTCTGTGTTCTGGAAGAGATTGTGTGGAAATGGAAATGTTGGTAATTCTTCATTAATCAGTAGATAGAGTTCTCCAGTAAAATTATCTTGGTGTGAAAACCAATAAACAAACAAACAACCTTGGTCTGGAGATTTGTTCTTTTGGAATTTACACTATATATGAAATTATTTTAGTAGTTATAGGAATAGTCAGACTTTCATCTTGATTAAATTTGGGGAGTGTGTTGCTTGAAAAATTTGTTTCTTCTAAATTTTTGAATTTATAAATATATGTGTGTTCATAATATTCTTTCCTCTATCTCTTCCTCCTCCTCCTTCTTTTTAGATTTTATTTAAATTCAAGTTTGTTGACATACAGTGTATTATTGGTTCCAGGGGTAGAATTTAGTGATTCATCGGTTACGCATAACACTCAGTGCTCATTATATCAAGTGCTCTCCTTAATGCCCATCACCTAATTACCCCAACCCCCCACTCCCCTCCAGCAATTCTCAGTTTGTTTCCCACAGTTAAGGGTCTTTTATGGTTTGCCTCCCTCTCTGTTTTCCTCTTATTTTTCTTTCCCTTCTCCTATGTTCATCAGTTTCATTCCCTTGTTTTTCTTCTGGTGGCTTCAGAACCTGTAGATTCCCTAAATCAATTCTGATATTGGTGACTTGTGCATTAGTATCTTCTCCATTTTTCAGTCTTCCTAGAGTCTTAAAAATTTTTTTAAATTTTTTTAAGAAACAACTATTGTTTAGTTTTGTTATTGCTTGACTATTTTTAATTACATTGATTTCAGCTCATATCTTTATTATTTCCTTTATTCTGCTTGCTTTGGTTTCATTTTATGCTTTTTTGCTAGTTTCTTTTGGTGTAAGCTTAGGTTATTAATTTGAACTTTTTTCTTTCATTTCCAATTGAAGTATTTTGTATTACATATTTCTTTCTTTCTCAGAAATAATTTTGCTATATCCTGCATATTTCAATGTGTTGTGCTTTCAATTCTATAGAAGTTTTATTTCCTTTGAGATTTCTTTACTCATGGATTTTTTAGAACTGCGTTTAATTTCCACATGTTTAGAAAATGTCCTGTTTTCTTTCTTTCTCTTACTTTTTGATCCCATTATGATCAGAGAACACACTCTGTATGATTCAAATACTTTTAAGTTTGTTGAAGCTTCCTTTATGGCCCAGGACATAGTTTACCTTAGGAAATGTTCGCTTAATTCCTTAAAAAAAAAAAAAAAAGTGTTCTTTTGGATGAAGGATTCCATACATTTAAAATGGATTCAATTTCTGATTTTGCTGTCTGGTTTTTCTATATTCCTGCTGTTTTTCTCTTCCTTCAGTTGCTAAGAAGGAGGTATTGAATTCCCCAACTGTAATTGTGGATTTGTTTTTTCATCACCTCCATCAGATTTTATTGCTTCTATTTTAAGACTGTTGTTAGATGTGTAAACATTTAGGATCATTATATTTTCTTAGTTATTTGAGCCTTTTATTGTTAAGGAATTTTTTTTCTAGTCTTTTTCTTTTTTCTTTGCTTTATTTAATCAGGTATTAAATATAGCTACACCTACTATTCTTAGGGGAATGTTTACATAGTTTATTTTCCCCATATTTTGCTTTCAACCTATTTATGTCATTGAATTTGAAATGACTTTCTTTTAAGCAACATATAGTTGTCCCCTACCCTTTATTTGTTATTCTCATAATCTGTATCTTTTGGTTGATGTATTTACACAGTTTACATTTAAGATAATTGGTGATATGTTAGCATCTAAGTATGCCATTTATCATTTGTTTTCAGTTTCATTCCTCTGGTTCTTAGTCCTCTGTTTTTTATTTCTTGCCTTCCTGTGGTTTACTAGAATACCTTAAAGATTACAGCTTGATGTATTTATAGTATTTATGAATGTATGTTTTTGAAATATTTTTTTTTAATTTGTTGTCTGAGTATTACAGTATATGCATGTGATATAATAATCTACTGGCAACAACATTTTACTACTTTGCATGAAGTGCAAAAATCACACATTGATTTGTGTGCCTTTACCTTACCTCCCCCTTTAAATATCATTTTCTTAGTATCACATGGTTTTAATTTTTTTGTTTCAATCATAAAGTATGAGTTATGAAATTTATGAAGATAAGGATAGATTTTTTTATGTATTCATATTTCTGTTCTTTCACTTAGTCCTCTTTCACTTGATGTTCCAAGCTTTTATTTTTTATTTTTTTTTCAAGCTTTTAATAAATATTCTTTCTAGAATACTTACTCAGCTGGGGCACCTGGGTGGCTCAGTCATTAAGCATCTGCCTTCAGCTCAGGTCATGATTCCAAGGTCTTGGGATGGAGCCCCACATCTAGCTCCCTGCTCAGTGGGAAGCCTGCTTCTCCCTCTCCCAATTGTGCTGCTTGTGTTCCCTCTTGCACTGCATCTCTCTCTGTCAAATAAATAAAATGAAATCTTAAAAAAATAGACAACTTGCCCAGAAATAAATAACATACATTATCTCATTTTCCCTGTAGTAGTACTGTTTTAAATTATTATATGTGAAGCCCTTAAAACAATGACTAACATATAGAAAAAACTCAGTAAATGCTTATATCATCAGATTTAGCTTCTGTCCACACTTTAACCTTCTTTACCACATTACATTATTATACATTATATATCACCAACATTAAATAATGGTCTATTTCCCATTTATGTCAGTTTTCTTTATGCCACATTTACATAGCTTGTTTCTTTAATCTACAAATATTTTCCCATTTGCCAATTTCTTAATTATCTGTTAAGATTATTTCAGGTATCACAGCATTTGTATTAACATAGAGTACCTCCCAGGGCAGTCTACTTAAGGAGATTGAACGAAGCAGTGGAGAGGTCTACTTATTTTGTTTTGTTAAGAATCCTCTGATGGGCAATATTAGAGTCTTCCATTTAATTGGTTGAGGCTTTGTTGGGTATACATAGAAGTCTGATTTCTTCCTTTCACATATCTTGTTTTCTTTTTCTAAACTTTTGGGAATGTTGATCCTTAATAAACATCTTACACCTCAAACTCTTTTTAAGCTTTTATTTCCAGAGGATCCAAATTATGACAAAATGTACCAAGGCTCTAATCAAGTGATTTATATTTTAAGCAGAGAAACAATGTGAGCAGACAATTAAAACATCAGAAAATTAGACAAGCCAGAATCCTAGTTACTCTGGAAGAACCAGGCAGGCATGGTGAGCGCATAAGGGCTCAGGACTCAAACCAGATCATAGAACATGAACATGATTTCTAGAACCTTCCAGATAGCAAGGTTCTAATGTGCCCTGATGACAGCAAAATGGGTAGGATAAGGATAGAAAAAAGGAATTTGGATTTAGATTTTAAAGGAGAGTATTTAGGGGCACCTGGGTGGCTCGGTGGGTTAGGGCCTCTGCCTTTGGCTCAGGTCATGATCTCAGGGTCCTGGGATCGAGCCCCGCATTGGGTTTTCTGCTGAGCTGGGAGCCTTCTTCCCCTTCTCTCTCTGCCTGCCTCTCTGCCTACTTGTGATCTCTCTTCCTCTGTCAGATAAATAAAATCTTAAAAAAAAAATTAAAAAATAAAAGAGAGTTTATAAACAAATAGCATGATTAACTACGGACTGACAGGAAATGAAAAAAAAAAACAACGAAAAAAGTAAGCCATTGATAATTGATGTCTAAACTTGATGGATGAGTCTGACTTTGGGGATCATGCTTATCTTTAATTGAGAACAGCTGGGGTCAGACAAGAATTGATAGTGACCCATAGTAATAATCATTTTTTCCCATTCTATTTGAAAATAATATATTTTTTAAAGATTTTATTTATTTATTTGACAGAGAGAGAGAGATCACAAGTAGGCAGAGAGGCAGGCAGAGAGAGAGCGGGGAAGCAGGCTACCCGCTGAGCAGAGAGCCTGATGTGGGGCTTGATCCCAGGACCCTGAGATCATGACCTGAGCCGAAGGCAGAGGCTATAACCCACTGAGATACCCAGGCACCCCTGAAAATAATATTTTAAGAAAATGTTAATAATTATATTGTTTATATGTAAAAAAGGAAATGATAGGATGCAATTTCAAAAACAATATTTTGAGGCAATATTTTGGATGAGGAGAAAAAGAAAGAAACTTATATTTAAAATATATGCAAGGATTATAAAGAGAATTGTCTTTGAAATTGAGGTGGAGGAAAATTCAGTAGCCCCAAAAGATTCAATGTTCGCATCTGTAGGTCCTGAAGAAACATTATAAATGAGATCTACATACTATAAGTCTAAATTATTTAAAATTATTAGTATTTTAGTAAATACTATGATAGTAAAATTATCAAAGTAAACAGTTATTAAAAATTAATGATTAATAAATGATAGTAAAATTATCAAAGTAAAATAAATGATAGTAAAATTATCAAAGTAAACAGTTATTGAAAATTAATGATTAATAAATGATAGTAAAATTATCAAAGTAAAATAAATGATAGTAAAATTATCAAAGTAAACAGTTATTAAAAATTAATGATTCATTTCACTCTGATAAATATATGTGAATAGCAATCTCAAAATCAAAGTGCAAGTTCAAGTAGATGTTCATATGGAAAATGGTGATACAAGGTGAGCTGGACCCCATTCTCTGGCTCAAGATTCCATCTTTCTTTCCTTACTACTTTCCATTTCTACACTGTGGTGTGTGTTTCATGAGGCCATGTAAATGCTCTAGTTCATGTATCCAAGGTTCAGCCATAACTTCAGAGAAACAAACATCCCTTAACCCCTCTTGCAGGTATGTGGCCACTAGGTACATGATGGGCTCTTGAGAGGATGGAGCTGGGGAGGATGCCCACTGCATTAACCAAAGAAGGTATAAGGCTGTTTCATGAGGACATGCAAAGTCCCGAGTACTGGAACAAGAAAGGGAAGCATGTAGGCTCTGAGTGGCCACACCCTCTTGATTCAATGGTTGGCTAACTCTGTGGTAAGCAAGGATCATGGCCAGAAAAGGGAGAGAACAAGACGCTCTGAAAGCCTTGTAGAGGGAGGCTTTCTTGTCTCAGTCTATGGATAGTCTGAATCTTTGTGCCAATATTCAAGTGAGATCGATCCAAGAATTCGTCTCCGCTTTCTTAAAGACAGAATTTAGTTGGTGAATAGAAACACTCTTCTTCTATATTCAATAGCTTTGAATAAAACTAGAACGTAGAGTATAGTTTTTTAAGAAGTAGTATTGTGCCTAACTCCTTTGGTAGAATTTTGGGCCAGTTTAACCCCTGTTCCCAGCAGGAATAGTACAGAGTTACTGAGAAAGTTCTCTAAACCATGTGGAGCATTACAGTGACATTTACTTTCCTCCAATTTGCTCTCAGTGTGCCACTCAGCTTTCTCTGTTCTCGAAGGACATCCCTGAGTTTTAAATTGGCTGTTTTCTTTATTCATCATCAAAGACTAACATTAAGACAACACAGAAAATAATGTTGCATTTCAAAGCAACAGCTGCACTGTCTTCGACGGTGCTTTATTAAACGTCTCCAAGTTGTGTACCACACTGAGTTTTCAACTTTTCAGAGAATGACACCGATTTTCATCCACTTCCCTCGATTTTTAATGAGCAGTTTTCCCCCTGATGTCTGTGTCAGAGGGTGGAGAAGTACGGTTTTTGGTTTCCGGCTGTTTCAATTAAGGGGATGATCATTATTTTGTGTACTGTAACATCTCTAATAAACCCGATTAGGGAGAATTCTGACACAGAAAGTGACTTAGTTGACATTGATTTTAAAAAGACAGTGATAATTACTCCAGATTGATAAACCCCATCTGTTTCAACAGCAGATACGTTTCTACAAGAAAGTCTGTTTTTTTCTTCTTGTATTTTCTACCCACCATCCTGTGTACTTTGGAGTGCGTAGGAATAAATAATCTAAGAACAAAGGGAAGAACAGCAGAGTCAAATGGGAATCAAGTCATCAAAGCCTCTCACAACTGCACACTGATGCAAAGCTGCACAAATCATCATTCTAAATCTATCAACACTTACATGCTGTTTCCTCAATAGGAATAATTGGATGATTTATATTTCCTGCTGACTTTTAAACATGATTGTCAGTGCATAAAACAAATTAGTTTTAATAAGAACTTTCCCATGAGCACACAGACACAGAGTGATGGGGGCCGTAAATGGAGATCTTCAACAGTATTTTGATGGATCTGTACCAAAAGAATAGTCACATAATTAAGATGATTAGGCAATCATGAGCATTCCACTTAATACTTTTACCCTATTCAAAATGTCTAATGAACTTATTCATGAAAAACACAATGTCTTTAAAACAGTGAGTCCCTTTCTTCACCGGAACTGAAATGTTGTGCTGAAGAAAGTAAAAGCTACTCAGACTTGAAAAGGTGATAAAAAGCCAATCCTGCAGATTCGTCTAACATACATGTTTCTTTAGATGAGTCACCTTCATTTAAGTGACTGGCACTTCAGTGAAATCATTGATTTTTATTATTTTCTAAAAATTTATTCTAGAAATATTTTGAGAAACGTATCAAAGCAAAATATTTATAAAACTAATTGTTGGTTAGAGGGGCATGAGATAGGATTACGTTATTACCTTGTGATCTTATACAGATTACAAATGATGGCAACAATAACTTGACAAAGAGAATTTACTTATATTTTTTACATTATCTTAATTATTCTATTAAAATTGCACAAAGCAGAGAGGTTATGATCACATGCTTAGAGACTGGTCTATGATTCAGAGTGAGTGGCCTACGTGAAGTCAGGTAAGTGGAGTTGGTAAGATTGGCTGGGGTCAAATTGCAGGTTTTTTTGAAGAGAGGATAACACCAAGGAACACCATGGTATTGGTAATACTCAGCTATTAAAAAGTGAGAAAAAAATGTGAAGAAAAATGTTCCCTCCTCAACACTGCTTTGGCAAGGTTGTCATGATAACACTGAATTATGGATGCGTCCTTATGATAAGCTTCATTTTCTGGAATCTTTCAGTAGAAACAATTTAGTTAATATATCAGTGATTTATCTCCATTATTTGAAGACCCAGGCTATTAGATGAAGCAACTGGTGGTGGATTACAGAAGTTTAATGATTTTTCTATATTACTACATATTCTGTATACCACAATATGTATCACTGAATTTTCTGCAAAAATGACTTTTTACATATTTATGTCAAATAAGTTACACATTCTTATATAAATGTATTATTTCCTTATCGTGACATGTGTAAGTTTGATCAAAAATTCAGTTTGTCAGATCACATAAAGAAAGGCTCACCAGTGAACTTTTAAGATTACTTTTCAGTTTAAATTGAGAGGTAAAGAGAAAAGAAAAGAATCCCTTGTTTATTACAAGAAGCTTTTTATTTCTGAAAATAAAATTATAAACTTAATAACAGCCTCAAATCTTCCCCCTGAAAGGCACGGAGGGTACCATGCAGTAAACTTGCCACAGTGCTCGCAATTTCTGTCTCCATTTTTTTAACCAAAGTAGATGTCAGAGGCTCTTGTCACACCCAGGTTGTATGATCAGGAAAGGGGGAAATTGAACTGATTCCTGAGGACGGAACAGGAGTTGGCTTATCTGACAGCAGAACCTTCAAATAGAGCAACATTTGAAAGCCACTTTCACTGATCTTATTCATTGAACAGTCCTCACCAATAACTATGCCAGTGAGAAAGAAAGAGAAAGTATTAAACTGAAAAAGGATCAAATGGTCAAAAAATAAAAGAACACTAACGTGCAAGATGATACTTCACAATTCAGATTTATATCTCTCTATATATATACGTGATAGATATGTGTGTATATTTACATACAAATGTATATACACATATGATTAAAATGGATAGTATAAATAACTAATGTCAGGATATCTGGGTGGCTCAGTCTGTTAAGCACCTGTCTTTGGCTTAAGTCATGATCTCAGGGTCCTACGATTGGGTCCTGCATCAGGCTCCTGCTCAGCAGAGAGTCTGCTTCTCCCTTTCCCTCTGCCTCTCCCCTCATTCTCTCCCTCTATCTCTCTCTCAAATAAATAAATACAATATTTAAAATAATTTATAAAAATAGTAAAATAAATAACTAATGTAAAGTTCTGGAAGAATATAAAGAAACGAACAAAATAATTATTTTTGGAGAAGGTTGGAATGGAAATAGTATTTCAAATGATCACCAAATCAGATTTTGGATATTATGTTTTAATTTTTTTATCAGAATATATATAGTTATGTTCTATTTTCTTAAGTTCTATTTTTTATAACAAAGTAATTTGTGTCACATGAAGGGTCTTCATTACCAATTGAGTCTTAAGCGGGCACAATCATCATGGTTCCTCCCTCTGATATGATGGTAGAGCCAAGAAAAAATAAAAGCACACACTGGCCTCTGCCATTGTCCACATCACCCCTCACCACCCATGCTTACTTTTCCTTTGGGGAAGATCTTTCAGAACCTTGTGATCTGTGCCTGCAGTGCCTTCCTAGCAATTCATTCTTAGCAACCATGGCTTCCTCACAGTTCTTTCTCTTCAGTAAATTTAACAATTATTTTATTCTTGGGGCGCCTGGGTGGCTCAGTGGGTTAAAGCCTCTGCCTTCAGCTCAGCTGAGATCATATCTCAGGGTGCTGGGATGGAGACCCGCATCAGGCTCTCCGCTCAGCAGGGAGCCTGCTTCCCCCTCTCCCTCTGTCTGCCTCTCTGCCTGCTTGTGATCTCTTTCTCTCTGTCAAATAAAATCTTTAAAAACAAAACACAATTATTTTATTCTCATGTTCACATCTTAAATTTTTTGCTGAACTCACATCAGTATCCATAGGAATATGGGACCAGAGTACTGAAACTTAAGTAAAACATTCACCAAATATGACAAAGCTGTTTCAATCTTTAAAAAAAATGCACTCTTTTCTCATAAAATAAGAACTTAAGAACACATCTAGTTTTTCCTCTATTTGTTTTTCATTTTAAAAGTATATTTATTATTTTTAAAAGATTTTATTTATTTATTTGACAGAGTGAGATCACAAGTAGGCAGAGAGGCAGGCAGAGAGAAAGGGGGAAGCAGGTTCCCAGCTGAGCAGAGAGCCTGATGCAGGGCTTGATCCCAGGACCCTGAGATCATGACCTGAGCTGAAGGTAGAGACTTTAACCCACTGAGCCACCCAGGTGCCCCTATATTTATTATTCTATAGACTAAAATGTACTAACAAGATTTTATCAAGTGTTTACAGTATACAATGTACCATGAGTATATTTAAAATTGAATTGGTAGGTTCCTGTCTTTGAGGAGCCAAATATTACCCAATTAGAGTAGTAAGATATATGCCCAGGCAAATTTGACAGTGAAATAAAAGGGGATATGGGAGCTCAGAGAAAAAGGTACATTCTAGAGTAATGAAAAACTTTTGTTTAAACTCAGCTTAAAATATATCATATATCAAAAGTTTCTTGTACTAGAGTTGCTTATAGTTGGAAATATATACTTGTGTGTATATATTTATTAAATGCCTCAATGTTCAATATTCATTTGTATATAAATGTATACTTATATATATATACACATATGTATATATACAAATGTATACATTTATATACAAATATGTATATTCAAGCTATTTGCTGCTCATATATATACACACACATTATACATATACATATATATATATAATTAGTATAAAATATACTTTTATGACATCAAATGACTTCACTGTTCCATAGCATTAGTTCCATTCTTTGTGTCTGGTCATTAGGACCAGGTCATTCACTAGTAAATAAATTTAGTGGCTCCATCTAATATATGGCTTTTTGTTTGTTTTGGTTTTGGTTTTGGTCACAATTCTCACAAAATAAATGTGATTAAATAACAACAAACAACAACAAGAAAAGAAAGATACTGATATCCTTCTTAAAAATCAGCCAAACCAAATGAATGCATTGACAAGAATAAAAGCAATAGTTAACAATGGAGATAAAAATTAAAAGATTTCTAAGAGAGTGATTCTTTGAGGCAAAATTTAGTTTTTAATAAATCAGAAGAGAGTGAAATTTTGTGGAAGCTAAGATATTAGAAAGGAACAAGACCTACATGTGCACTCTCTGACATTAAGAAACAGTAATTAGTTAAGGTATTTTAAGAAAAGCCCCAGCTGGGTCAAAATTTTCTCATCAAATTAGAAAATGGAAGTGAAATTTGGAAAGGCTTAAGGTGTAATATTATCAGTTGATATGCCACTTGGCAGAAGATCTGGAAGATAATTTAGGGTTCAGGCAAATATACAAAGACTACAAATATGTCTTTATGAATATCCAGGGTATGATAGTTATAATAGCTAAGGGTGAGAAATGGTAGTGTAGCCAGAGGGTAAAGGGTCTAAAAAATCAAGACAGAGATCAAAGAAGGAATCTGGAATTCTGTCATAGTTGAAAAGCATATAGGTTAGACTGAATTATAATGAAAAGTTTACCTAAGAGTTAAGGTATCTAATTGTATCAAACAAGTTTTAAATGTCAACTCATATTCTTGCTCTCTAATTCTCATTTTGACAACCATATTCATATTTTTCATGTCGCCAAAATATCGAATTATGAAGAAGTCAGTTTGTGAATGTCAGTCTGCCTGGAAGTATGTGCGACTTGCATAGAAGTTGGACGAGCACTAGGGAGGCGTGACTAGGAATGAGCGAATCTGGTAATGCAAGCTGCATCAATCCCCTGCAGCTGCACGAATTGAATGGGACTGTCAGCTTCCTATAGCTGTGCCAGTCCCCCTCAGGGCTCCTTGGTGACCTAGAACTACTATCATCACTAGTTTGAATTTTTATTCCTTAAAAGCCTTCGATGTTGGGCGCCTGGGTGGCTCAGTTGGTTGAGCAACTGCCTTCCGCTCAGGTCATGATCCTGTAGTTTCCGGATGGAGTCCCACGTCGGGCTCTCCATGGGGAGTCTGCTTCTCCCTCTGACCTTCTCCCCTCTCACGCTCTCTCTCGCTCTCTCTCCCTCAAATAAATAAATAAATCTTAAAAAAAAAAAAAAAAAAAGGCCTTCGATGTTAATAAAGTGCAAGGAAAACTTTTGATTATTGAAATGTTAGAAGACTTGGGCTTAAGTTCAAAGCATCTGGATGATGAAGCTTTCGGAGACTCCTAAAATCTCCTCTCTTTGAAAGTAGAAATGTGAGGCCCCTGGGTGGCTCAGTGGTTAGGCATCTGCCTTCAGCTCAGGTCATGGTCCCAGGGTCCTGGGATTGAGCCCTGCATCACCCTCCCTGCTCTGCGGGTAAGTCTGCTTCTCCCTCTCCCACTCCCCCTGCTTGTGTTCCTTCTCTCGTTGTATCTCTCTCTGTCAAATAAATAAAAATCTTAAAAAAAAAAGAAAGTAGAAACATAGTTTTGGTAGTGATGATATTGTTTGGAAAGCTGTCCTGAGAGTTATTCTTCAGGCAATGAAATCATGATGTCTTGAATGGAGACATGGAAATGATGGAATGTTTTTATGTACGTGAATTGGGGTAAGTACAATTTTGTACTAAGTAATAATTTCCATAATTTCTTTAAACAACTATATACCAATAATGATAGCTTTTTGGGAGACCATTTATGCTAGATGCTATATAGGTACTTTATTTACTTATCTATTTTATTATTTATCTATTTTATTATAGATAATCAGATACGACTTAATTTTGCCCAATCCAATGGGGAAACAGCTATGAGGTACCCTAAATTAATTTATGGATACCAATAAAACCTGTATACAATGAGTGAGCAGACCATCTGTGATAGAAAAATAAGATTTATCCTCATTCCTCAATGTCAGTGTAAACATCATCTCTTTTGAGAGAACTTTCCTGATCTTATAATAGTGCCAGGGACTTTTCCAGTCATTACTACTCAGTGTACTTTATTTTTAATAATATGTTTAACTTCTATTTTCTCTTTTATACTTTGAAGTTTCCAAAGATAAAGGCTGTTCTTTTGCCTAAGGTTAGCATTATACACCTAGGGACTAAAAAAGTTATTTTCACATAATAAGTGCTCAATAAATATTTCTTGAATGAAAGAAGGCTAAAAATAAATGGCCAATAATTGTACAAGCAAATAAATACAGAGTAAGAGCTACAGAATCCCAGAATTCCAGCCAACGTGACTGAGGAATAGTCTAAGTGTTGAGTAAATGGCATATAGTTTGATTGCTAGTTATATTCATCTCGCTAGGACAAAGATTGCATAAACAGAAGGCAATACTCAGGCTAAAAGGCAGGCTGAGATGTCAGAAAAGGGCAACCCCAAATGCCAAATGCAGCAGTGCTGAGCTGACTTTGTGTATTGTTTGTTGGCTTGGCATGACCATATCCCCATCAACCAGGTATACTGGGTGAGAAGGCTGCACCAGGCCCTTAAAGCAGAGCATTCCGATATTTGAATCATAGAATTAACACCTGTAGTCAGGATTCTGCGTACATCAATAAGCTTCTAGTAATTTAAATCCCCACATACTTTTCTTGTGAAGAGAAAATATGCTACACAGACCTATGCAAATATTCAGTCCATTGGACATTTTGAGCCTTCCTCTAGCCTCATAACGTAGGATTTCTGGTGGTTTTTTTAATTTTTTTTTCAGTCTTCGGAGTTTTGTTAAATTGAAATATCCTTGAAAGATACTTGCCAGGTTCCTAACTTTCAGAGCTGAGACCGAGACTGGTTTCTTGAGAGTCAGGCATATGCAATATCCTTTGTAAGGCTTCCTTCTCTCACTGGTGATGTGAGGCCACATCATTCAACCTGGTCTCTGCTCCCTGCAATGTTACACAAGAAACTACAGCACCCCTTCTCTCACAGGCAGCCAACTGCTGATTGTGACCCAGATGGCTTTGTGTTCCATCCTTATTCTTAACCGCATGCAAAGTATTGAGATGCAGAAGCCATCAGATGATATACATGTCTCCAGGTAGTCAAAATTACTTTCAGAAAGTGAGTAGATGTGAAGAATAAGTAAATGAAATCAAGATATTTGGCTTCTGTTTGTCCATTGGAGGAAACTGAAATTTGCAATAGGAGTCTTTAAATATTTTTAAGATATCTTATGCACTTATTTTTGAGTCAAATGGACACAGTCAGATACCAGATTTGGGGACAAATGAAACTGAAAGTAACTTTAGACCACTGAGTTGTGTAAATCCCACTTTTTAATCAAAAGGATGATGTGTATTCAATTATGATAATGTTAAAATTCTGTGGGTAGATGCGGCTGATATCTTTTTTTTTTAAGATTTTATTTATTTGACAGAGAGAAACACAGCGAGAGAGGGAACACAAGCAGAGGGAATGGTAGTGGGAGAAGCAGGCTTCCTGCTGAGCAGGGAGCCTGATGTAGGGCTCGATCCCAGGATCCTGGGATCATGACCTGAGCTGAAGGCAGATGCTTAAGGACCGAGCCACTCAGGCGCCCCAATGTGGCTGATATCTTGAGTACGTTTT
Organism: Procyon lotor; assembly: GCA_028646535.1. Classification (NCBI taxonomy): domain Eukaryota; kingdom Metazoa; phylum Chordata; class Mammalia; order Carnivora; family Procyonidae; genus Procyon; species Procyon lotor. The sequence goes on from CM053604.1 coordinate 17,456,862, forward strand.
TTTTCTGTTGATTTTCTTACTTGTGTCCATTTGCTTTTGTCCTTATGATAATAACTAATTTCTTGAAAGAGGTTTCATAAGAATGGTACCAGCTGGTGACCTTATCATCATTTCTGTTCTTCTACAAATTGAACAAGGTGAGTTTTCATTTCTTCTTGTAAGAGATACTTAACCTTGTGTATTACATAGGTGACTTTCATTAGTAGAATCTTCAGCCCTGGGTTATTTGTGGAATGCTGAAGATTGATCGCATTTTTCATAGTAAATACTTCTGGAAATTGTCTCTTAGATGTTGCTTGCTATTTGCTTGGGATTGCTGACTGTTAGCCATTTAAAGAGGGCTTACTGACCTAGCACCTGTGTACTTTGCAAAGAATGGCAGCAGGTGAAAAGGCAAATAAAATAGAGGCATATTTCCGATGGTGACATCTGGTCTCCAGATCCACCGATTTTTCAGGCCAGTAACCAATCAACGATGAAATGGATGATTAGGCAGGCCAGGTTATTCAGATGATGGAAATGACTGCTTTGTTTCCGAGTGGGTCTGGTGAAGTGGATATTTGGTGAACTAAGATTCGGAATTACACAATTGATGACCACGGGCTTTTTGGCTGAGATCAGCAAGACCGTTCATATACAATTAACAACAAAGGATGGTGATTGTGAAAGTTCACATGAAGTTTATGTCTTTTGCTCTGTTAGCTTGTCCCCAGGCTCCTAAGGATGTGCCAACTGTGGGTTTCTCATTCTCATTTCTCATCCCCACAGGAGGCCAGTGGATTTCCTCTTCTATCAGGTAAATTACTTTTTATTAAAGCTTTCCTTTGAGGTTTTATGTTGTCTTTAGTTTGGAACATATTCCTCTGTTTCTTCATTTTGCTTGACCCCCTGTATTGGCTTCTGTGCATTAGATCAAACAGCCATCAATCCCATATTGAAAGAGTGCCCTTTGGTAGAAGATACCGTTTAATGTTTAAGCCTGTACTAGCTCTTGGTTGTCTCTCAAGTCTTTATGATTCACAAGCTGCCTATTTTATTTTTAATAACTCCAGTATTTGAGGGTGCACTAAGCCCTGCTGATATCCCAAAGGAAAGGATTTCAATCAGCACCTAGATTCAGGCTGATTGGAAGCCAGTTCCACATGCCGCATTTTGTACAGAATGCAAATATACACAGTCCTTCGGTGCTGTATTCATAAGCCCTGCTGGCCTGCAGAGCCAGGCAATCTGGAAGTGTCCTCTGGCAACAGTAGCAAAAATCAGGGCACTAGACAAGAATATAAACTTCTTTCTGGAAGCTATCAGTGAGCTAGAAGGAAGCAGAGAGAGAGCACAGAGACTGCATCCACCAGCTTCTGTTCCCTGAGAACTCCTTTACCAGCTCCTTGAAGAATGCCAAACCAGAAGGCTGCCCACCAGACCAAAGATCCCAGACAAGAAAAGAGGCCTCTTTCTCAGAAAGACCGGGGGTATGTTTCAGTTGGCTATCTGTGCAATGCCCTGGAGATGACAATCTACAAAGAACTGTCTTTCTGATTATTTTAGCCCTACAGGAACCAGGAATGCAGGCCTCCCTGGCCTCCAGAGGCAGATGGTCAATGGGCATCTTCCAGGCTGCACTCACAAAAACTTGGTCCTCAGACATAATAACCAGTGAATCAGATATTTCCCTGGAGAATCTCCCCTCCAGGAGATACTGGCACTCTGGCGCAAGGCAGAGGGAAGCACAAAGATGGCATTCAGGGAAAAAAGAAAGAAAAAAAAAAATTAAAAACCCACACATACCCTGGCTTTAGCAAGGCAAAGAGAGGGCACAAAGATGTCACCCACCAGCTAGAGTATAAAGATGGCACCCACTGTAGAAAAAAAAAGTCTAGGGGTGCCTGGGTGGCTCAGTCAGTTAAGTGGCTACCTTCAGCTCAGGTTATGATCTCAGAGTCCTGGGATCAAGCCCCATATCAGGCTCCCTGCTCAGCGGAAAGCCTGCTTCTCCCTCTCCCCCTGCCTGCTGCTCTGCCTACTTGTGCTCTCTATCTCTCTGCCAAATAAATAAATAAAATCTTAAAAAAAAGTCTAGAGAAAGAAAAGATAATGCCTGCCAGGAAAAAAAGTATAGAGTAAATAATAATAATAATAATTAAGTAAAAATTTTAAAATCTAGAATAAATAAAAAAAAAAGAAAAAGAAATATGGTACCTTCTGACTTTAGCGAGGCAGGGAGAAGTGCAAAAATGGTGCATGAATCATGATCATGCCTGATTCCAGCAGGCCCCTGTCCCTCGGTGCAATGATTTAAAATGAGCAAATGAGCCTCCTTTGCATCAAGTCTGGACACTTTTCAAAGGCTGCTCCTGTACTGGGCCCCAGGGATGAATGATTCTGTGTGCGCCCCTTAAGAGCCCCTAAATTTGGCAGAGCACTATGGGTCTTTTTGGCATGGGCATAGTGGTTTTCAAAGATAAATGTTTTGGGGGGCTCATCTCTCAGATGCATTTCTTAATATTTGGGGTCCCTTATGTGGGGCAGTGAGCCTTTGACTCCTCAGAGAGAAGCTTTGGGTTTTGAGTTCCCTCCTGATTGTGGGTTACCATGCGGATTAAGTGGGTGAGGAGGTCAACCAGGGAGCAGCTTGTGGAAGGATTGTGTCTCAGTCTCACCCATTGGCTTTGGTGTGTGTGTGTGTGTGTGTGTGTGTGTGTGTACGTGTGTGTGTGTGTATTTCTCCTTTGCCTGATGTGAAGGAGTTGTTCTACTATATTTTAGATTTTTTCCAGAAGAAATTGTTCCATATGCAGTTGGAGACTGGGTGTGTTTGTGGGAGGAAGGGAGTTCAGGGTCTCCGTATATTGCCTTCTTGAACACAAACCCACCTCTTCCTTTTTAATAGCCATATTTGTATGTAAATTTTGTAGTAAAGGTTATTGCTCATTACTTGAATTCCTTTTAACAACCAACCACTTTCAGGTTGGATGTTTATATTACAAAAAATGTGAGCCAGATTACTTTGTTTCAGTTGCATCATCTGTAAAATAGGAGAAGTAATCCATAAAATAGGCCGGTAATGCCAACTGGATAGAGCTATTGTAATTAAACAAATCAGTACACACAGAGCATTGAGAACCATGTATGTAACATAGTAAATTCTCAGTAAATGTTAGCTATGACCACAAAAACAGTCATGATGGAGAAGATGAGGGTGATGAAATGATATTTTATATAACCTTTTAATGTTTATGTTTTTGCTGGTTTTAATACTCCAAAATACTACTGGACTCTTCTACCTTGAAATATGATCTTCAAATCTGCACTAATCAAGAAGATAATATGGAGTCTTCAAGGAACCTCAGGAAGATATGACTATGCATTGGGTCTTACAAAGATAGACAGGACAAAAATCACATTGCTCACCTGGCCATTTGGATATTCAATCTAATAATAGGCTTTGGAATATTTTTTAAAAGAGAAAATCAGGGGGAAGACATTCCTTGTTGAGTAATTAATTAAAATAAACCCTTATTTTTAATAAGGGTTAATAAGGTGTTTAAATAAAAATAAACACAGGCATCATTTCAAAGAAGAATGCATTCATTAATTTAACAATTATTTATTGGGATCAATTGCATTCATGGAAGTTACATTCTAGTGGGAAGAAAATGACAAGCTACTAAAAATGTTCATGCAAGGTATTTCTCACAGAGATAAATGGTACTGAAAAAACTAAACTGTGTAAAAAGGATAGACTGGAAGAGGATTGTTATCTCATGTTGGGTCATAAAGGAGGAGAGAATAGATGGCCAGATAATTGAAGGAAGTGAGAAGTGAGTCACCTAACATTGTCAGAAAGAGTATTCCAGGTAGAGGTAACAGCAAGTGCAAATGTTCTGAGGCATTTCAGATGATGTGACATTAGAATATTTCAGAAATAATAAGATGCCCATGTGGGTGAAGCTCAATGAATAAGTCTTGAAGCAATAGGACATAATGTCAGTTTGCGTAGGACTTTTTTGTGAATTAGTTGGAAAACTACTGACAGATTTTGAGCAAAGGAATGAAATCATCCGACATTTTTAAAGGAGCACTCTGGCACCATGTTAGGAATCAACTTGTGTGGGGGCACCTGTGTGGTTCAGTCAGTTAAGTGCCTGCCTTAGCTCATATCATGATCCCAGGATCCTGGGATTGAGCCCTGCATGAGGGTCCTTGCTCAGCAGGGAGCCTGCTTCACCCTCTGTCTGCTTCTGCCCCTGCTTGTGCTCTGTCTGTCTGTCTGTCTCTTTCTGACAAATAAAATCTTAAAAAAAGAGAAAGAAATAAAGAAAAAAAATCAACTGGTGGGAAGGAGAGTAAGGATACTGGGAGGAAATCTCTAGAAATCTGTTACACAAACCTAAGCAAAAGGTGGTAGTTGTTTGGACCTGGTAGGAGTGGAGGTATTGGGAAGGACTGGATTCTGAATGTATTATCAAGTCAGAGATGGAAGGATTTGTTTATGAGTTGACTATATCATAGAAGGGAGAAATAAAGGCCAAGTGCTTTGAGTAGAAGGTTGCAATTATTTTTGAAGAAACTGAGGAAACAGCTAGTTAGTAATGGTGGAGGTGGA
>CM053604.1:17461964-17482427 GCA_028646535.1 Procyon lotor
ATTTGGATGTCCTCTTTGCAGAAATGTCTGTTCATATCTTCTGCCCATTTCTTGATTGGATTATTTGTTCTTTGGGTGTTGAGTTTGAGAAGTTCTTTATAGATTTTGGATACTAGCCCTTTATCTGATATGTCATTGGCGAATATCTTCTCCCATTCTGTCAGTTGTCTTTTGGTTTTGTTGACTGTTTCCTTTGCTGAGGCACAACCATTTTTGAGCAACACCAAATCTATGGTCACCGTAAGTGGAATAGTGAGGATGAAAGTCTCTTGGAGAGTGGGCCAATACAAGAGCTGTCTTTTTTTCTAAGTACTTTTCACAGACAGTTCAGTGTTATGGCTTTGTCACTTTGTCACCATGTCCAGGTCACTCAGCTCAGAGAGAAGTGCACTATTACTGGCTTGAGCTGATTCTTTTTCCTGATCTATATGGATTCCATCAGAGCAGAGAAGCTCTCCCAGAGTCTGAGTGAACAATAAGTGTGAATCCTTCTATTATCTATTTTTCTGGTGAACTAAGCCTAGCATTTTGACATGGTAGAAATCTAATGGATCAGAATGAATTTAATTAAGTAGTTGATGGCATTTGTGTGGGCACTCATTACATTTGTGTGGGCACTCAATAACCTGTCAATTTCTGTTTTAGCCATGCATATACAGCTAGAAGGTAGAGATGTAGCAATAGATTATACATCAGCTAACCTAGTACTCAGTGTTCAGAAGGCATTTTAACTTCTTCCTTAGGAACCTGTTGAAATTAGCTTCCATCAGAGTGTCTCTGAGAGCCGGTTCCAAAGGTCAGTTATGTTATTTGAGAACTAAAATCTCCATATCTCTGTTGGATATTAGGTAGACTGCATACTTAACACAACCTAAATTTAACTCCTAGCTTTCTCTGCTAAATCTCCTTCTCCCAGGGTTTTCCTCATTTCTCTCTGATGACAGTTCCATGCTTCTAGGTAGTAATGCCACAATACTTGAAGTTTTCCCTGAATACTTGCTTTCTCCCACCCGCTAAAGTCAATTTATCAGCATATCCTATTTTCTTGGCCTTTAAATTATATCCAAATATAATAACTTCCAACAATGTCCACTGCAAATATCCTGGTCTGGGCCACCATTGGTGCTAATCCTGATTACTGCAGTAGCTTCCCAATGAGCTTTGTGTTTCTACGTTTGTTCTCCACTTACAGTGCTATTACCCAGATAGCAACCAGAGGGATATTTTAAAATGTAAATTTGATGATGTCACTGCTCTGTTGTAAGTTTTGCAATGAACTAGAAGAGTCCAACTCTTGTAGTGTTCTACAAAGACTTATCTTATTGGTCCTCCCTGTCCTTCTTATTTCTATAACCTAATCTTCTACGACTTTCTTCTTCACTCACTGTGTTCTGGCCTACTACCTTCCTTGTTCTTCCTTGGGAAGTCTATGGTCAGAACAATAACACTGAGACTTTGCATTACCTGTACCATCTAGCTGGTAAACTTTTTGTCTTAATATTCTCCTAACTCACCACCTTCAAATTATTACTCATAACATCTTCCCTAAGATGACTATCCTAAGCAGCTATTTAAATTGAAAGTTCTCCCACCACAGAGAGTCCTCTGCTTCCTACTGGTCTCTCCTTTTTCAATTATGCGTAGTACTTACTGTAACATGCTCTATAATCTACATATTTATTTTACTTTCCTAATTTTCTGTATCCTTTTGTTATAATGAAAGTTCCATGAAAGAAAAGAAATCATTGTCAACTTTGTTCAGTGCAGGATCAGAAGTTCCTAGATCTCTCTTGAACACAGTAGGGGCTCAGTAAATATTTGTTGAATACGTTGGATGAATGAATTAATCACTTAATCCTCAAGACAATGTTATAATGTAGATGTATTATTACCATTTTATGTATATGAAAATCGAGGCACAAAGAGCCTAAAAATGGTTAAATTAATATACCTAGTAAGTTACTGAGCTTGAATATAAAATGCCTACTTCTAGAGTCAGCAGTTAAGTACTCAAATTAGCAGTTAGCATGCTTAAGAACCACATGCCCCTTTCCATTGTATATTAGTGTTATAGAATAATGCATATTTTGAAATTAAAAAGAATAAGATGGCTTTATATGTACAGATAAGAAGAGACATCTCTGCCATGTTAAGTAAAACACACCCATACAACAAATTACAAAATAAGTTCTATAGTATGATATCATTTGTAAAAATTCATGTATGTACATATATATTTATAAATATATATTTTTGTGGAACATCGCCATCCCTTTATTATGAATATATACACAACAGAAAATTATCCTGAGTAGTTGTTACATTATCATTTAAATAATTGAAAACCAACCACTATCAAACAGAATTCCCATAACTACTAAACATAAATCAGTAAAAGTCAACTTCCTCTTTTTTCCAAGGAGGTTCATGACTTGTCTACATCAGTCATGATGTAGTGAAAACAGTAATCCATCCTTAGGGACAGTAGCTAGATTACGTGATATGAGCTTCTGTGGGAATGAGGATGCTGCAACTCTTTACTACTCCTTACAAACAGCATCACATTTCAATTTCAAAACAATTTCTTCAACAATATCCCAAAAGATGGCAGATGCTGACAATGTTTCCCTCTTTCAAATGTGATTTAGTTGAGTAATTCCACGCTTAATGTCCTCACTGGGTATGGCCCTCTGAACTCATGGCATGCCCCCAACAATAGTGGCCTATAATAAAAGATGGCCAGGGTAAGGCATATTTAAATTCTTTATGGGTCATAATTCTTTAATAAATCTTTAAGGGTATATACATTTCTTATTGCGAACAGCTATTCTAACATGTTAAATAAGTCAGGAAAATTAACATTTTCCTAATTTATCTTTATATCCATTCTGAAATCCAGGACTAAATGTGTTTTTACATAAATTATAAGGCATCGTAATTACAAGTCTTGGTTGAACTAGCTTTCCACATACATAGTAACTGTTTCGTGGCCTTCATATACACTTGCAAAATTCAATCATATTCTCTTTCTTCTTTTTAAATCTTTCGAAGTGGCAAATAAATTCAATCTTTTCATTTTCTTTTTCTGAAATGAATCAATGATGTTTTCTGGGTGCTACTTCTTGCATTCCTATTTATATTTGTTAACATATGTACATATTTTTATCAATATAACTCTGCATCAATTTAATCATTTAATCTGCAATCAATTTAATTATGTTACTTTTATTAAAGTGTACAGTTTTAAAATCACAATACGAAATGAGTGGTAAAGTGAAAGCCGTGGCCTAAGTGAAGGGAGCATATGTATTGTCTACAGTACTTTTTTAGTAAAGACAGGCATATGGAAGAGTGAATTTAAGCCAGGCGCAGGCTACATAGAGAATAGGAAAGGGGAGGAAATAGATTCTGATCAAATCAAAGGAAATATAAAGATCCCATAAAAGTTGAAATAACACAGGACCTATATTACATTTTGGTTTAACATCCCAAACATTTTAAATTCCATTTATAAATTTGTATTTACTCATTGTCATGCTCAAAGCCAATTAATTTTTGCTCTCTCATTTAATATCATCAGCTCTTGCTTGAATTGGCCACCTAAGAGCATTTCAGGGCCAAGGTCATTAAAATATTTCTGAACCAGAAGTAATTTCCCATGAAGTCTCTAAGGTGTTAGATTTTAAACCAATACATATATTATGGTATTTAGAACTCTGTGATTTTCATTTATGCATATCCCAGTCAGCATATGATCACAGCTGGAAAAATGAGCTTGTGTAATGAAATAAATGAGATGCCAAAGCAATAGTTCTTCCTAGAATGGAAACTATTAGTCTAATTGCCACAGATGGATGATAATCAGGTCTCATGGCCCCATTACTTAGAGTTATCTTTTTTTCCTTAAGATTTTATTTATTTATTTGACAGAGAGAGAGATCACAACTAGGCAGAGAGGCAGGCAGAAAGAGAGGGGGAAGCAGGCTCCCTGCTGAGCAGAGAGCCTGATGCAGGGCTCAATCCTAGGACCCTGAGATCATGACCTGAGCCGAAGGCAGAGGCTTTAACTCACTGAGCCACCCAGGCACCCCTAGAGTTATCTTTTAAGCTTCAAATATGGATATAATATTCTTTTATATTCTTTGGGTGGTCACTAGAGTGGAGCAAGAAGATATTCCTGTGCTAAAATGTGGTGAATTTATAATCTCCTAAGGGAATATTCTGGAAGTTCTGAGTGTCAGAATTATTCCTCAAATTTTAGTTTTTTTAAGTTCAGCATCTAGGATGTGGTGGAGGGAGATGTTTACCCAAGGTCTGCACCTGTAAAATGGATATCATCATCATCATCATCATCATCACTATCATCATTATCATCCCTATCTAATAGTGTTGGATTTTTGAGATCGCTGATGTAAGACATTTAGCATATCCCCTGGTAGATAGTAATGCCCTACAAACATTGTTTTGTTTTTTTTTTAAGATTTTATTTATTAATAGCACACAAGCGAAGGAAAGGACAGAGGGAGAGGGAGAGAGAAAATCTCAAGCAGACTCCACGATGACTAAGCATGGAGCCCAAGGAGGTGCTCAATCTCATGATCCTGAAATCATGACCTGAGCTGAAATCAAGAGTAGGATGCTTAACTGATGGAGCCACCCAGGTGTCCCTTTTCCTTTCTTCTTATTTATTTCTTTTTTTTTTCGATTTAAATTCAATTTAGTTAACATATAGTGTAGTATTGATTTCAGGAGTAGAATTTAGTGATACATCACCTACCTGTAACAACCAGTGTCATTCCAACAAGTGTTCTCCGCCTCCCCACTCACCTCCCCTTCAGCAACCTTCAGTTTGTTCTCTATAGTTAAGAGTCTTTTAGGGTTTGCCATACAAATATTCTTAATGGATTCTTAACTGAAAGTTGTATAATCTTATTAAGTCTCAGATTCCCCATTTGTAAATAGAGATTACAGTGCCTGTTTCTAGGTTTTCAACAGTATTAAATTTGAATAATTGTCTGTATAGTAGGTAAAAAATTATCTGGTATACAGTATAAGCTATAAAATTGAGTACCTCTTCAGAAATTCAATAGTATTCTCGCAAAGGTGGTCAAGCCACATGGAATTAGCTTTTAAGTAACAGTCATTCCCTAAGACAAAAAGTTGGTACATGTATGTTCTTATTTACCGTGTTTTCCACATTTCACTGAATCTTGCCCCACAAGCTGATTATAGACAAATATATTTACATATTTTTATTAAAACATTTCTTCTAAAACAGTAAATCTTAGACAAGTTTTTAAAGTTCCAATAAAAGAAGCTAGAGTAACTTTGAATATGATACATTTCTATGTATTTTAGATCTGTAATTGATAACCTTTCTTATTTCTTTCCCATCTTCTTCCCAATTTTTCATCTCTGAGAGGTAGAGCAGAAGGAGCAAGGACTTTGGAGTCAGACTAGCCATGTTTATGATGCTAGCAACTCTATGTAAAGGTATAAAACTTGGGTAATTCATTTAACTTTTCAGTTTCTTCATCTATAAGTGTGGATAAAAGTACCAAAATTGTAAGGATTTTGTAAAGATTAACTATAATATGTGCAAAATGCCCCCAGATATTCATTAATTGTAGTTCTCATTACATCATTATCATTTCATGATAAAATGTACACCATTCTCCATTTGTTACTCGGTTTTGTTTTTTTTTTTTCCATAGATAAATTTCCTGAGGGGAATTTTTGAGACGGTTCTTTCATAGTGTGTTTTTAAGGTAAATTTGCCATATAGTTTCAGCTTTTTTCAGTTCTTTTTGTTTTGCATTCTCCCTCTGGAATAGAAGGATATGAAAAATGAAAGACTGTCAGTGACTTTACACAGGTTGGAACAATGACTTTGACATTAGAAACTTAAAGGAGAGTTTCTTAAAATTTCTGTCTCATAAACTGAATATGCAAAATAATCTACTTTCCTTCTGAAAACATATGACCTAAATGTTGGTATCTAGAACATTTTGAATTCCAGAGAAAATGATGAATTTTTACTTCACAGAAAAATCTGAACTCTCCTTCCTGCAGTCTTTTCTTTCTGCTAGTTTACTCTGTCCTTGGAATATTTTCTCCCTTAGCCAACTCCACTCTTTTCTAGTCAAAATCTCTTCTTCCTTTGGGTCTAGATTCAACCCAGAAAAATGCTGCCTCATTTTCTTGATTTGGAATGTTCACTTTTATTTTATCTTAAGTCCCTCTTTCATGATAATGATCACAGATGTAATGATTTTGTTCACATTTATCTCCCTCATGATGCATCCATGAGGGCCAGAAGAGTATGTGTGTCATTCCCCTTCTAGCACCGTCATAGGACAGTACCACACTCACCTCAGACATCTTCTGAATATTTGGTGATTCAACAGAGTCAGCAATGGAGAAAGGATGAGCTAGAGACACCAGTTATGTAGCTATTTCTTTGGTATCACAGGATTCTTTTTTTGTTCATTTATCTTTAATTGTGATATGGTTGAATTGATAATTATTTTTCTGTTCTCTTAAAATGAAACAAAATATGAGCAGATCAAAATAATATTCTAGTAAATTTTTTAAAAGTTTTTATTTATTTATTTGAAAGCATTTCTATTGAGAGAGAGCACACAAGTGGGGCGAGGGAGGGGAGCAGCAGAGGGAAAAGGAGAAGAAGACTCCCTACTGAGCAGGGACCTTGATGTGGGGCTCCATCTCAGGACCCTGGCTTCATGACCTGAGCCAAAGGCAGTCACATAACTGACTGAGACACACAGGCACCATTTTCTAGTAAAAATTACTTTAACTAAAATGTAATTGGAAAAAGTACAATAAAATTACTTAATATCAGTCATACAATTTTAGTTGTACCTCAAAAGGTCAATTTCTTAATCATTTGGAAATGTATTAATTTTATTAAAAGAAGTAAAGGACACATGCAAAGGCCAATGTAATTATTTTTAACTCTTGTTTTATTTCCATCTGAGCCATCTACTGTGTGATTGGGGCAAGTTACTTAATCTTTTTGTGATCGAGCCTTTTCCTACCAAAGGAGGAAGACTAGCACATAACTCATAAAATTTTTAAGAAGTTAAGTGAATCATACATAAAGTTCTTAGAATATGACTGTTGTTAGATTTCTAAAAAACTGAGCAGTATTTGACACCATGCCTGTTTAATTTCTTAGAGATGATGCTTGCACTGTCAAGGAACCCATGTATCTTGTTATTTCCCCTCTTAGGTAAAAATATATATTAAATGAGCTGACATTCACTTTTTAATAACTAATCTGCTCATAGTAATTTCAGCATTACATATATCTAATTTGCTTGAAATACAGTAAAACTTAAAACTCATCAAAAGTTTTGCCCTTTTATGTATTGTGGATAGAATGATATAAAACAGTCTGGTTGGATGGTTTTACTGGCCAGTCCAACAAATACTAAACCTTATTCCTCATCGTGGGAATAAGTGAGGCTCTTAATGAGTTTTCATTAACACTTTGGCTTACCAAGTAGCAATCTCATAGATGGAAAATCTCCTCCCGTGGTGTCTGAAAATCACACTGAATTGTGAAAGATTCTGAAACAACAGTCAGTAGGACATACCCAATATGTTAACGCAAGAAAGTCTAATGAAAGTTCAGTGTAGGGGTGCCTGGGTTAAAGCCTCTGCCTTCGGCTCAGGTCATGATCTCAGGGTCCTGGGATCGAGCCCCACATCGGGATCTCTGCTCATCGGGGAGCCTGCTTCCCCCTCTCTCTCTGCCTATCTCTCTGCTACTTGTGATCTCTCTCTGTCAAATAAATAAATAAAATCTTTAAAAAAAAAAGAAAGTTCAACGTAAAGTCTATTCACCGAGATGGAGGGAGGTAAGTAGGACTAAAGTCTCCAACAAGGGATGATGAAGCATCCTGGCACCAGTAAATTCTGGACCCTTTTACTACCTGTCCACCCAAAGGAGCAAAGCAATATGAGATAATGAATAGAACCTGGTATGTGGCAAGATCAGCAGCTCTGGGAGTTTGATCCTCAAGGTGGAGGAAAGCAATCACATTCACAGTAAAAACTGCAGCTTGGCAACAAGGAGGGGGGGAACCGATCCTCTCTCCTCTCTCTGTTCTCTATCTCCCTCCTCCCTTTCCTCCTTGCTCTCTTGCCAGCTCACCAATTCTAGGCTGCTGCCCCTGTTGACCAAAACAAAACTGAGGGTAGAGCAGTTGAGGTGTGGGGAGGATGAAGCAGGTCATGGGAGTCAACCCCCTGCAGCCCAGAGCAAAGTGTAGGAGAAAGCCTGGAGGAAGCGTCTGACAGGAGAGTGGAAATTAGTCAGCTCTCTGGATAATTTTGAAATTACAAGGTACTCTTATACTAAGTGAATTCAGTTGTTCTTTTTTGTTTTGTTTTGTTTTTGTTTTTGTTTGCTTACAATGAAACTTGTGGAATCAGTCAAATTGGATAGAAATAAGACATAGGTGTATGTATATGTCACTTAATTTGTATGGTTTATGTTTTATGACTAAAAATAATACAGGAGTGATTTTACTGCTTGTTAACCTAAAGCTACTTGCAAATGAAATTCAGTTTTTTCCTAGTCACATGAAGATTTTAAACATACTTGCTAAATTACCCTGGCAGGCCACTTTCTTAGAATTTTATGTTTCCCATATGCTGATAAGCATTTAGTTTCCTGGTCCTTTGGTATTAATGTAGCAGTATTTATTACAGAAGCTTATGCTATAATTATGTGCAATATTGCTCTTTATTATTCAGGCCTGCAAACATTTTCATTATTGATTGAGGCTCAGGACTATCAATATTTAGGTCCAGAACAGATTAGGAGGCAGGTAGCAAATACCTATACATTTTCATGATTATCTTGCACAATTCTAATGGTACTATAAGATTGTTAAAGTCGCATAATTTTCCTTTGGGATTCCATGGTGAAACCCATTTCATATAAAAATATAGAATTCAAATTAGAAGAATATTCTTAACCAAACAAATTAATGATTTATGAATCATATCATATATTTTTGAATGTATGTATGTATATCTTTAATCTGGATTTTTTTGCTTAAGAAAATTGAGAGAGCTTAAGCTTATCTTAAATGGTTGTAGTGATTGCCAAAAAGTAGCAATTTATACCTACAGTTCTCAAACTTTTTGGTCTCAGGACTCCATACTAAAAAATATTGAAGATCCTCAGTATTTTTTGTTTATGAAGGCTAACTACATTGCTGTTTTTTTTTTAATTAATTTTTATTAACATATAATGTATTATTTGCCCCAGGGTACATGTCTGTGAATCTTCGGGCTTACACATTTCACAGCACTTAACAGCACATACCCTCCCCATTGTCCACAACCCAGCCACCCTATCCCTATACATTGCTGTTTTTTGTGTTAGGAATTAAAACAGAAAATTTAAAACATGTATTTATTAATTTATGTTAAAATGATATTTATCTGATGTATTAATCCCAGTAACACATTTTCTGGAAAATGTATTTCCCAAAACAAAAACAAAATAAATTGACAAGAACAGCCACCTTTGTTTTCAACATTTTTGCAAATCTTTTTAATTTCTGGCAGGTTAAAAAGCTCCTGGACTCTCATGTGCTTCTCCATTCAGCCTACTGTGGGCAGAGTAGAGGGCAGAGGTGTAAGGGACATATATAGAAATAGTAAATCATTGGGGTGAGTAGGGGGAGCTGCCAGAACTTAAAAACAGTATTTGCCATACGTGCTATATAACACTAAACACTATATTTGAAGTAATTTATCTGCCAAGTGGTACTGTTATATACATTGTTTCATTTAGTATTTATAATAAAGGGAGAAATATGTAAATAAAGCAGATATCATTATTACCCTTGTTATAGGAGGAGATAAAGCTCAGTAAACATATGCTACTTATTAAAAATTAAGTAGCTAATTAATAGCAGAACAGGGACACAGAGTCAAATGCTGTGCTTCCTGATCGAGAGGGTTTCTACTATACTTTGCTGCCATTTTTTTTTTCAATGTAAATCATGCCCTTCTACCTTTGTCATTAAAGTTTTGGAAGTAAGTCAAGTGTAATTTCATTTTGTGACTCATACTTTGAAATCTTTGTTTTCTGAAAGTTCTCAGGCCTTGAGTTGGCAGACGATTGAGGTCGATGGGATTTTGTTGAGCTTCCGTTCATTCTAATATTTCTCAATATGAAAACATTTGTGCAAGTGAAAAGAAGAATGGTTTTTCCAATTGTTGTGAATTCAGTAGAAAATAGCATAAACAATCCTGTCTAGACCAGCTAGATGAAAAGCAACTGCCATTTGTCTTTATTCTCATAGTTCCGAAATTCAGAACGCAATTCAGACCCGTGACACCATCAATTCAAGGCCCCACACTCAATCGGGAAACATCTGCCAATCACATGACAAGTACCCACACCCTTGTACCACTAGGAATTTTGATACCATTCTTTTTTATTCCCTTTTCAGAATGTTTTGTGAACTGGATGCTTTAACATTAGAGTCATTGTCCCCACAACTTTCAAAAGATATTTTGATTGAATTGAAGAATGAGTTTTAGAGTCTAGGTTTAAAAAATATATGTTTTACCTATTATGAACGTTATCTATGATTATTACCAATCATTCAAAGCACTGAAAAATTTAAAAAAATCCATCACCATAATATCATATCACCATAAAAAAATCCATAATATCATTAAAAAATGATATTATGTTGGAATGCTCAAACACATACATATTTCAAATATTGTTTAGTATCTCAATTAGCAGTTTTGCATTTTTCTATCAAATATTGCATGAATATTCCCCTAAGCAGTTTATTAGTCTTCAAAAATATTTTTAAAATATTGATATTATATCCTATTACTTGGATGTGGAATGATACAATTAAGGATAGCATTACTATTGGGAATTTTGGAAAGATACTATTAGTAGGCAAAATATTTTAAATATCATGTTTTCATACACAAATTATCTTCCAGTACAGTTGGCAACCATTTTCTCCTAAATGAAGTCTATGAGGATCCTTGTCTCACTCTATCCTTGCCTCTAGCATTGAATATTGCCATTGTGGTGAGCTTTGATCCTCATGATTGATGGCTGTATGAAAGCTGTTCCACTTTTAAAATCCCATTTGTATTTGGGGCACTTAGAGGGAAAAAGGGAAAGAAAAAAAATATATATATTATTTGAGTCTGCCCACATTGTTTACATATTTTTTTTCTGGTAGATATCTTCTCACCTCAAACAGAATCCTGTGTCTGTTCATAAAGAAAAGAGGAGAATGGGTATTGAGTTGGCAAGTAGGCATTTCTGCTCTGTAGGTCAGTATTGGACAGCGACCAGACCAAACAAGTTCACATTTGCGTTCTGGCATTCACCAGGCATGTCTTTTTGTGCAAGTGGCTTCATCTCTTTAACCCTAGCTCTTCCTCTGTCAAATGGGATAAATAATGGTACCGCTATCACACAATTTTAAAGAGAATTGAAGAAACTGTTGTAAAAATAGGGGTTAATCATACATCTAACATTTTGTAGGCATTCGTTTTATAATGGAAACTATTAACACTAGGTCCATCATAAGATTTTTAGGTGCAGTGATCTTTTAAAAATAGGAATATTAATATTTCATACTTCTTATGTTTTGTCACTACTGTTAAAAATCCTAATCATTTTTCTAAGTGGTGATGGGAGGAAATATAGGAAGACTTACATATTCTTTATAAATTACCAATTCAAAACTATTTTTATTTTCTACATATTTAGTCTTAAAATTTTATCTCCCTTTTTTCCAAAGTTTATAGTTTAATTTTTTCTATCCTGTATTATTACTTTGGCTAAATTTGCTGGCACAATGCTATGAAATATGATGTTGATGAACCTCTTGCCTCACTGCTACATTTATGAGAAGGGCACTACATTTTGTCACTAGGTAAAATGTTTACTGTTGAAGATAGATGTATTTTTCATATAATAAAGATGGTGCTTAACTAGGAATAACAGATAAGGGTTTAAGACTTCATTACTTAAGAATTCTTAATATCACTTGAATTACTTGTCATATATATATGATATATATATATCATATATAAGATATTATTTCACATTAAACGAATCTTTCAATCCCAGATGAAGTCTTACTTGGGCTGGAGTCCTTTAATTTATTCTATTTCTTGTATGTAGTTTACTGGTCTTATTAGAATAATTGCTATTATTTAGAATACCTACAATAATATTACTCAATAGGTAGTAGTGCTCACCATGTAGCCAGCACAAAATATACAGTATTTTGTTTAACCTTCAAAACCTTTTATTAAGAAAGGACTATCTTAGTACCTCTCTTGAACAGATGCTGAAACTAGGACTAAAAATTCTATAATTTGATCATGGTCATATTAGCAAAAGGTAGAGCTGAGATTTTACTCAAATCTTTCTCACTCTAAAACTCATCCTTGTAGAAATTATGCTATGTTTTATTTTGTTAATCACAAAAGTAGCTCTCTATATAATTAGAATTTTCCATGTGTAGATGACCTATTTATTCAGTGTGTGTTGCAAAGATATAGACTTCTAAGGTCCTTTGGGATACTGAGTTACTCAGTACTGTACAGGTCTTCATTGTATTTTCCTCTTGTTTTTAGAGATAAATGTATAATGCAAAATGTATAATTAATTGAATTTTATTTTTTTAAGTTCAACAAGAGATTTTAGACCTATAAATATACCTTTGCCTACATCCATGGATTTTTTTTTTAAAGATTATTTATTTATTTATTTATTTATTTATTTATTTATTTATTTATTTGAGGGAGAGAGAAAGAGGAAGCACAAGCAGAGTTAGGGGCTGAGGGAGAAGCAGACACCCTGATGAGCAGGAAGCCTGCACACAGGGCTGGATCCCAGGACCCCGGGACCACAGCCTGAGCCAATGGCAGATGCTTAACTTACTGAGTCAACCAGATAGCCCCTCTATCCATGGATTTTAACTTAAGTTACTTTCATTATTATTATATTAGCTTTAATTTAAGAAGAATTGAGAGAGAATAAAGTTTCTTTTACTTTCAAATGGTTTAGAAATGTCCAGTGCTTCCTTCCACTCATTTATTTATTCTTACATTACAATGTACTTATAGTTTATCTCCTGTATTTTTTTATTATTTTATTTTATTTTTTATTAACATATAATGTATTATTTGCCCCAGGGTACATGTCTGTGAATCGTCAGGCTTACACATTTCACAGCATTTACCATAGCTCATACCCTCCCCAATGTCCACAACCCAGCCACCCTATCCCTAACCCTCTGCCTCTCAGCGACCCTTAGTTCATTTCGTGAGTCTAGGAGTCTGTATTTTAAAGGTAAGCAGTCAACCGTCCAAAAAGGTTCATTCAAGACTATTGCAATAGGGGAGAAAGAGAGGCCAGAACTCAGTCTAAGCTCAAGTTGGCTGAGAAGAAAGTGACAGAGAGCTTTAAGACTTAGGGGTCAGGGGAATCTTGGGTCTCTTTGCTTGTTAATTAGCCTTACACAAAAGAAAACTAAACTTTCTGTTGTCTCCCTGATGGGAGATTGTTTCACAACCTAAGAGCAGTAGGGGGGGTCAGGTTTCTATTTCCCTATAGAAACTGGAAAACAGGTGACCATAGGGGAGCACTACCTTACTCAATGATTATATTTCCAAGGGATGGTTCCCAGGTCATTAAGAAAGACATTGCTGGCTTGTAACATTGGTGAGAAGTCTTAAAACATATTTATATCTCAAAGAGAAAAGAGAGAGAAGTCTTCAAAGTTAAATGCTTTCAGAAAAGGCAGGTCAGGGCATAGAGTCAAGAAATCTTTAAGTCTGGTCAGGCTGAGGGAAATGTGAAGGCCATTTTGGTCACTCTATACAAGAATATACAGAATACAAATATAAATGGTTTAACTATTTGAAAATAGTTAGAAAAATAGAAAATACAGGAACACAATAGAAAAACTGTTGTTTTTTTTTTTTTACAATAGTAGAAGGCAAGGAAACTTGAAAATTTTACTAAAGAGATTTCATATTAGACTTATATAAAACAATCTTTCCTAAATCCATGGGAAGGGAGACTCGACAGCATATAAATTATATAAAACATAGAACTGAAAATAAAAAACAGAATTATAATAAAGGTTGTATTATTAAAATACTACTATAAACCTGGAGAAACAGATAAATCGAACAGAAAGTTCTGAAATGTATCAATATTTAGGTACGAACTTTGCTGTGATGAGGATATTTAAAATTTGTCAGAAAACACTGATTATTACATTAGTGTCATTGTGATAGCTGGTGATACGCATTACATTTCTCAGGATTTTCAGACGAATAAAGATATTAAACCTAGTTGTTACATGTAAGAGTTCTGAAGTCACATTAAAGTCTGAGATTCCCAGTTCTTACAATAGAACTTTGGAAAATTATCTTTCCCACTGTATGCCTCAGTTCCCTTTAAAAAAAAAACATTAATAGTCATTAACTCATTACATTATTTCAAAGATTACATTAAATATGTATTACTAAGCACTTAGCCACAATAACTAGCATGCAATCTAATTTGCTTAAATATAAGCTATTAGTATATCTTTAGTTACAAATGAACGGCAAGTTAGTTGTTACCATATTCTTGATCCTACCTTTTGTCCTCAAGGACTTGTTGACATTTCTGTATTGCCAGTTGGGATACAGTATCAATAAATGAATCATCCTGCATTAGTTCATGAAACAACTGTTTATAGAGTGCCTAGCAATTTTTGAGGCATTGGGGAAGACAGCAGTGTAAATGTCAGGGAAGGTTAACTTTAGTGGGATAAAGATGTAAGTAGATAAACAAAATATTAGCCAGTAATAAATGCAACTCCAAGAGATGAATAGATTGCTAGACTAGTTCGGGAGTGTTCAAAGAAGGGCTATAAGGCCAACATTCCTTCAGGACACTGGGCAAAGAGGTAACTGATGAGATTTGTAGCTTTAGAAGGAGGACAGGCTGCGTCCCGGACAAGGAATTTGACTTATATGTTAATATGATAGAAAACTGTTAGAATATTTTGAGCAAGAAAGTAACATGATGTAATTTATGATTTAAAAATATCATTGTATTGTGAATAATTATTGGGGGGATACATTGGAAGCAGAGAAGCCATCAAGAAATGATGTTTGGGACTAAGTTTGTACTAAGAGAAAAGGATAGGCGTTTCATGAAGAAGGCTAAGATGGGCCTGAGTTCCTTGTGGGAGACTTCTTTTAATGTCATATTTTGTTTGTTTTTAGTTTCTGGTTATTATTACTTTTACTTGTTTGTGGAATTTTTCTTTCTGGATACCTCCATGGCATTGGGAAGTACTTGGATGCCTAAGGAAGACATTCAGACTATGCACAAAATTGGATAGAATTGCAAGGTGCACAATAAACTTGAAGATTTGAAAGGCTGGAGAACACAATAAAGACAGAAGAGGAAGTGGGTTTCCACGATACAGGGAAAAGACCTTGGTTCTCTGATGGGAAAATCAGGTTTCAGGATCTTAAAATAGTTCTATTTATGTGTTGAAGAGATTTATGGCGTAACTGTTCCACTGATTATGCGGACTGGAAAATAAGGTGATAGGAGTAAAAAAAATTAAAAGGAATGTGAAACTACTCACCCAAGAAAATGGGAACAGACATTTAACTCATTGAAGAAGCCCGTTTTATAAGTCTATGTTTAGGATGTACCATTTACAAACCATTCTGGAGGGAATTATGAAATAGATTTTTGTTAATTGAATGCATCAAATTTCATGAACTGGAGTAAAACTGGAATAAAGAAAAGCTCATGTGATCCTCACTACACCAAAAATAGTAAGAGATAAATGTTTGAATTTCAGAAGAGTCTGTAGAATTGAATAGGATGTTGGCCTGGAGGTGGCTGTGGTGAGCACAGTATGGTAGAAGAAAGTGACAAAGAAATATCAACAAAACTTCAAAAGCTTAAATAATTAGTATATTGATGATTTTTTCTCCTTTTAATAAAAAGAAAAAAAAATATTTATGTCTTGAATCACCAGGAGACAAATAGCACTCTGATCCAAATTAGAGTTTTTAAAAGTTGGTTAAATTTGGTTCCAGAGGCACAAGTTTATATTGATGTGCAGCATAAATGAATTACTCTCAGGCCCTGGCAATTGAGTATGCAATAATTATAGCGTAATGAGATAATGAAGAGGCTCTGTCAGGCTTTTGTAGGCAGAGAGGCTGGAGGATGCAAATATTTGAAAACAGAGAATACCAATTAGTGTTCATGCTGCCCTATTAGTGGGACGAAGAGTTATATTTTGTCAATTCTGCAGTGAAACGAAGGCAGGAGGGAAACAAAATGCAGCTCACATCGTGGTGCTCGTGTTGAACAAGTCATGGCCATTATGTGCTGGAAACAACGGAGTAATTAAAAATCAGATTTCCTTGCCAGCGAAAGCCACCTCTGAACTATTGTGATACAAGCGATACATAGTCCAAAGTTGTTGCCTGATTCTTATATTCTGTTTGCTTAGAATTAGGATCCCAAATGTGATATTCTTTAGTACTTATGTGTAAAAAAAAAATCTTAGCATCAATTTAGGTTAATTATCATTATATTTATGTCCTAGCCGTTTGATCTCTATCAGGCCTGGAAGGGTCGATTAAACTGTATTTAAATTTATTCTGCTTCGTAGGTGTCCACTAAAATGAACATCAGAAGTAGCTGCGCTCTAAGGTTAATTTGTTCTGTAAAATTACCCATATTTCTCCAGAGTATTCATTAGTGGAATAAAACAGAAAACTAATCTAGATGCTAAAGGATTATCATTATTGCCAGACGGATATCTTTGATAACATTCCAATTGGGATCACCTCATAGGGCCTGAATAAACAAAGGAGAATATGACAAATCTCAGGTCTTACATATACCTTGAGAAAAACGCAGATGAAATTGCTGAGATTTCAAAGCCAATCAAAACATTTGGAAGCTACTTCCTGCAGCAATTTACTGAAAAGTTTTCAATGACATTTTGATGTTCAGCAGATAACTTCAGTAGGTGTTATTAAGAATAAATTAAGAATAAATAAACCTAAAATTCCACTATACCGCTCGGCATATGTTAATAATTCAAATGCATTTACTAGCAACCTTTGGCCCTTAGAGACTGAAAATAACATAAAGGTTGATAGTTCTTATAAAAAACAAATTATGTTATTTTTTTTACACATAGAAAGAAAACCATAATTGAAAGTACCTTAGTATCTACGACCTTTTGAAAATAGATGTATCATATATTTGGCTGCAATTTCCTATTTTTCCTTAATTTTTTTTGTTCCTTGTATTTTCATCAGTTTTATTTTAAAAGATTCATCAGTTGTATAACTGATGAAAATACAAGGAACAACAAAATATAAGTGAAACATAAAAGATCTTATCTCCTCTCTATAATGTCCCATATTGAAATGGTAGGTTGTAGTTTACTATGAATTCTTCCACTTCTTGTTCTATTCATTGTCTTGCCTATTCTGTATATACATAGATTTACATTTCTTTAACTCAAGTTACATGAAGCCATGCTTTCTTTTTTCATTCTCAATTTGATGTTTTAACTTAAATTTGTAATTTGGAGGGATTTCTTTTTTCTTTTTTCTTTCTTTCTTTCTTTTTTTTTTTTTTAAGTATTTTCTTTACTTATTTGACAGAGAGAGAGAGAAAGAGCACAAGCAGGGGGAGCAGCAGGCAGAGGCAGAGGGAAAGGGAGAAGCAGACTCTCTGCTGAGCAGGGAGCCTGGTGTGGAACTAGATCCAAGAACCCTGGGATCATAACCTGAGCACAAGGAAGACACTTAACCGACTGAGCCACCCAGGGGCCTCTGGAGGGATTTCTTAAAGGAGACCATGTAAGTCACATAACGGAGAAAGAGCTGAACCATCATCTTTGGGTAGCTCTTCAGTCATTATCAACAGCAGGAGTTTGTGATCACCCAAGGCACTGCCAGTGGGGTAAGAAACCCCTTAATTTGTCTATGTTATGTAAATTCTAAAACACTAGAAGTATTGTAAAATGTGAATGTTTATAAACTGCCTTTTTATTCAATATGCCAGGAGCTTTTGCCCCATATTGTTAAACTAATTTTAAAGGTTTCATGATGGTCCATTGTATGTATTTGCTATAATTTACCTAAATATTACATTATGACACCATTCTATAACTTTGGCAATGCCACTTTTTTCAGCTAATAAATAATGCTGTGATTAATATTGTTGAACATAAATATTTTTTCTGTTTAGTTCAATTCCTTAGCATAGACTCTCAAAATGAAATTATATTTTAAAACCATTAACACTTTCAGATCATGTATAACTTTTCATTTAAATTGATGTTAAATAGAGAACTCTTTTCTTTAAAGCCTCAAAATGACATAAAGAGAGATTGTGGTTGCTTAATGAAAGTCTCCTAATTGTTTTATTTTAAATGCTACAGCTGATAAGATTTCTATGATTACTGCTCATTAATGCTGATTTTTCTCTCATGGATACCAAATTTATTATGTCCATAGAACTTCTCTGTGTAAACACTGGTAAGTACATTTTTTTTAGAAGCTTTATTTATTTAGAATGCCTAGTGCCTCTTCAACTATACTGAAAGAAGAGATATCTCTAAAATAGTACATAGAAATTAAATCAATATTGAGAAACTTGGTCTACCACTTCTAATAAGAAAAGTTCATATTGTATCATTTTTCCCACCACACCAAATCTTTAAGTGTATCTAATTTGTGTTTTTGTATTTGTTAAGGTTCAGTAGTAGACTGAATTAATAGAAAGGAGAAGAAGTAACTCACAGAAGTGAAGAAAGAGCTAAACAAGTAGCTGAACAAACAATTTTGGAGAAGTCTGTTGACCTTTTCAGGTAGCTGCCATTAATAAAACTCAGTTCTGTTAATTACTAGTTTTTCATGCCTCCCAGTCCAAATTTCACATACTCAGTAATGAGTATCCAACTGGATGAGCTATGGTCTAGATGCAAAAACGTTAAAGCCCATCTAGTCACTGGAGACAGAACTCTAAGTTGAGTGAAGCAGAAGAGTTAGCCTGAGCAGGTTACAACCCAATTGGCTTAATCAGTATTACCCATATTTTCTAAGAATTTTGAAAGTAATTGGGGAATATTTTTGTTATGTCTACCATGTAAGTGAGAAAATAAATGCAGAGACTAGTTTTAGGGAATTTGTTAGATTTGTCTCTTGAAAGCAACTGACACATTATATATTCTCTAGGAAGTGCATAACAGTTTTCCTCTTTTGGTCTTAGCTTCCAGCAAGCTTAGAGTCAAATGAAGATTAACCTTTACTGCTAACACATTTGCTTTTCCTATGAGCTCCGGTTTTGATTTTTCAGTTATCTCTTATTTATTTATCATGCATGTTACTGTAAATTGGTATATATCCTGTACTATAAGTCAGAAATATAAATAAGTAATAGGAATTATCTTTTGTATAAGGTTATATAAATTGGGACTGACATTAAACTCAAGGCTTTGTGTACCAAAATATAGCTTCATTTCCATTTATCTATCATCCTAATGAAATTCAAAAGCATCCCAAATCATTTTAAATTTCTGCTACACTGTTATTTCCATAGCTTTATTTTCTTTCCATTTCTCAGATTATTTTATTAACCAATAATAATTTTTGATAATGCATTTTTAATTTGCATGCTTATTTATTCTATTATTACTTGACTGTCTAAGCATAGATAGTTAATCCCAAATGCAATTGGGTATTTGCCTGGAACTGGGACAAATGTGATCTATAAATCTTATGCCATATTGGCAATAGGTATACTTGGCTGTGTTTTATTTTTTTTTATTTCTTTTAAGATTTTATTTATCCATTTGAGAGAGAGAAAGAAAACACAGGTGGAAGGGAGGGACAAAGAGAGAAGGAGAAGTAGGCTTCACCCTGAGCAGGGATCCCAAATCAGATCTCCATCCCAGGACCCTGGGATCATGACCTGAGCAAAAAGCAGATGCTTAACTGACTGAGCCACCCAGGTACCCCATACTTGGGTGTATTTTAATGATTATTTTTATTTTAAAAAGTAAAGGTCCATTTGAGTTAGGGAGTTTTAAGGAAGATAGCAATAAAGATAAAACAATATGGTTATATATGTGTGCATTACATATACACACATATACATCCATATACATATATGCATTATATATAATATATACTATTATATATTATATGTATATATAAAATTCACTGAAGAGCTCTACAGAGAGTAATTTCTGCAGTTAAGAAGTCATTGTCATCTCTGATAAAGGACCTAAGAGAGAGGATCAAACAAATAATCTTAATAGGGTAAAAAACATCACTTTCTCACCTGGTATCAGAATTTTCTTAAATAAG
>CM053604.1:17482927-17523388 GCA_028646535.1 Procyon lotor
TTTTTTTTTTTTAAGTAAAATGTCTTACCAATTCATTTTGATTCTAGATATTCATGTCTAAAAGATATTATCTGGAAATAAATATTAAAATAAAAAGTCTGAGAATTACAAATTTAAGGTTGGAGGATATGGAGAATGAGGAAAGGAAATTGGATTGGAAAAATGGAAACCATAGAATATTACTGGAATTTGGAGTCTGGAATGGTGGGAACATGGTCAAAAAAGAAATTTTCAGTAGTAAATTGACAGATTTCTTTATGAACAGGAATTTTTAAATATTGCGTTTTAATCTATTTTGCTGTGATGCAAACCTGCCCTTCTGCCAATTTCTTAAATAGTATTAAGTTCTGTGTGCATGAATTTCGGATGAGCACATTTTTATCTTATTTTTTTTTTTTAATTTTTAGTGGACAGAGGTAATCAAGCAAAGTAGACTATATTCCACTTCTGAAACTGAAACTAGAGAAATAAGAATATCTGCAGAATTAGAGATATGTATGAAGCCAATTATTTGGTGGTTAAGTGAAAAAGGTATATTTATCCCAACAGGGTGATTTGAGTAGATTTTGTTTAAATACGAAATAATTGCATAACCTCACCTGGCATTTGAGTTTTGTTACTGAATCATGAGGAACAATACAAATGCCATCAAAGAGGTAAAAAAAATCCTATGAAATCCAGAGAACAGAAAATTCATTTCAGAATAGTTCAAGCACTTGGTCATATTCAAGAGAGTATTTGAAGATAATTTAGAATGCTTCAAAAGTGAAGGAACACATTCCAGAAAGAAAAACATGTTAAAAATATTATTGAATTCCTTCGACCTTCAATACATTCAAACAATGTGTCTGGGAGAAGTAATCTAAAAACTAGACTGAAAAGCGGTGTCTAAGTGGTTCAGTTGGTTAAACATCTGCCTTTGGCTTGGGCCCTGATCCCAGTTTCTGGGACTGATTACATCACAGGGCTCCCTGCACAGCAGAGAGTCTGCTTCTCCTTCTCCCTCTGCCCCTTCCCCTGCTCATGTGCTCTCTCTTTCTCACTCTCTCTTAATCTTAAATCTTAAAGCAAAATAAAGCAAAAACAAAAACAAAAACAAAACCTACACTGAAAAGATGGAATATGTTTTGAATAGGGAGGGATAGTCAATGGAGACCATCCATGTCAGTGGGCAGAACAGATCTTGAAATTGTGGGAGAAATACCCACTTTATAGATATATCACCTTTATCAAGACTTGTTAGGGACTTAAATAAGAGATCCTTCAATTATTTGATATTCTCTATTACCTAGTTGATTGGTTGGATTGATAATATATATAATCAATATATATATTGATATATATTATATAAATATATATAAAGTATATATATATATTTATTTTTGGATTGGTAATATATTTTTGACAAAGGAATAGTAGCTAACTCATAAAATCTCCATTTATCTTAACAAAAAGTAACCATGAAAATATTTGTAGAAGTGTTCATAATTTTTGCAGACAAGGATACATTTGAAAGTCCCCAGTAAGTAGTAGTAGGTAATATTAGTCTTTGTGGCTTGAGGAGGTCACACAGATCATGGTGCTACAGATAAAAATAAAAGAGGTCATAGAAACAAGCCCGAGTGACTTCAAAATTTAAAGATAAGAAAGAGGGAGAGATTCTAGTAAAGGAGATCAAAGTTCTCTTCTGCAGTTATTTAAATTTGCTGAGACTTAAGTTCCTTATGTATAAAATATAACCTTCTCCAAACAGATATTAAGAGAATTCAATTATTTAGCTTTTGAAAAAGTGACTGTAATATAGTAAGCACTCAGTAAATGTAAGCTAACTTGAATGAGACCCAGAAGTCTGTAATCTTATATTATTATATAGTTTCTTAAGCGATTTTGATGAAGAGCTAGCCACACACTCTATCAAATATGGCTACTTTAAAAAATGCATTTAGAGCAATTTCAGTAATTGACTGGTTTTTCATTCTGATATTCTGGAAGCCTAAGCGTGGAATAGTATTTCACAAAAATAACTTAAATCCATTTATTTTGTATCAAATTCATAAGTGTCTTATATGTTCTTTCATTTAAATTTCCCCAATCTCTATCCCACCCCTATTTTTGTTGTATTCTCCTAATTGTGGTCTAAACCTAAGTACTCTACTCATTTCAAACCCAATTTTGTGGGGATTTTCCTTTGTATGTATAAATCTGTATATTTTCTACACAATAAAAAAAAAGGTTAGGGCAACCCGAAATTGACTTAGTGTTGAGTGCATGAGATATTTGTAAATTTTTCATTAGTTTCAAATTTACAGTTTGTAGAACAGAGCTTTAAGTATTATATGCATTGCTGTGGACAATAATTAGCCATTTCTATTCCTCTGGATAAAAATATATAAGTAAATCTTAGGAAAAAAAATCTGTACATCAATTAGCAAATCATAGATTTTTTTTTTATTCTCCCACAGTGTGTCTGGCTCATTGGTAATAAAAGGCAAATTGTTGGGACACCTGAGTGGCTCAGTGGGTTAAAGCCTCTGCCTTCGGCTCAGGTCATGATCTCAAGGTCCTGGGATCAAGCCCCGCATCAGGCTCTCTGCCTAGTTAAACACCCAGTTATAACCACTGGGTGTTATATGTAAGTGATGAATCACTAAATTTTATACCTGAAACTAATATTACACTATATCTTAACTAATTGGAATTTAAAAACTTGAAGCAGAAAACTTAAAATAAAATGAAATAAAATATACTGACAAAGGTTTTTCAAAGCTGATTAAACTTTCAGCTACACATTTAAGATTATTTACACTATGTAATATAAATACAAAAAAAACATACCATAACATACTATAATAAAAGTGATCACCTGGGGCACCTGGGTGGTGTGGTCAGTTAAGCATCAGACTCTTGGTTTTGGCTCAGGTCATGATCTTAGGATCATGAGATCAAGCCCTACATTGGTCTCCATGCTTAGCCTGGAGTGTGCATAAAACTTTCTCTCCTTCTCCCTACTCTTGCTCCCTCTGTATCTCTCTCTCTAATAAATAAGTAAAACTTAAAAAAAAAAAAAAGTGATACCCATTCTCCTAGGGGGAAAAAAAAGAAAAATTTTAAAAAATAGCCAGAAAAAAACAACTGACTACTTTTAGAAGTGCAATAATACACTGACAGAAAACATTAAAGTAAACAGTAGAGGCCAGTAGAAAATAGAATGATTCCTTCAAGAAGCAGTGGGAAAACAAAAACAAAAAATAGTTGCTGCCAACTCAGAATCCTACCTCAAAATAAATTCTTCAGAAATAATATAATTAAAAACATTTTTTAGAAAAAAAGGAGGAATTTGTTACCATCACTTAAGAAAATGATTTTATTTGTGAAAAAGAAAGTAATCCCAGATGGAAATTCAGAGTAGGAATGAAAAAGAAAAATAAAAACACTGAAAAATGTGAATATGAATATTCATTAAAGGTAATATTGTCTATATAAAAATAGCAATAATAATGTGTGGGTGTGTAACATAGAAATAAATATCTAGAAACTATTGCATTCAATTAGCAAGGTAAGTAGAGTTAAAATATTTTAATGAGAACTATTTAAATTATTAGTTTACATTAAACTTTTGATAAGTAAAGGATTCTGTTATAATGGCTGGGATGGCCATTAAAATAACAGTTAATAGGAAATAATAAAATCATAATATATCAAGGGGAGAAATAAATGAACATATTTGTGCATAAGTCAAAGTTTCCCAGAGAAGCAAAAAGCAGATTATAGATACAGATAGTTATACATATAGATATAGATCTATCTTCCTCCTATATATATAGGAGAGAGTAGGAGTGTGAGAGAGAGAGAGAGAGACCTTGTCATTTTTAAATTATAGATCACAGAGATTTGGCTTTTGTCATGATGCTGAGAAACCACACAATCTGCTATCTGTGAACAGGAGGCAAGCAGAAAAGTTGATGATACACTTTTAGTCTGAGTCCAAAGGCCTGAGAATCAGGGGAGCGACTGGTGTAATTCCCAGTCTGAGTGCAGGGTAAGACTGAATCTCAGATCAAGCACTGAGGTAGAACAAAAATTCACTTTTAGTTCTATCCAGGATCTCAATAGTTTGGCTAAGGCTCATCCACTTTGGGGACAGCAATCAGCTTTACTCAGTCCGTTGATTCAAATACTAATCTCTTCCTGAAACACCCAGAAATAATGTTTAACTAGGTATTCGAACATCCTGTAGCTCAATCAAGTTGGCCCATAAAAGTAACCATCATAATTTTTAACTAAAAGAAGCTTTGATGACATACTGGGAAAGATCATTGAGTGAGGGCCATGAGGAGAACAAAGCAATGTCCAAACAGATGGAACTTCATTTCCTTAGTTTAGGGAAACCGTGGTTGTGTGTTGATCTCCCTTTTATGAAAATTCTTTTTAAATATTCTGGTCTGCTTCTGCCAAGGTGAAAATTTTCTGAAGTGAACTGTGTAGATCTTGGGTCTGGGCATGGCATCTCTGAGACATTTTAAGTCACTTAACTTACAGGAGATGACAGGAGGAGTGCTCTGTATCTTATTTTATTAGTGCTTTGGATAATGCTCTCTTATTTTTTCTCATGTCTTTAAATATATAAATCCATTTCATCTCTTTTACTAGAATTATAAAAGACAGAGAGGGGGTGAAAATAAGACGGTTTTTAGGTATAGTGTCTTCCAGGTTTGTTGCTTGATATAATGTTTGCAGACTTCCGACATGTAATAAACTGTGCACATTCGTGCATTTCTGGTTGAATGCTTAACTTACAGAAGCCTTTGGAAAAGCCTTTGGAAAAGACCATTTCAAGCAAAATGAACTTTAACTGGGTTTCTAGCCGCTAGAAATGGTAACTTCACTTTTAACACGTGTTTCCTTCAGAAAACAATTCCAATTTTGAAGTATAAAACATGCATTCTATTATGGCCAATACAGATTTATAGTAGAAATGGTGTTAAAATCACCTAAATGCCTAACTGTACTTGAATGCTTAATGTTTTAATAAAATATTATGAAGTCTTTCAATGTGATTTTTAAAATATGGCATAATAATATAAAAATGCTTATGCTAGGTGAAATTAAGAAAACAGCATATAAAAAAAAAGAAAGCAGCATATAAAATTTACCAGGTAGTATGGTCATAGCTATATACATATTGTATGAGATTACTAGAAAAATCAACATACAATAGTGTCTTTATGTAGGCATTATTAAAATACTTGATTTTATTTCTCTTTCTGCGGTTTTGTACTTTTATTCTAAATATTTATTTTTCTTTTATGGAGAAAATGTATAGTAAATGTTATTCAACCTTAAATCCTCCTAGGAGAAACACAGATATAAAAATGTATCGTTAGACATTTTGATAAATCAATAAGAATCAGGCCTGTGATGTGAGGTCTGGGTTTGAACCTGACTTCTCACCTCAAACACTCTTGAGACTTGTGGTAAATTATTTTACCCGCTGAATGTTAAGTTTCCTCATCTAAAAATGCCTGTTAGACTAATGTGTAATTTATAGGATTATTGAAAGAACTAGGGGCGCCTGGGTGGCTCAGTCGTTAAGTGTCTGCCTTTGGCTCAGGTCATGATCCCAGGGTCATGGGATCCAGCCCCTCATCGGGCTCCCTGCTCTGTGGGAAGCCTGCTTCTCCCTCTACCATTCCCTCTGCTTGTGTTCCCTCTCTCGCTGTGTTTCTCTCTGTCAAATAAATAAAATCTTAAAAAAAAAAAAAGGCCTTTTTAAAAAAAAAAAAAGAAAGAACTAGATGGGATAAAGTATGTAAAGCCCAGAGCACAGTATTAAATTGCCTCAAAACAAAAACTTGGCAGTAATGTAACCAATGATGTTAATAAATATTCATAATTATGCTTCCAACTGGATGAAAAACATAAATTCCCTGAATCCAATTTGTAACCTATAGAAAAACAAATTTATAATTTCTTTTATGTTATACCTAATGAAAAGTGAATAAATAAAGGAGCAAACATTATTGGAAAATCTAAGGATCCATCTTGGTTTAAAAAATGAATAATGGAATAATAATAAGTGAAAATAAGTCAAAGTTTTCCATGCTAGGTCAGGTAAGCAACTAGAATGTGTTTTACCATGAAATGAAGTTCAAAAAACCCTGCAACAGTTCTATTCCATAGATTTCTAATCCTGCAGGTACTTTTGAGAAAAACTGGCTTAAGAATTCCAAGTAGAATTCGATAGAGAAATGCAGGTTCTTTGAACAATATGTTAAAAGTTGTAGCTCCATATCTAGTCATTTAAACATTTATGCTTTAGAAAGAGTCCTTTGATCTGATTATGCCTTTATCTGATTATGCCTACATGAATAAAATCTTTTATAAACCATTGAAGTTGGTTCATGGCTCTTCCCTTACTGAGCAAAGAGGACCTCAAGGGGAAGGGGAATGGGGTGGGACATAAGGGAGAGGGTCAGGTGAACTAGACAGAAATCCAATAATCTGGACAGAGCAACCTAGGTCAATTTGTTGTTAAAACTGAACTTTCATGTGAGAATTTCCTTTGAAGGAATGTTTTTATATCAGAATTGCTTTAAAACCATAATTTAAACCAATGGCCCTTATTCTGTGCACTAGGGACACTTGGGAGCAGAATTATTTCTAGAAGTTTGAAACCCATGAACACACTAAGGGTTGCATGAAGACTAAAAAGAAATCCATGTGGTCTACACATGTGTAATATCTTTAAAAAAAAACCTTTATTGAGGTATAACTGACAAAATAATAAGATACTTAATGTGTACAGGTAATGATTTGATATCCATACACATAGTGAGAAATCTCCTTGCATCTGGTCAATTAATACATCTGCCACTATACATATGTGTGTGTGTGTATATATATATATATATATATGAATATATGTCAAATGTCTATAGATGATACTGTTTCATAAAATATTTATTTATGTAGATTTTGGTCAATAGATATTTTCCTAATTAATTGAAACAAAGCATAACTATGGTAAAGTGAAGGTAGTAAAACAGTTTTTTGTAAGGAAGATCATATACATATATGATTTTGTAAGGATTTTGTAAGGAAGATCATATATATATATGATCTTATGTCTATCTTATATGTATAATTTTATATATATAATTATAAATATATGAGAGTCTACTATTGCAAAATCAGCATATTTTTTAAATTTTATTTTATTTATTCAGGGTTCCAAGAATCATTGTTTATATACCACACCCAGTGGTCCATGCAATACGTCCTCTCCTTAATACCCACTACCAGGCTCCCCCTCCCCTCACCTCCTCCTCTCTAAAACCCTTAGTTTGTTTCTTAAAGTCTCCAGTCTTTCGTGGTTCATCTCCCCCTCTGATTTCCCCCAATTTACTTTCCTTTCCTTCTCCTAATATTCTCCATATTATTATTTATGTTCCACAAGTAAGTGAAACCATAAGATAATTGACTTTCTCTGCTGACTTACTTCACTAGTATAATCTCCTCCAGTCCCATCCTTGTTGATACAAAAGTTGAGTTTTGTTTGGTTTTGATAGCTGAGTAATATTCCGTTCTTTATATGGACAACTTCTTTATCCATTCATCTGTTGAAGGGCATCTTGGCTCTTTCCACAGTTGGGCGATTGTGGACATTGCTGCTATAAACATTGGAGTACATATGGGCCTTCTTTTCACTACATCTGTATCATTGGGGTGAATACCCAGCAGTGCAATTGCAGGGTCATAGGGTAGCTCTATTTTTAATTTTTGAGGAATTCCACACTGTTTTCCAAAGTGGCTGCACCAACTTGCATTCCCACCAACAGTGGAAGAGGGTTCCCCTTTCTCCACATTCTCTCCTACACTTGTTGTTTCTTGTCTTGTTAATCTTTGCCATTCTAACCAGTAAAAGGTGGTAACTTAATGTAGTTTTGATTTGAATTTCCCTGATGCCTAATGATGATAAACATTTTTTCGTGTGTCTGCTAGCCATTTATATGTCTTTTTTTTTAAATTTATAATCTATTTTCCCCCAAATACTTTTATTTTATTTTTTCAGTGTTACAAGATTATTTGTTCGTGCACCATACCCAGTGCTCCATGCAATACATTCCATCCTCAATACCCACCACCAGGCTTGTGAGAAGTATCTGTTCATGTCTTCTGCCCATTTTTTGACATGATTATCTTTTTTTGGGGGTGTTGAATTTGAGGACTTTTTTATAGATCTTGGATATCAGCCCTTTGTCTGTAGTGTCATTCGTGAATATCTTCTCCCATTCCTAGCATGGAACCAGAAAAGACTTCGAATCACTAAGGAAATTTTGAAAAAGAAAAACCAAGCTGGGGCATCACATTGCTTGATTTCAAGCTTTATTACAAAGCTGTGATCACCTGGACAGCATAGTATTGGCACAAAAACAGACACATAGACCAATGGAACAGAGTAGAGCCCATTAATTTGATCCTTAGCTCAATGGTCAAATCATCTTCGACAAAACAGGAAAAAATATCCAGTGAAAAAAAGACAGTCTCTTCAATAAAAGGTGCTGGGAAAATTGGACAGCTATGTATAAGAGAATGAATGTTGACCATTCTCTTAGACCATACGCAAAGAGAAACTCAAAATGGATGAAAGACCTCCACGTGAGACAGGAATTTATCAAAATCCTAGAGGAGAACATAGGCAGTAACCTCTTTGACATCGGCCAGAGCAGCTTCTTTCAAGACACGTCTCCAAAATCAGTATATTCTAATAGGTTTTTATCTGAAGATGGTTTTTCTTTCTTATTAATAATGTGATTTTATCTTGGTCATGGGGGAGGGCAGAATTGGGGTGTCTGTCAGTGATACAACTGGAAGAAGGAATGTCAATTCTCTAGTTGCCAGGTTTCAAATTATTGACTTACATTAGTATACATTCCTACTCACATTCCCTTTTCTAATACACGCACAAAACCACACATATATCTATGCACCAAACTCTCCCATGAATTTCAGTGTCTATCAATGTGCCCCAAGGTCATAAATATATTAAACAATGAAGAAAGGTTTTTAGAAAATGTAGATGAATATAGTTAGAAAACTTAAAATATTAAAAAAAATAATTGGAAGAAAAGAGAATAAAGGAAGAAGTTTTGACCTGATATGGTCTATAATCTGTTATGAGAAATGGACATTGTGACAAGAACCAAATGGAAAGTTAGTCTTTTTATTCAGAAGACTCACTTCCATTCTCTTACCAGTCGGTACTTTCTCAAGGACTTGGTCCTTTATGCCCTTTACTGTAGACTTCTTTCACCTGACTTAAATCATAATCTGGGCCATATCTTCTAGGGTAATAGTTAAATCCCATATTTAAAACTATGAAAAGTTTTCTGGCATTGGATAATACCTCACAAATCTACAGCAGGATGCATTTAAAATAAGACAAATGACTAAAACAATCTCTTAGCCTTGAGTTCATTCTAAATGTACACGTTTTATGGTCCAGCTTTTAGCAAATATAATCAGGGGACATTTCCTTGGCATTCTGTGAGCGTGTAGTCAGAGAGGAAATCAAGCTAGTTTCTCTCTGGTGGGTAATTTGAAGGAATGAAACTTGGTGGTAGACTACAGTAACACACCTTTGTTTTGCTCCCTGGCGTAATTATTTTAAAACCAACAACGATGCTCAATATTTAGTTTAGCAGGGAAATTTAGAAAGTCCACCTTTCATTAGCGTCAATATTAGAAGTCCTCATGACTCCTAGCTTTTTAAAATTAAGAATATGAATGATACTTTGTTAGTTTTTCTAAGTTTTTTTGACCTGGATATACTTTGGGCATTTTTGTTAAAAAGCAAACTTGAAGCAAAATTAATATTTCTAACTCACATTTCTCAAAAAAACTCTGTAATAAGTTCCATTTAAAAAAAATTCAAGTGGTTCTTTTAAAAGTGACTCATTAAAAAGGAAATGAAATAATGGGATTTTATAATAGATGAAAATGCCCCTAATTGATATACTAATTGATTATACCAGTTCACAATGTAAAACACTTTATTTTTCTTTCAGAAAAACAATTATTTTATCAACTGTAATTTCTGTTCTTTTATCCAATTATAATTCATCAGCAAAATATGCTTATTTCTATGTCAACTGAAATAATAAAATGTTGGAAAAATGTTTGAAAAAGAACTGGCATCCAGAGGTAAACACATTTGATGTCTCTGCAAAATTAATTGACTTATTATGCTCACTTTTTTTCAAATTATTAATTTTTTTTAGTTGTGTATTCTGGTACTTTAACAGACACTTTGAAAATAATTACTATATAACTGCCCTTAAGAAGAGTTAGTTCTTTGTAAGAAACATCTTTTTAATTTTTTTATTTATTTGTATTTTTTTTAAGATTTTATTTATTTACTTGACACACAGAGAGAGATCACAAGTAGACAGAGAGGCAGACAGAGAGAGAGGGGGAAGCAGGCTCCCTGCTGAGCGGAGAGCCCAATGCGGAGCTTGATCCCAGGACCCTGAGATCATGACCTGAGCCGAAGGCAGAGGCTTCAACCCACTGAGTCACCCAGGTGCCCCAGAAACATCTTTTATTATCTCTACTTTCTTATGCATTTGAACACATTAAATACCTATATACTATTTATTGAAATTCAGAAAGAAAAGAGAGATTAAGATGGACTATATTTACTTCCCATTGCAGGTATAGCAAATTACCACAAACATAATGACTTAAAAAACCCACAAATTTAGGGGCGCCTGGAATTGAGCCCCGCATCGGGCTCTCTGCTCAGCAGGGAGCCTGCTTCCCCCTCTCTCTCTGCCTGCCTCTCTGCCTACTTGTGATCTCTCTGTCAAATACACAAATAAAATCTTTAAAAATGTATAATTTTACATTCCTGGAGTTGAGAAGTCTAAAATGGGTCTTTTGAGACTAAGTTCAAAGTGTCAGTGGGTGGAGGCTCCACAAGAGAATCTGTTTTCTTGTTTTGTTGTTGTTGTTGTCTTCTGTTTTTTCCATATCCTAAAAGAGCCTGCATTTCTTGGCTCATGAGCCAAATTCAGCAATCACATTCCTCAGACTCCTGCTTTCGTTGTCACATCTCCTTCCCTGACTCTGTGTCTCTTCCCTCCTTTCTCTTAAGATAACCCCCTGATTACATCAATGCCACTCAGATAATCTAGAGTAATTTATGTATTTCAAAATCCTGAACTGAATCATATCTGCAAAATTTATTTTGTGTTGTTAAGGTAACGATTCACAGGCCCTGGCAATTAGAACTTTAGCATATTTGGGGAGGGACATTACTCTGCCTACAAAGTGATAGAAAAAAATATTTGAGGACTATTGACCTGAAAATATCCAAAATTTGATTAAGAACATTAATCTCCATCCCAAAGAAACTTAACAAAATCCAAGGAGGATAAATACAAAGAGATCTATATCTAGATATATCACTATAAAAATGCTGAAAGACAAAGACAGAAAGCTTGAAAGGAATGAGAGAAAACTAATCAGACTGGGCTTATTTATTTATTTTTATTTTAATTTTTTGAAGATTTATTTGTTCATTTTAGAGAGAGAGAGAGAGCACACAAGCAGGGGGAGGGGCAGAGGAAGAAGAACAGAATCTCAAACAGACTCTTTGCTGAGCATAGAGCTCAAAGAGGGGCTCCATCTCACAGCCCTGAGATCTTGACCTGAACTGAAATCAAGAGTTGACCGTTTAACCAACTGAACCACCCAGATGTCCCTATCAGATTGGATTTAAAAAAAAAAAAGAAAAAGAAAAGTTTTGGATGCCTGGGTGGTTCAGTCGATTAATTGTCTGCCTTCAGCTCAGGTCATAATCTGAGTCCCACATCAGGCTTCTTGTTCAGCAGGGAGCCTGCTCCCTCTGCATGCTCTTCCCCCTGCTTGTTTTCTCTCTCTCTCTCTCTCTCTCTCTCTCTCTGACAATTAAATAAATAAAATCTTAAAAAAATTTTCAACTATATCCTGTCTTCAGGAGACACACTTTAGAGTCAAAGAAATAAGTTTAAAGTAAAAAGAAATAAAACAAAAAGATAGAAAAAGATGCAACATACAACAGCAGACATTAGAAAGTTAGAGTGGCTATACTAATTTAAAAGAGATTAGGTTCGAAGAAAACAATGTTGCTGGAAATAAGGAGGGACATTTTGTAATGATAAAAAGTTAATCACGTAGCTATAGCAGTTATAAGCTTAACTTTTATAAAAGTATAAAATGTGGGAAGAGTAAAAATATATACTACGTCTTCTTTATCCATTCATCTATTGATGGACATCTACGTTCTTTTCATAGTTTGGCTATTGTGGACACTACTGCTATAAACATTTGGTTGCACGTGCCCCTTTGGATCACTATATTTGTATCTTTAGGGTAAATACCCAGTAGTGCAGTTGCTGGGTCATAGGGTAGCTCTATTCGAATGAAAGCTCTTCTATGCAACCTTCTTGAAATGCTAATTTTTACACCTGGCCATTTATATGATAGTTAATATAGAGAATCCCTATGCATTATCTTTAAACAAAACCATACCAGAAACTTTATGCTGATCCTTTGTGTTATACAACACCAAAAGGATTATTTTTAATAATTTTTGTAATTGTACTGAATTGCTTATTATTGCTTTAACTATAACACATTCATGGGATCGTGATTATGCTCAAAAACAGAGAAAAGCATTCCAAATAAGGGTTAAAGTGCCAGATAGAAGAACAAGTGGGAAACAACTTTGCCCAAGGCATGAGGACAAAGAAAAAAGACCATCTCTAATAAGAAAGTAATAAGTTAGAAGAATGTCCAGAAACACCGATAATGATGAGTCCTTATTTTGGTTATTTGTGATTAATCAAAAATATTTTAAATGTTGGAAATTTTTCTGATTTGTAGTAGAGCACTTTTCTTTTTAAATATTTATGAACCCATTTAGCAAATACTTATTGCACTCCTATGACTTCATTCAACAAATATTTGCTGGTCAACTAGTATGTGTTAAGTGTTATGCTAGACATAAAAAAGAAAGCAATACAACACCCCAGTCTTCCATTGTGGAATTTAAACCATAGTAAGGAATAGAGACATTGAAGTATCTAGTTATAGAAACAAGAATGATGAAGTTTAGTGCAATGAACGGAAGTTTAGTGCACTAATCCAAATTGAGTTCTATATTTTGTCCCTTTATTAATATATTATTCCGGGAAACCTGGAAGAAGTAGGTGAAAGTGAAGAGAAGTCACAGGTTGGTGTCCACTGTTAAATTGTTAGAGTGACACAGAGAGCATAGGTCTTCTGTTTTCAGCAAGTGAGAGATTGGGCATGATTCGATCCCAGATCTTGTCATTTATCCTTTGTCACAGGCCTATTTTGAAGCATCCGTTTACTTGTTAGCAAGTAATTTGCTATTTGTCAGAAGCATTAGGAACAGTTGACACTAATCATGTGTTGCCTGGTAAATGCCTTTGCATTTGTTAGAAGCATAGCTCATTCTACATGCTTTTATCGTAAATACACCTACAGAGTCATATAAGAAGGTCGAGATCAGTGTAGAGAATTGATCACAGCAATGTAATTAACTAAACAAACTAAACTGAACCCCATGAGGAGATAAGTGGATTCAAATAAATGCACATTCAGTAGTTGATTCAGCGATAGGATATCACTCTGAATATTGATTAAGGACTTAATTCTGTAGTCAGATTGTATGGGATTACATATCAACTCTATCATTTACTAGCCATAGTCTGGAAACTACTACTTAACCTCTGTGTCACTCATTTTGCTCTTCTTCAAATGGATCACTCATAGCATCTATATATGAGGTAATTGTGAGGATAAAATGTGATGGGTGATGTATGTATACACATAGTACCTAATAGTTGCTGTTGTTTTGCCTCTGCAATTCTTGCTTTAAAGAAGGAAACTTTAGGGGCGCCTGGGTGGCTCAGTCGTTAAGCGTCTGCCTTCGGCCCAGGTCATGATCTCAGGGTCCTGGGATCGAGCCCCGCATCGGGCTTTCTGCTCGGCAGGAAGCCTGCTTCTCCTGCTACCATTCCCTCTGCTTGTGTTCCCTCTCTCGCTGTGTTTCTCTCTGTCAAATAAATAAAAAATCTTTAAAAAAAAAAAAAAAAAGAAGGAAACTTTAGTGATACAATCATGACTATACCTTCTGAATAGGCATTTCCAGTCCTGGGGCATATTTGTTTTTTCACCAGCTCTTGCTATAGAATTGCTTAAGCCTGGAAAACCCATCTCCTATGAAAGGCAAGTGGGGAATTGTCCTTGTCAGGTTTCTAAACTTCATCTGTTATTGATGATCCTGAAAACTGTGACCTTAATAGCCTGGTGAGGACCAGTGTTTCTGCCATTTGTTTCCCAAACATTGATACTTTCCTCAGATATTAAAGGTTCAAGATCTTGAGCAGCACTTGTTTTTGAGATACATACATAATAAACATATGAGATATGAGATATATATATATATATATATATATATATATATATATATAAACACTAAATAGGATATACTTCTCATATTTAACTTCTCTCTACTGTTTCACTATACTTTCTGGAAGGGTGAACTGATTTTTTTTTTAAGTTAAGTCCTTTTCTTCTCTACCGCATGCAAGCATAGTATTGTTTCCTGGAACTCTTTGCTTTTCTTCTTTTACATTTCTCTCCCTTCTTTCTAAGCCATTTATCTAACATTCTGCTCTAGATTTTGTCTAGATAATTTTCTCACAGTGGATTGTATGAAATCTATGGTCTTTGAAACAAGTGAACCTATTCAATCCTTAAATTTAAGGGGGAAAATGAGGTAAGACATTTAGACACGTGATTTTTAATACCAATAATACCAAGATCTTCAAATGAAAGTCTGAACTTACAAGGAAGCAAAAGATCATCTCA
Organism: Procyon lotor; assembly: GCA_028646535.1. Taxonomy (NCBI): domain Eukaryota; kingdom Metazoa; phylum Chordata; class Mammalia; order Carnivora; family Procyonidae; genus Procyon; species Procyon lotor. The sequence continues at coordinate 17,497,871 of CM053604.1, forward strand.
GCATCCTAAAATAGAACACAGTTTGAACAATTTCAAGGTGATGAACTGGACACAAAAGGAGAGGAGACAGTTTTTAACCATAAAAGAAGAGAGTTTGAAATTAGCCCTTTTACTTAGCCAGGCTAAGGTTCTATCCTTTCAGGGGGAAAAAATGAAACAGAAAAAATAGTAAAAGCTGTCCACCAACAAAATGAGATAGCAAAGAATCTTGTCCACCCCATCCTGGGCCCTGGGTGGAACTCTGCCCTTCGGAGACCTGAATATGTTCAAGCATCTCTCATTTCTGCCCTTTCTCTCATCCCCTTTTTCATGGCTGCCTTGCCACCTCTTCCTGCTTCATTTGTCTCCGTTGCTTCTGGTTACACGTACATACAACTTAGAATTTATGTTTTTATTGTCTTCCAGTTAGCTCTAGAAATTTTATTCTCCTTATCCTTTTGAATTTGTTCCCAAAAGAAAGGTGGGAAAAAGCAAAACTAAGCTAATGACACGTGCCTACCAGAATAAGACACTAACCAGGATCTTCAATGATAAAGAGCCCAGTGTAATGTATTAAAGTGAGAAATCCATTCCCTCTCTAATCATATCTGCATTTCCTCCCTGCCACTCTAGCATTTTCTCCTTCTTTAGACTCCGTGTGTATGTGTGTGTATGTGTATATATGTGTGTGTTTGTGTGTTTGCCTGGCTTTGTTGTCTCCCAAGCACATTTTGAGGTTTCTTTTGCCTCCGTATTTGGGAGCCAGGCCAACACCTTGGATTAGCTTAAAATGTCATAATCTATGTCAAAAACCCAGTGCCCTGCTTGTCAAACAGAAGATCTGGGGACTAAATACTTAAAAAATGATCGAACGTTTGCTTGTTGGAATATCTTAGAACAACTCATGCCAGACGTGCCTCATTTCGCTTATTAATAATGGTAATAGACTATCATTTACCAGTGCTCCCTAATCTTTTAAATTCAGATAAAAATGACAAGAATTGTTTATCCATGTGAGAATGCACCTTGGGCTGAGCCAGAAAAAACAACGTGGGGAAACTCTGTCACAAAATAAAAGAATCTGAAGATCAGCAAAGAGTCTGCATATTAGTTATACAACAGATTGTTTTAATTAGTCGATATATTCAAAATGTGTTGAATAAGTAACTTAAGATCATCCTTTAAAACTTTTAACTTTGACATGACCCTTTTTATTTCTGTGAACAAATAATGCATAAAGGAAAAAATACATTTTTTGTAAGAATTTGGAGGTTAGGGTGAGATAGTCTCACAAAAAAGATATTTTTTTAAGACTCTGAGAATAAGACTTAGAAAATAATTTGCACTGAGAATAAAGCAAGTGAGAATATAGATATGTAAATTATGCCATTCAGTATACATTTGCTAATCGCTAAGAGACTGGCAAGTTCACTGCCTCATAGAATTTGCATGCTAATGAGGGAGAATAGAAAATGTTCAAATAAACAAGATAATATACAGAAAGTACCAAGTAATAACATCTACTCTGCACCTCATATTCCTCAAAATTTATTTTATAAAGTCTGATAACATCCTACATCTTCACATTAATAATACTTCCTATTAGTTATTTTTCTTCTTTGTTTTTAATTTTGGTCTTTTCAGTGGCTAAATGAGTTGACTTTCTCTGATAAAACTTAAAATGAGAGAAATTTTATTTCCAGCTTGTATCCAAAGTAGTTATTTTTTGTTCTGATATTTTTTGTTTTCTTTTCATTCTCTTCTCTGTTCTTCTTTTCTTTTTTTAAAAGTAGTTTTAGGTGTTCAAGTCCCGTTTCTTGAATCTACTTGCTACATACACCCATCTTATCTCTTGTATACATAATTCAAGATAAGCAAAGAACCAATTTCAGGAGGTTTTCCCTGGAAAAACCCTGAATTGACCCTTGGAAAATGCATCTAATTTTAGAAGTTCTGACTTTCTTTTTTTTTTTTTTTAAGATTTTATTTATTTATTTATTTGACACAGAGAGAGAGAGATCACAAGTAGGCAGAGATGCAGGCAGAGAGAGAGGAGGAAGGAGGCTCCCCGCTGAGCAGAGAGCCCGATGGGATGAGGGGGTTGATCCCAGGATCCTAGGATCAGGACCTGAGCCGAAGGCAGAGGTTTTAACCCACTGAGCCACCCAGGCGCCCCAGAAGTTCTGATTTTCTTGAAAGAAAGACAAAGTTGTGTGCAACTAACTCAGAATATTTTCAAACTGATCACACGAAAATATAGAAATGGGATTCACAGCGATTTGTTCTTTGACGAGGAACTTGGCAGTACAAGAATGCAGCCATGAATACAGAATTACATATTACTTTCACTTTCTAGAACAAGGAAGGCCCAACTTTATATGATCTCCAATTCCACTAAGAAAAATAACATTACTCAAAACTTTGATACTTTTAACAAGGTAGTAATTATAAAAAGACTTAAAAGGACTTAGATAGCTATTTATGAGGACCTCCTTGTTGGCTTGCAGATTCTAGAACAATTTCTAAGAAACATGGAAGTTGGAAATCCATTACCAAGGGCAGTTTCTCCCTTCAACTTCAGCTCACTTGATACACACACACACACACACACACACACACACACACACACCCGCAGACTCACAAACAGGCATAAATACACACTGTAATAAGTATTCTATAGACGTATGAAAAGAAAATAAAACAATGAAAGAACAGATTAGCTTGCAGAGAGAAGAAAAGTAGTTATCTCTTAAATTATTATTTTTATATTTTGAATGAGCTTTTAATGTTTTATTATGACAGCATATATTTATTACAGTATTCAAGTAATGCAGAAAATCTCACTGAAGAAATTAAAGTGAGTTTTTAATCAAAATAGGAAGTATAAATTAGAAGATTTGTCTCTGGTATGTGCATGCACACATGTATAAATACATGACTATGAATGTAAATTAGACATTGCCAAATTTACTAATATTTAGAGACATTTTTCATGTTCATGATTAAATATTCCCTGCATTTTACATTTATGTCTACCAATTTATCCTAGAGATAATCCTATTTTTAGGCACTTTCTATTACCAAATTTTAAATTCTTTCTAATACTTGTCCTAGCTAAATAACTTTGTAGTAATTATGTTTGTATTTTTATGGTTACTATAAAAGAAAAAAAAATTCCTAAATGTAGAATAATTCTAAATGTAGAATAAATGGGAAAAGGAATCTCTCCTTAATGTAAATTGCCAATGTAGTTCAAGGGATCCTGAAGTATTACTCCATTCTGCACTAGCAGTAGCAGCAGAGAGAGAATTGCTGATTTTTCCTGCCCTTGCCTATTATTGGAACTTATGACTGTTTTCATTTTTGCAAATTGGATATGAAATATATCTTGGTATCTGTACATCTATTTTACAAATTGCCCATTAATATTTTTTTGCCCAAATTCATCAGTGTCTTTGTCTTTTTCTTTTTGATTTCTAGTTATCTTCACTATTAAGTGTATTAAGCAAGATATGTATATGTGAAGTAAATGCTCAATTTTGAAAGCTTGCTTTTGTGCTCTGTCTCTATACTATTATTTAATATGCACATTGAAATAATATGAGTAAACGTTGCAAAATTTTCTTTTAGGAATTGTGCAAAAAGTCTCCCCTCTTATATAAGATAAATGCACACCTATATTTTGAGCTAATTTTCTAATAATAGCTTTGTTCTGTTTTTTTTAAGATTTTATTTATTTATTTGACACAGAGAGAGATCACACATAGGCAGAGAGGCAGGCAGAAAGAGGGGGGTGCAGGCTCCCTGCTGAGCAGATAGCCTGATGAGGGGCTCCATCCCAGGACCCTGAGATCATGACCTGAGACTAAGGCAGAGGCTTTAACCCACTGAGCCACCCAGGCACCCCTAGCTTTGTTGTTTTTTTATCTTTTAAGTTATTTTAATTACTTGGTGATCATCAGGGCAAGTGCATTCCTTAGCCTCCATCTCCTAGTTCACCCATCACCCACCCACTTCCCCTCTAATAACCATTAGTTTCTTCTCTATAGTTAAGAGTTGGCTTCTTGGTTTCTCTCTCTTTTACCCCTTTGTTCATTTGTTTTGTTACTTAAATTCCACATATGAGTGAAATCATATGGTATTTATTTTTCTCAGACTTATTTCACTTAGCATTATGTATATGTATATATATGCACACATATATGTATATGTGTGTATGCACATATATGTATACGTGTATGTGTGTATATATGTATATATATGTGTGTGTATATATATATGTATAGTGTGTGTGTATCACTTTTTCTTTATCCACTCATCAATAGATGGACTCTTGCGTTGCTTCCAAATCTTGACTATTGTAAATAAACATAGAGATGCATATATCCCTTTGAATCAGTGTTTTGTATTTTGGAGATAAATCCCTAGTGGTGCGTTTGCTGGATCATATGATAGCTCTATTTTTACATTTTTGAGGAACTTCCATACTGTTTTCCACAGTGGCTGCTCCAGTTTGCATTTCCACCAACAGTGCAAGAGGGTTCCTTTTTCTCTATATCCTTGCTAGCACCTGTTGTTTATTGTGTTTTTGATTTTAGCCATTCTGACAGGTGTTAGGTGATAGCTCATTGTAATTTTGATTTGCATTTCCCTGATGATGAGTGATGATGAACATCTTTTCAAATATCCGTGGGTCATCTGTATGTCTTCTTGAAGAAATGTCTATTCATGCCTTCTGCTCATTTTTTAATTTTGTTTTTTGGATGTTGAGTTTTATAAGTTCTTTATATATTTTAGATATTAACTCTTTATCAGATATATTATTTCCAAATATCTTCTCCCATTCCATTGGTTGCCTTTTAGTTTTCTTGACTGTTTCCTTTGCTGTGCAGAAGCTTTTAATTTTGATGTAGCCCCAAGAGTGTATTTTTTTGTTTGCCTTAGGGAACTTATGTAGAGAAAAGTTGATATAGCCAGTGTCAGAGAATATAATGTTGTTTTTTTCATTTAAAAAAATTTGTTTCTGAAGGATAATTTTTACTTAATTTTATCAGAGCAACAAGTCTAATGTCCACATGTCATTTGGTTAATATTCTACCTTTTCACAAATCTTGAAACACCATCATTTTGTGCACAAATAAACACATATAAACAAAGTTATATACATATTCTTTCACACACAATATTTTAAGAAGCTTACCAATTCTGTTTAAAAATCTCCTTATATATTTTTCACCATGTAATGTAGCTTAATATACTATTATATTCAGATCATACAAATCCCTTCTCACTGCTGTTCACTTTTATAGTTTTCTTGACAATTGTGATGGAAATTATTTCTCACATGAATTCAAATATCACTTGGTCTAGTTACAACAAGGTATTGGGATTTTTATTAGAATATATTAAATTTAGATATTAGTCTGTGAACAACTCAGATATTATATATAATATATATGTATATATCTCATATATATTATAGAGGTTTCCTAGAACAATTTACCACAATGACTCAAGAATCAGAAAATAGATCTCAAATACCATTGAAGACTCTGGTATCTGTGTGGATGATCTGGTTTTTATTCTTTTACTTTCACTTACTGATATAATGAATATCATTAATATTGTCTAACATACCTGTATTAAATAATGTAATATTTGGAAATTATATATATAATTTGCATTATATATATATACATATATAAAAATGATTGGTAACATATATATACATATACACACACATATGTACATAGACATATATATGTGCCATATATATATGTGTGAATATATGGCACCAATCTCTCTCCCTCTCTCTCTCTCTCTCTCTCTCTCTCTCTATATATATATATATGGTATATATGGCATCTATCTATTATCTATCTATCTATCTATCTATCTATATAAAGGACTTCTTAATAACATCAACCATCTTAAAATAAGAAAGGATGCAGTTGTCTTACGTCCTACCAGATGAAATCTAGGTTTCAGTTCTGGTTTTTTTTTTTTCCAATATTTTTCTGTACATGAGACCTCCCCAATCGGTCTTTAATCCCCACAACTCCATAAAAATGACCTTCATGATCTTATAAATAATAACAAGGGCTAAATCCTTCAGAACTCATATGATAATTTTATGTGCTTATTGTAATATCTTAGCTGCATTCTAGGGCAAATTAAATTTCCGTTATACCCCACTTAACTGGACTTCGACTACGCTGACTTTCCATTATCTGTCTTTTCTTACCATCTTCCTTCTTCAACTAGGATTCTAATTATTGGAGTGCTGAAGGCTTCTACTCTCCCTTTCACTGTTCTGTTTTTAGGATTTTATGCAATCTCAAGGTTTCATATACTTATGTCTTTCCAGTTTACTTCCCAAGCCCTGCACTTTACCCTTAGTTTTAGAGGCACATAATGCTATACTACTTAAAATACTATTGGATTTTGCTTATCACATGTTTTATTTAGGGATTTTAAAAGCTCTATATCCTTAATATTGGTTTCTGAGTCTTCTCATGTTATGTTTAGTATGTTTGTTATAGGGAATGTATTAACTTACTGAAAAAAAGTAATTTGTTTTATGCTCTAAAGAAGTATAAATATTATGGGATTTGTCTGTTAAATTAGGCTAGTATATTTTTAATAAATAAGTAACTGTCCAGGAAATATGAGTTAGTAAGATTTACTTAAGGGAAGGATAAAATGCGAAAATAGCATTTAATTGTAGAATAAAGTGTTATCAAAAAATTTTGATATCAAATTTTAAGAATTTCCTTAATATTTAATTATAATGCATTAACTTACTCATATTATTTTATCCACTTGAATCTGTGATTGATTCCTTAAGAAATCTGGCTAGAGGAACAGGTATGGAATAGTTTGCAAAAGGCATTTTGAACAATGTCAAGGAGATGAACCATTATCTTGTTAGCATTAAGAAGTCTGTGAAAGGGGTGCCTGAATGGCTCAGTCATTAAGCATCTGCCTTCAGCTCAGGTCATATAATCTCAACGTCCTGGGATCAAGCCCCGCATCGGGCTCCCTGCTCAGCAGGAGGCCTGCTTCTCCTGCTACCATTCCCTCTGCTTGTGTTCCCTCTCTCGCTGTGTTTCTCTCTGTCAAATAAATAAAAAAATCTTTAAAAAATAAAGAAGTCTGTGAAAATTGCTTAGTGTCAGAATGATAAGCAGATTTGCATATTACAAAGTCTCCCTCACTCCACAATGAGTTGGAGGATGGACTAATATAAAAAATAAAAATCTTTTCAGGTGAAAGTTAGAATTGTCTGTACATTGGCACTGGGCAGGTAAGAAGAATTTTAATTTCAGAAATAATAATATATACCATTTAGTAAGAGTAACTTTGTGTTAGGCACTGCTTTAAGTGCCTTATCTGTATTATCTCATTTTGTCCTCCTGAATGAGTACTATTATTATTGTTCCCAATTTCCCAGATGAACAGAGGAAAACAGAGGTATTTAGGTCATATTTCTCAGATCACACAGTTTTTGGATAGTGGATATAGGATTTGAATCCAATCACCTTACCCCTAAGACATTGATCTGATGTCTCTAAAATTACAGCTCTCCAATATATCTAAGCCAGAGAAGTAAGAGGATACGCAAGCAATAGCTGTAGGAATGGAGAATTTTTAATTATTAAGAAATATTAATTGAGCATTTTTGTCATGTCAATGCAGTCTAGAATTTCAAGCTTATTCTTCTTGCAAGATGGTGGAACAAATCTTCAAAGTAATAGAATGTAGTAAGAGAAGACCATTACATTTTCAGTTGTGTATCTTGGGTTATTTGGGAAAAATATCCATCAGGCTGTTAGGTATACTACTCTGATTTTAAGAGAGAGACTCATCCAGGGCATGTAGTTTAGGGAGATGTCATCATTTAAAGTGATAGCGGAATTTGTGGACACAGATGAATTCCCATGAGAAATAATTTAGGCTCACATGAAAACATAACCCAAAATAGCTTTCTTAGAAAAGAGAGACATGTAAAAGGGATTGTAAGAATGTAACCTGTTAGGTATAACATTATGAAATAACTGAAAGATGTTGATGAATAAGATAGAAGAATAACTAAGAAGAAAGATGTGCACTAGTACAGCCGAGAGGAGTGTTTTAAGGCTGGAACTAAAAACATCTACCTTAAACAAGGAAAGCAGAAAATATATACTGGCTTTGGAAAGAGAATTTTAAACAAAAACAAAACAAAACAAAACTAAAACTAAAGCCATTTAATTAGTATAAGAAAGAAATAATACTGAGAGAAGTCCCTATTTGTAGATGACATGATTTTATATCTACATATAGATATATAATATATATGTATATATAAATATATATGTTTATATAAATGCAAATAAATATATATATATTCTAGAAAACCCTAAAAACTTCATAGAAAAACTGTTAGAACTAATAAATGAATGAAACTTACAGGATACAAAATCAGCCTGGATGGCTCATCAGTTGTATTTTGTATGTTAACAAACAATTTGAAAAGAAACTCAAGAAAATAATCACATTTGGAAGAGCACCCAAAAGAATAAAATACTGAGTAATAAACTTAACCTTGGGAATGAAAAGTACCAAACTATGTTTTGTTGGCTGAACACAATGTAAATAAATGAATGAATGAATGAACGAATAAATAATAAAAAAGAAAATTACAAAATGTTGATGAAAATAAAGAAGATGCAAATAAATAAAAAGACATTTAACTTTATGATTTGGAAAGGTTAATATTGTTAAAATATTCATATTGCTCAGAGTGATCTACAGATTCAATGCCATTCCTGCCAAAATCCCAATAGCATTTTCTCCAGGAATAGAAAAAATCAGTTTATAATTCATATGGAACCATGATAGACCATGAATAGTCATAACAATCTCGAGGGGAGAAAAAAAACTCAGAACAGAGCTGGAGGCATTATACTTCCTGAATTCAAGCTATATTATAAATCTATATTAATCAAAACTGTATGGCATCAGCATAAAGAAAAACCTATAGACCAATGAAACACAGTAGAGCCTAAAAATAAATCCACACATATACGATAGACTGATTTTAGCAATGATTTCTTGGACACAACATCAAAAACCTAGGGGACAAATCCAAAAATAAACAAGTAAGACTACATCAAACTAAAAACTTCTGCATAGCAAAGGAAATAATCAATAGAATGAAAAGCAACAACAAAATGGGAGAGAATATTGGTGAGCCTTATATCTGACAATCAGTTAATCTCTGAAATATGTTTGGAACTCCTACAATTCAATAGCAATAAATCTGGTATCTCAATTAAAATTGGATAAGGACTTGCATAGGCATTTCTCCAAATAAGATTACAATTAGCCACCGTGTATATGAAAAAAAATGCTCTTCATTAACTAAGGAAATGCAAATCAAAATCATGAGATTTCACCTAATACTTGTCAGGTGGACTGTTATTTAAAAAAAAAAAAAGCCACCAAGTATTTGCTAGAATAACTAGAATCTATGTTTTCTAAGTTGGAATCCTTGCACACTGTTAATGGGAATGCAAAATGGTGCAGCTTCTATAGAAAACAGCATGGAGATTCTTCAAAAAAATTAAAAATAGAACAACCATATGGGGGCGCCTGGGTGGCTCAGTGGGTTAAAGCCTCTGCCTTCCACTCGGGTCATGATCTCAGGGTCCTGGAATTGAGCCTCACATCGGGCTCTCTGCTCAGTGGGGAGCCTGCTTCCCCTTCTCTCTCTCTGCCTGCCTCTCTGCCTACTTGTGATTTCTCTCTGTCAGATAAATAAATAAAATCTTAAAAAAAAAAAAGAACAACCATATAAGCCAGCAATACTTCTTCTATTTATCCAACAGAATTGAAATCAGGATCTCAGATATTTTAGCACTCTCATATCCATTGCAGCACTATTCATAATAGCCACACTTTCTAATGTCTAATGACAAATGACAGGTAAATAAAATATAATTTATTATCTATCTCTTATCTATTTATCTATCATTTACCAAGCTATCATCTATCATTGATCTATCTATTTCTACTTCAGTATAGATCACCTATATACACTCACACACACAAAATACAATTAAACTTTAAAAAAGGAAAAGAAATTCTGCAATATATGGCACCAAAAACGAATCTTGAAGACATTATGTTGAGGAAATAAACAAGTTACAATAAGATAAATATAGGGTAATTCCACTTAGAGAAAGTATCTAAAATTGTCACATTCATAGAATCAAACAGTGGAGTGCTAGTTGCCAGAAACTGTGGGGGGCAAAGAAGTGGGAAGTTACTGATCCACAGGTATAAAGATTTAGTTAAGCCATCTGAGTAAACTCTAGGGATCTATACAACATTGTACCAATAATGTGTTTTATCCTTAAAAACTGAAAGCAATTGTCTGTGTAAAACCAGCTAACAAATATTACCTCCCAGATGTAACAAAGGAATATTGTATATAAATAGGTTTAAAACTATGGATTATTGGAAATGACTTATTTCATGTAAGGACTAAATGTGAAAAACAAGAAAATTGCTGAGTTATTGGTGATAAGATACAAATAAAAAGGAACAGATACATTTAAAAGTTATTTTAGGAACAGAAGCAGCAGGTCTGGAGATTTGTTGTATTTATTATGTTCAAAAGTCTTGAAAGGTGTAATTAAAAAGTATTTTGTAAAGTCCAGAAAAATAAGAAGAAGAAAATGACACTGGAAATAGAAGCCATCATTAAAATTTCTTTCCAAAAATTGTTAAACAAAGAAACAAACAAACAACAAACAAGGAAGTTACTGGAAGGAACCAGGTATCATGGAAAGAAGTTTGGATTTCTTTATGTCTATGCTTTGTTTGTTTTAAAAGAAAACAAATAAATACTAAGGGTTGGGTTTGCTAGCTGATTTTATGAGCTGGAACCTGTGATGTTTCAAGTACCTGTACCTAATGTCATTTTATTGTACCTTCTGGTTGATACATTATTATTTGCAGCACATTTCTCAGATTCATAATATGTGCTGGGTTGGTTTTTAACAGCTCCCAGTCCATTTAATGTTAGAATGTCATACACACAGCAACAACAACAAGTAAGCAAAAAGCTATCACACAGTATTTTACATATGAATTTACCAAATTGCTTATTAGTCTGATTGATTAATTCATTTATTCTACAAATATTCATTGAGTTCCTAATGTTGTTGTACCATTTTAGGTGCCACGAATACTGTTCTGAGCAAAAATCCTAAAACTCTATTCTCTTACTTGTATATTCTAGAGAGAGACAATGAAGAAATAGATAGATAAAGATAAAATAGAGAAGTAATTACAAGGGACATAAAGAAATCTTAGGAAGGTGAAGGGATACAGAGTGATGGGGATACTTTGAGAGTTTAAGATCAGGTGACCATGGGCATGGGTGCTAGCTATTATACAAAGGTCACCAAGAATAAGAATCAGAGGGGCTCAGAATGAAGGCCAGGATGAGTGTGAGGTGAGTGTGTAATTTATAAGCATAGGGACTCAAGGGTGAGCCAGGGACCACTCACTCCATTCAGGGCCTTGCAGGCCTTGCAGCAATCTGAGGGAATTTGTCTTTTATTCAGCTGTGATGGAATACAAAAATAGTGTAAAGAGGAAAGACTTTATAATTACATATCTTCTTGGATTCCATGGATTCTATAAGTGTCAATTAGATGTCTGAATATTTAATAGGTATAGTTTTATGTTCTTATAAATGAGAATGTTAAAGTATTATCTGCACAAATAATAATTTAAAACCAGATTTACTTTTTGTGAACTTATTGAAATTGAAATAGAGTTGTATTAATTTGGGTTGAATTATAGAGCTTCCCTACTTTGTCTATTTACCACTTTGCTGCCACATCGGCCATTTGAATTATCTAAGTAAGAGATTGGCATCAACTCCTAACAAAATTAGCATCATCCATGGCACTTCCAGAGCTCAGTTTTTTGAATATTGTCACTAGGAGTGGTTTAAAAAGTATATTCAAAAAGAAAAGTTATTTTGCTTTTTCTCCTTTAATCTTCATAAGATTCTGTAATAGCTAAAGAATAACACGAAACTTAGAAGAAATTGAAAAGAATATTGGATTTAGCAAGATGAAAGTCTGCCCTAGACTCCAAAAGCTTGAAAAATTTTCCTTAGTTTTTACTTTTATTGAGACTATGTTAGGGCACAGAATCATCAAGTACTGCTTTTTTATCCCACTATAAAATTCCTCTTTTTTTTTCCTTTTTGCTCTTTACAAAGCATTTTATGATATACAGCATGTGTGTTTCTATGTAAAAAATAAATGGTATTGCAACTGGGAAACTTTTTTCTTTGATGTATTATATGGAACTTCTAAAATGTTCCAATGGATAGCAGATGAATTATGTCTCATAACAGATGGGTGAGTATATATTCTCTCCTTGAACTAAAGGCATAACTTCCGTTAATCTTACTATGAGTTATATTTATAATGTATACTTTAAAATGTGTCAGTCAGTGTGCAATAATATGGAACAAAAATTTGCATTTGATGAGGAAGTTATTTGTGGTACTACAAGAAATAAGCAATGAGAATGGACTCTTGTAGCTATCTTATACCAGAATGTGTGTGTGTGTGTGTGTGTGTGTGTGTGTGCGTGCGTGTGACTATTCTAAAGAGCTGACATTAGAACTGAATTATTTTCTTTAAAGAACAGCAGAAACCACATTAATAATTTATCCCTCTCTCCAATACATCTCATATATACCACTCACATGAATAACTTTGAACAGATTTGTGACTTAACAGATATGATAGGCCACTTTAACTTCTTAGAAAGATGTAAGTAACTTTTTTTCCTACTAAAATCATCTGATGTCCTTTTCATGTCATAGACAAATTCTTACTGATGGGACATAGAAGTGCCTTCTTGCACTAATTTATTTTCTCTATTGTATTATCATATCACCCAAAATTCCCTTTATTAAGATTTTTTAACTTTTTTAAGTTAACTTTTTGAACTTAATATTGTGTACATATATACAGTATTGTGCCTCTAGAAGTCTCCTTTAATGTTAAGATTAATGTAAAACCTTAAGTCATTATTTAATCTCTTATATGATATTGCATATGAAAATGAAAAGCAGAAATTAAGAATCAACCTTGAACATAGACAGTGGAACTCAGAAAAACTGCATTGTCATAGGAGAAGAAGAACAGTTGGATAATAAAGATAAAAGCAAGGGAAGGAAAGAAGTAAGGTGGGAAAGAGTGGGTCCAGGTGAGACATTGCTGGTACATTGTTAGTTGATGAAAGACTAACATTATGTTTTTATATTTTCAATTCACACAAAGCATTATTACACCTAGGAAGTATAGCATTTGGCATATTTGCAGATATACATGTAGGTGTGTTGGTGCCAGAATTTGCTTGTCCTATATCTCTCTATCTTTTCTATCTAAAGAAATGTTTGGCTATGCAACTAGTTTTCTTTCACTCTCAAATAGAAATCAATGAACTGTTGAGAATGAACTGGTAAAGTGGGCCAAGCTAAGTCTTTAAAATGAGATTTATGGACCCCTGAGTATATATGAAAACTTACCAAAGGTAAAGATTATTTTAGAACAAGGCTTTTTTATCTCAGCCCTCCAGAAGTTTTTTTGCTGCATTATTCTTTGGTGGAAGGTGCCATCTTGTACACTGGATATTTAGCAACAGCCTGGTCTCCACCCACTAGACTCCACCCCAAACTGTGACACACAAAATGTTTCTCTATATTTCCAAATGTCTCCTGGGAGGGAGATAAATTTTCTCCCATCTAGAACCACTATTTTAGGAAAACCAACTTCTAGGTTTTCCACTTCCCCATGAACTCTTTCCTATAACAAATATGGCTCGAAACTTGTTGTGTTAACAAAGCATACTTTAACTAGGGAACACAAACTCCCAGTTGAGCTTTCTGGTTCAAACATATTTCTGAAAATTCTGAAGCTTGATTTAAAAACTATATTTTGATCTGTATGAAGATATCCTGAATTATAAAATGACAGAAATAATGATGGTTTTTATTTAACAAAGTCACTTTTTCATTTGGTCTTACTAAAAAAAAATTTCAAAAAAGGAGGAAGAAAGGGAAATAAGACTCAGTTCCTCTGAGATCAAAGCAGAAAAACTGATACTAAGTATACGAAGGTGCTGGCATGTTGTTTCATCAAGAAGATAAATATTTAAAGAAGCAATATATAATCTAGTCATTTTTTTTTACAATCTAGTCATTTTAAAAATTATGTTGTAGAAGTGATTTTTAAAAATATTTATTTATTTGACAGAAAGAAAGAGGAGAGGAGGGGAGCAGAGGGAGAAGGAAAGAGAGAATCTCCAACACAGTTATCACTGAGAGGGGAGCCCGACATAGGGCTCGATACCACCACCTTGAGATCATGGCCCAAGTTGAAATAGAGTCAGATGCTTCACCAACTGAGTCACCCAGGTGCCCCAAAGTGATTTTTTTTTTTTAAATATTGTAATGAAGCAATCATTTGTTCAAAATTATTTTAGCATTATCTTAAAGCAAAATTTAAGGATGATTTGAATTTTGCCCACCAATAATTCCAGCTATTTTGAATATGGAACATATACACACAAGATTTTTTTTAAAAAAACACTATGCAGTCAAATTAGATGATACGATTTACAAATTTAATCACCAAATTTCACTGTTTGCATTTTTCATATACCTTATCCACAAAAAAATTTTTCTCTAAATTTACTTACTCTTAGATTATATGCAATACTTAAACAGTTAATATAACCAGTTAATATGACTCTCTGAGTTTGAAAATTATTGCCAGAGTGCATTCAGTAGAATATTTAAATCTGAATGTCAGATTTAGAGATGAGTTACAAATCACTATTTTGGGGGGGCAATTTTTTAAGTATGCATTTTTTAAATGTTGAAGGGTATACACTACTGTTTTCTTGTATACTCAACATGAGTTTGAAACTGCTTTCAAAGTATTGAAAAACTTAAATGAGTTATGCTTCCCAGATTTCCCAAGAACAAGTAGTACTTAAACTTGATTTTGAATCTGACATTTTTAAGGACTTTATTTATTTGAGAGACATACAGAGCGAGCATGAATAGGGGGAGAGGCAGAAGAAGCAGACTTCTTGCTTTGCAGAGAGCTGGATCCCTGGCTAGATCCCAAGACCCTTAGATCATGACCTGAGCCCAAGGCAGATGCTTAACTGATTGAGCCACACAGATACCCCATTGAATCTGTGACATTTTAAAAGAATGCTTTCTTCTTAAGCAAAAATGTCACTATGTAAGTTTACTTTCCCTTTTTGGATCTTCAAAGAAAAGAAATGGAAGAACAAGGAAAAGTAGATTTTTTAAAAAGATTTTATTTATTTATTTGACAGAGAGAGAGACAGCGAGAGAGGAAACACAAGCAGGGGGAGTGGGAGAGGGAGAAGCAGGCTTCCCGCTGAGCAGGGAGCCTGATGTGGGACTTGATCCCAGGACCCTCGGATCACAACTTGAGCAGAAGGCAGATGCCTAACAACTGAGCCACCCAGGTGCCCTAGGAAAAGTAGATTTTTGCAAAAAAGTAGATTTACAGTGAATACTTGGTTTGGATATGTTCCTAAAATAAAGAGTACTGTGTTGATTACACTATCAATAGAAATAATCTTCAAATAAAGGTTCTTCGTTTTCTAAGAAAGAATTGTACTCCTAAAAATAGAATCAAACATTAACAATTATGGACTAGCATACCTTGAGCACTGAAGGCAAAAAGAAATTTCATTGTTAATTTTATCACAAAGAGAACAGCTAGCATTTTTGAACTTTGGAACAGGGACTTTTCCATCCACATTGACATGCAAGATGCTAAGTTATACCAAGAAACTTTAGTAATATGTTAAAAATGGGAATTGCCATTATTTTTGTCCCATAGAACACTATTTTTCTGCTAATCAGTTAGGAAAGTTTATAGTAATTAAATGTAACTTTTTTTTTTTTAAAGATTTTATTTATTCGACAGAGAGAAACACAGCGAGAGAGGGAACACAAGCAGAGGGAGTGGTAGCGGGAGAAGCAGGCTTCCTGCCGAGCAGAGAGCCTGATGCGGGGCTCGATCCCAGGGCGCTGGGATCTGACCTGGGCCTAAGGCAGACGCTTAACGACTGAGCCACCCAGGTGCCTCTAAATGTAACATTTTTTAAGAGGACTATGTATTTAAGGTCCTAAAGAAATTAGAGTTTATTATAAATAATAACCCTGAATTTATAACTAAAAAAAGGAAGGAAGAGTCATGTGCATGTATGTATATGTGTACTGGAATTTAAAAACCTCAAAAGTAGCTTTGTTATGATAAACTTTCACTAGATCATGCACTTTTCTCTCTCAGCTAAAATGATTACCCTTTTGAAATCAGGCTTTGAGAATTGTATTTCTATTTATTCTGTCATGAGAAAAATTTCTCCTTTTTTGGAGAAGGAAATCATATAATCCTGGAAGAAAATTGTATTTGGTAGAACTTGACTATTAATCATAATTTGAGGATTTTCTAGCAGCAGGAGCAGAATAATTCTGACTGCTAGTCCACTGTTCATGGAAAGCAGACATTCTGGGACAATGAGCCTGTGTAAAATTCTGATGTTAGTTAAACAGTATTAGCGTCCACATTTTTCTTTGTGACACAAAGCATTGATCCTTTTGGGGCCTGCTAATTGCCCAGCAGGACCTTTTGGTTCCTGTATAACTGAATTTATATAATTATATTAATTCTGATTTATATAAATCAGACCTGTGTTTGCTCTCAAGGGACTTTCATTCTGGTTAGTAAATGAGAAAGGTCAACACCAGATCTTGGTTAAGAATTGTAAGACTTATGACAACATAGTTTTTAAAAAAATCACATAAAGAAGAAATTGCTTTCAGCTTACAAAGAAAGAAAAGAATTGCACAGAAAGGAAGACACAGTGTGGAGCTGGCTGAATTTAAAGGGGATTTAAGGGCGAAAAGGTAGTTCATAATGAAAGACAGAAAAAGGATAAGTTCTATACCAAGCAATAGCATGAACAAATAAATGATAAGGAGAAATCACCACAACATACATCAAAGAGGAAATAGGTCAGGAAAAATTTTATTAAAATACATATTAAAATGATAATACTATAAGGACATTGTTAGTTGGTGGAATAAATGAGAGTATTTTCTATTTAAGAACAACTTATCTTCATCTTATTGTTCATTCAGTAAAAAGTCGTGTTTTTATTAATAATTTTTAAGTTGGGCCATATGAAAAAGCCTTATTAGACATCAGATTTAATTTGTATATGAATAAACAGAAACATTAATGTGGCATATATAATTTAATACACTAAATAATAAAGCAACATATCATCAGTACCTCATCTTATCTCCTATCCTCCAATACCTATTCCTTACTTGTTAAAGAACAATGTGATAACTTTTTATTCCTTTAGGGAATCAATAGGGAGTGAGATTATTATGTGTTTTTTTTTTATTAATTTTTAGGAGAGTATGGTGAGTTTGTCTTAAGGTTATCTTTCTTTTTTTGAGATGACATTATTTAAAAACTCCTGGACAAGTATTCGGTCTTTACTTGCTGTTTTAGCATGTAGTTGTCAGCTACAGTATTTCATAAAGAAAACATTTTAAAACATTCTTTTTTTTTAATTTATTTTTTATTTTTTTTAAAGATTTTATTTATTTGACAGAGAGAAACACAGCAAGAGAGGGAACACAAGCAGAGGGAATGGTAGCGGGAGAAGCAGGCTTCCCGCAGAGCAGGGAGCCCGATGCAGGGCTCTATCCTAGGCCCCTGGGATCTGACCTGGACCGAAGGCAGACGCTTAACGACTGAGCCATCCAGGCGCCCCGAAAAGGCACTTATTCTTATAATGCATTTCATAATACTAGATAGGACTTCTGTTTTGTCTTGGGTGTGTAAGTAGTGAATTCTCTCTTTCCTAATAGATCATTATAAGGCCTATATAGCAGTCCTGAGAGAAGACAAAAATGTGTGAGAGATATTGCATCTTTTGTAATAAGAACTCTGAGAAGTGATTTTTTTTCTCTTGCTGATATTCCTCTTACTAATTTGAAAGATTTTCAGATTAACTGTTTAAAAAACCCCACAAAAATAATTATGTTTTTATGACCTCGAATGTGTCCATTGAAATGAGACAAGCTCTTTATTATTATGCATATGCATGTACAAGATCATATATTTATGTTTCCACACCAGAAGCAACATTTGAATATAAAAATATCAAAGAGGGAATAATAAACCTAAGATTAAAGTATTAAAATCTAATAAAATGAATCTTCCCACATTTTGTATATGCACACAATATTTTGAATACTTAAAGTCTAAATACATTAAGTTAACCAGGATAGGTTTCCATATCAATTTATATTTTTGAATGTTGATGTTGAATTCAGTAGAAATAAACTGTATTACTGAAATATAATATTATTATTCATCCCACATAAAAGAGATGGGTAGAAAGACAAATACGATATGATCTCATTCATATGTGGAATTTAAGAAAGAAAGCAGATGAACAGATAGGAAAGGGGAAAAGAAAAAAAAAAAAAGAAAGAGAGGGAAAGAAGCCATAAGAAACAAAGATAAAGAACAAACTGAGGGTTGATGGAGGAATGTGGGTAGGGAATGGGCAAGATGGGTAATGGGTATTAAGGAGGGCACTTGATGTAATCAGCCCTGGGTGTTGTATGTAAGTGATGAATCACTGCATTCTACTCCAGAAACCAATATTGCATTGTATGTTAAATAACTAAAATTTGAATTAAAAAAATTAAAGCAAGAAAGAAAGAGATTAGTAATTATATGGCTATATATGTTTAAGATCTTTATGACTACCACTACATGACATTGTTATATGACAAATGGCATATATCTATGTTCTCTTTTATTTTCTTTTTCAAGATTTCAAATATAAATATATAGCCCCAAATGTACAGATTGATTTTTGTGTATCTAGACTCTGGGAAGACATAGATCATGGCTTTGGCCCTCACACTAAGAATCCTATCAGAACATTTGTGACATAGCAAGTACTAAATAAGAGTTGTTCTGGAAATTTATTTCAGAGAACAGACTGAAGAGCAAAAGGCAATATTAGAATATAATGTCTTGTACTTCTTTTTTTAATCATATTTCCTAATGCACAATTTAACCAGGTAAATACGTACATGTCTAAATTGAATATATTTAAAAATAGGTATATGAAATTATTACAAGAAGAGAAAATAAATCAATAGATATAATGGGAAATAATCAACTCTTTCAGTAATTGATAGATCAACCGGATTTTTAAAACAAGTATGATAATAGATGTTTTCAAATACATAGTTGTCATACCAGATCTAAATATCAATTGTAGAGCTCAGTATCCAATAACTAGAAAACATAAGTGTTTTAAAATCTAGCAACACATATATTTTATAAAATACTAGACTCCAATGAATTCTAAAAAATATCAAAAAATTGAAATCAAATACTTTAATCTAAAAGTGATTAAATTCGGGTGCCTGGGTGGCTCAGTGGGTTAAAGCCTCTGCCTTCAGCTCAGGTCATGATCTCGGGGTCCTGGGATCGAGCCCCTCATCGGGCTCTCTGCTCAGCAGGGAGCCTGCTTCCTCCTTTCTCTATCTGCCTGCCTCTGCCTACTTGTGATCTCTCTCTTCTCTGTCAAATAAATAAATAAAAATCTTAAAAAAAAATAAAAGTGATTAAATTCAAAGGCATTCACAATAAATTTATCCAAAATATAGTGGTGGAAATATCGGGAGACATAATGGAGATAAATGTACTAGAAATAAAGGTGAAAAAATCTTAAGTTGATAGTGTGCTAAGGAGGAGATGAGAAAAAAATTTGGCTCTAGATATGTTAGGGTGATGTTTTAAAATGTACAAGAAAAGAGTAAAGCAATTTTAAAATAAAATTTCCTCAAGAGACACATAATATTATTTATAAAGGAACAAGGGTCAGATCTACATCAGATTTCTTTTTAAGATTTATTTATTTATTAGAGAGAGAGAGAGAGTGAGTGCAAGCAGGGTGGCAAGGCAGAGGGAGAGGGAGAGGATCTCAAGCAGTCTCCTCCTTGAGCTTGGAGCCCAGTGGGGGGCTCAGTCCCAGGACCTTGAGATCATGACCTGAGCTGAAATCAAGAGTTGGGTGCTTAGCCGACTGAGCCACCCAGGTGCCCCAACACAGATTTTTTTTACCACACAACTGGATATAAGAAGAGAGTGGAATAATATCTTTTTCAAATATTAGACAAATAGTACATAGAATTTAGTGTTTTTTTATCTAGCTATACAAGCAAATCTAATAGTGTTTAAAAAGACAAAATACTATGATCTTATCAATCTTATATATGACAAAGAAGATATCATACTTAAAAATCTATACATAGATGTAAAATATACATGATATCTTTTACCATAAATCCATGATAAAAAGTCAGGATAACAGAAATAGGAGGGAACTTATTTACACAATAAACATTATTTTTAAAAATCAACAAATATTATTCTAAATGAGTCAATGTAAAGCACCTCTAATTTGAAATCAAGAATAATAGAAGGAAGCATATTTTCATAATTTAAATAAATTCTTTGGTGGCCCTAGCATGCATCATAATATGCCAAAAAGGAATAAGATGCATGAGTATTGGAGAGGAAGTAGTAAGCTGTCATTGTTTGTATAATATGATGATATATTTGGAAAAAATAAGTAGGTACATTGTTATACATAATTGTAGAGTATATCTAAATAGCAGGAAATAATGATATAAAAATTTCAAATGAATTTCTTTACATCAATAAGGAAAAATAATTTGTTATTGTTTAATGTAATATCACAGAATGTCAACTAACTAAAAATAAGTCTAACAAAAGGTGTGCTGGATTTTACTAAAAATGCAATAAAGGTTTATTAAAATATCTTCTACCTATATTAAAGGAGAACCTGTTTTCAGTATAGAGTAATAGGCCATCATGAGAATGTAAGTTCTTCTGAAATAAAGCTATGAATTATAAAGAAAGACTCCCCAATTTGTTTTATACAACCAGTATTTCCCTGATGCCACAATCTGACAAAGATATTGAAAGAAAAGAAATTATAAACTAATATTCTTCATAGATATAGACATTATGGATTTAATTGAGTAATATATCTCAGAAATTCAAAGCTGACATATCATTTAAAACCAGCTAAATTAATTAACTATATTAACAGAATAAAGGAGTAAATCATGCAAATAACTCAACTTAATGACCACCCACTTGTGATAAAACTTATAAGCTAAGTACAAATATATATAGATACCTCCTCAATCTAATAAAAATGATCTTTGATGAATCCTATAAATAACATTATATCTAACTATAAAAGACTGAACATTTTCTCTCTAGACAGGAAAATGCACAGATCCCACCTTTCAAAACTTCTTTTCAGCTTTGTACTAGATGTCCTATCTAGTGCAAGAAAGCAAGAAAAAAAAAAAGGATACAAAGATTGGAAATAAGTCAAACTGCCAATATTCTTAGACAAGATTCTTTTTTAATGTTGAAAAACCCTATGGAATCTCATGAAACAAACAAAATTCTACTAGTTCTGAGAAACACATATAGTAAACTCTCAGGACATGGGTTCTATATAAAAAATTGGTAGTATCTCTATAAACTGACTATAAACAACTAGGAAATGAAATTAAAACGTTCATTTTCAATAGTGCCAACAAACCTGAAATACTTGGAAAAAATTTAACAGTGAAAGACATCTATTCTGCAAACTACAAAACATTTCTGAGACCAAAATATAAAAAATCTAATAAGTGAAGAAATACGGTCACCCAGAAAAACTAGAACACTCAATGTTGTTAAAATGAGAACTCTCTCATTTTAGTCTAAAATGAGTCACCAAAATCTAAATCAAAATCTCATCAGGCTTTTGGTAGAAGTGATGAGATAGTTCTAAATTAATAAACACAAAATATTTAAAGTGGTCTAAACAATTTTGAAACAGAATAGAACACGATTGGAAGATGTACACTACCAGATTTCACAGCTCACAATAAAGCTACAGACACAGCGGTAGTGGAATAAATATAGACAAACAGATCAATGGAACAGAATAGAGCATCTAGATGTAAACTAACACTAATAAGTTCAATTGATTTTTCAATAAAAGTTCCAAAGCAATTCAGTGGGAAATGCAAAGACTTTTCAACCATAGGTGGTGGAAAAAGTGGATATTCATATGGAAAAAAGTCAATTAATCTTGATTTATATTTAGCATCACACAGAAAACTAACTGAAAATGAATCAGGACCTAAGTATAAAAGTTGAAACTATAAAGTTTAAATTACAGCTAATGGCTCAATGTTGACCTGAGGATAAGTGAACTCTTAGAATAAAACAATTGCCACAAATACATTATAAAGTATGTTTCAATATTAGAAACTTCTGATCATCGAAAGACACCTTAAAAGAATTTGTAGGCAAGCCACAGATGGTAAATATACATCATCTGATAACAGACATATCCAGAATATATTTTAAAAATCTACAACTCAAGAGGTAAAGTTTAAACCATCCAATAAATAAATGGGCAAAGGCTTAAACAAACATATCTAAAAGGGAAATATTTGAACAAAAAGTTTATGAAAATGTGTTTAACATCATTAGTTAATAGGGAAATACAAAGTATAATTGCAATGAGACACAACTATATTTTCACTTTCATGACAATGTTTTTTTTAAAGTAATCTCTTCACCCAATGTGGGGCTCAAACTCATGACCCTGAGATCAAGAGGCACATGCTCTATGGACTGAGCCAGATAGGCGCTCTACTAATGACCAAATTTTTAAAAATACTCTCAATTCCATATATTGGCATGGATGCTGAAAAACCTGAATTCTCACAGATTGCTGGTTGTAATGTAAAGAGCACAACTCTGCCGTAAAATATTTGGCAGTTTACTATAAAGTTGAACATACAGCTCCCCTTTGATCTAGCAGTTATACCTTTCAGGACATAAGCAAGGAAAAAAATGTATGCCCACCAAAATAAGATGGATTCTTTAGAGGAGATTTATTTATAATATCTCAAAACTGGAAATAACACAAAATTCTATCAAGAAGGAAATAGATGCACACTCTACTCTATATTCATACAATGGAACATTGTTTGGTTTTAAAAAAAACAGATTCTTTAACATATGTATAAATCTCAAAGATATTTTGATGAACAAAATAAACTAGAAATAAAGAGTACATGTGACATGATTTCTTGTATAGGAACTTTTAAAGTAGGCAAAACTAATCTATAGTGAAATAAAATCTGAATTGTGGTTGCTTCTGAGTTGGGGTAGATAGGGCGTTGGGACCAACTGCTGAGTCATATAAGGCGGCCTTTAGGTTTGAGACAGCTGGTTATATGATATTCATTGAATGGGTATATTCACTTAAAATACATTAAATCATATTCTCAGTTTGTGAATATCAGTATGCAAATTTTACCTTGTAAAAGAAATAAAGAAATAGTAGACTCTAGTTAATATATTGAAGACAATGGGATCAGGTTTCTTACTATTAAGGCAGAGTTTCAAAACGAGGAAAGGAAAATTGGTATGTACTATGTGATGTTAGCTTGGAATTGGAAGTGTCGGTATGTATCCATATTATGTATAAATACGGGGGAGGGAGGAGACTGTAAAAAGAACAAGAGGAAAAAAAATTCAGTTTTTTTTCCCACATTAAAAGGATGGAGGGCTTTTTGGAGAAATGATAATTATTTCCAGAACTGGAAAAAGCAATATGAACCCAGAACATACTATTGCAAAACACAAGGGGAACTCAAAGAATCATGAAAATATGTCAACATGACACCAGCCAGTTTGACAGAATTCCCTACAGTTATATTTGGGACTATTTAAGTCTCAAAGTAAAAAATGAAAGGAGTGGATTAAGAACTATTAAATAAAATAATCCATGAGTCCATGCTGATATATATATATCATTATATATATATATATATATAATGAATAAATATAAATAATATATGAATAAGTATATGAATAAATAACTATCCCTTACAGTATATGAATATATAATGTATGGGATATGTATAATATGAATAAGTATATGAATAAATAACTATCCCTTACAGTATAATGACAAATAATAGCAGGAGTGATAAATCACCAATGGATACTAAAGCTAAATGGTACATGTTTGACCAGGTACAGGAGGCTTACCTAGTTTCAGAATATCTCCCCACAGGCTACTTACTAGTTTCAAGGGGGGAAAAATTAGTAATACCAGCACTGAGAAACATATGGAATACCACCTGAACCATGACATCAAACCTAGCATCACCAAATTTGGGACAAAAAAAATCATGTGTCAAATAAGATGCTCTGTAAAAGAAAAACCTTCACCCCAATGAATCTAATTATGAAGAAGCATCAGAAAGAACTAAGTTGGGAGACATTCTACAAAATAACTTGTCCTCTTTAGAAAGGTTAGTCAATAAATGTAAAGAGAGACTGCCACTAAAGAGATATGACAACTGAATGCATTTTTTGATCTGTATTTGCTCCTGGAAAAGAACATAAATTGCTATGAAGAACATTATTGTGAAAATGAATTAAATCTGAATATCATCTGTAGATGAGATAATTTCCTAATTTTTTAAACTGAATTGTGGTTTAGTAAGAATGTGTTCTTTTTCTTTTTTTTTCAAAGATTTTATTTATTTATTTGACACAGAGAGAGATCACAAGTAGGCAGAGAGACAGGCAGAAAGAGGGGGGGAAGCAGGCTCCCTGCTGAGCAGAGAGCCCTATGTGGGGCTTGATCCCAGGACCCTGAGATCAT
The DNA here is from genome assembly GCA_028646535.1 of Procyon lotor. Lineage (NCBI taxonomy): Eukaryota > Metazoa > Chordata > Mammalia > Carnivora > Procyonidae > Procyon > Procyon lotor. The sequence continues at coordinate 17,522,807 of CM053604.1, forward strand.
GACCTGAGCCAAAGGCAGAGGCTTAACTCACTGAGCCACCCAGGTGCCCCTGAATGTGTTCTTTTTCTTAATAAATACACATTATTGGGTGCCTGGGTGGTTGGGCAACTGCCTTCAACTCACTCAGGTCATGATCCCAGAGTCTCGGGATAGAGTCCTGCATCGGGCTACCAGCCCCATGGGGAGTCTGCTTCTCCCTCTGACCTTCTCTCTCTGTCTCTCTCTCTGTTTCTCTCTCAAATATATAAAATCTTAAAAAAAAAGAAATACACATTATTTAGGGTTAAAGAGGTGCATTGCTTCTAACTTATTATGGTTTGGAAAAATAATACCATTTATATATGTATAAAATTAAAATACAGAAGTAATGGTAAAATGAATGGTCCTAAATCTAACAATTATTGAATCTGAAAAAGACATATAAAAGGTTATAAGACATCCTGGTATAATTCTAGCAAGTATTGTAGGTTCGAAACTATTTCAAAATATAACCTACACAAAAACAAGGAAAGAAAGAAAGAAAGAAAGAAAGAAAGAAAGAAAGAAAGAAAGAAAGAAAGAAAGAAAGAAAGAAAGAAAGAA